>CM029401.1:37370821-37888321 GCA_017139565.1 Luffa aegyptiaca
CCTTTCTCAAGTAAATGAGGGTTTAATCCCTATGTTTAGCCAAACTTTTCAAAGAAACAACTTCAAACAACATGGACTAAATCATAGCTCCAAAAAATATGATTAAGGTCCTTAGTCGCCCCGCCTACAATGAATACACTATAGCAACCCCAAACAAATTGATCAACTTCCTCGGGACTCGATTCAAAGCGTTAACCCTTCCATGGAGAACTTACCACACAAAATAATGAACCTTGTTTGTAATTTTCACCTTCCACAATGAGGCAAATACACCACTCGAGGGAGAGAGGTTGGTCAAACAAAGAAAGAATGGTTTACAAGAAAAGCCTTTGGATGTACAAGGACAGGACACAACAAACCAATATCCCTTCTCCCCAGACTACAACAAAACTCCCCAATTAACGAGAGGAAGGCAACAACTTCCAACATTTCCTTATCAGACAATAAACGTAAAACAAGCGAAGGAAAGATTGGAGAGTTTGACAACACATCTGCCACCGTGCAATTCTTCATTGAGGATAAATTATACAAACAAGGAAATAGAGAGCCGAGAGGTCACCCCCAACCATTGATCCTCCAAGAAAAAAGTATCTTTTGTACCGAGAACAACACCTCGTTTCGCCGCCCACTCCCCTTGATCCATTTGACATACTTCAAGTGGCTATTATATGTGATGGTGGTCAAGTACTTTTACCTCTATAACATTGCTCTAAGTTATGCAATTATCAACAAAAATTAATATCTGTATTTGCTTCCTAAATTTCTCACTAAAATTTGTTTCCAACAGACATCTTTCTGATGCATTCACTTTCAATCATGACTCTGTTCAGACAGCATACTCTCAACATCATCGTCAGTATAAACACACAAAGTTCCCTCCCAGATGTGATTGGGGAATTTCTACAAGAACACTGCAACTATCAGCTTAAATTTTCCACAGCAGGGCCAGAAAAAGGGGTGGGAGGAGGAATAAGAAACAGCAAACAAAATTTTCAAATGACGCCCTGCGAATGAACTGGATTACAACGTGTATTAAACTGAGAATTTCTACAACAGCAGTTCTTCAGTTATCATAAAGGATTTGGCATAACCATGTCCTGTGCATCATCAATGATTAAATGCATAAGCAATCTTAACTACAAGTAACTTCAATGAAAAAAATTTCTGCTACTGTGAATATTCAAATCTCTGATTTCTCCCTCCATTCAGTACTTGTACTAATTGCTGTAAATAATAAGCCATGCATCAATCATCGTTGGAGATACCGCTACTTGCAGAAGGTTTCTTGCCACCGTACTTCTGTAAAATATGAAATGTTTCGTTTAAATATTTGTTTCCTCAGACAAAAAAAAAACTTGTCAAAAAGCAAGACCACAATAGTAAACCACAACATTAGAAGGCCGGAGAAAGGTAAACAGAGCAGAAAGAAACAGCAGCATAATGTATTAGAAGTAATTGATAAGTCACCTGCTTTCCAAGACTAAATGGAATGTATTTGTACTTGATCATATGTGCAATCTGACGCCTCATTGTCAGGACAAAAAGAACAATCCAGTAACAAAGTAAAATAGGCCAGAAGACAGGAACATCAAATATGGAAAAGAAGGTCATTACAAAGGCAATGCAAAAGGCCTTTGTAAAAGAGTACCTACAAACACAAATTTTCATTCATATGAGAAATAAACAAAAATTTAATAACTTCCAAAAGGGAACTGTGTTATGAGGGAATCCAAATATAATCAATTGAAGCATTCAAATTCAGATAACCGAAAAGAACTACTAAACACACAAGTAAAATGTGCAGTAACAGTATCCATTAATAAACTACGAGGAGGCAAAGATGAATATTTCTAAAGTCCGTAGCAAAATTCCACAAATAAGATATCAGAAAAATTAGTTGCCGAAGTTTCACACCCTTGCAGGATCTCAAGGTGATGGCATAACTCTTCCAAACAAATTGATATAAGAAGGGGAGAAAATTCCAAGGATTCAGGGAAGTCTTTCTGTCGATGGGAAACCTGGAAGAAGGTCAGTAGTGCCTTTCCCTCAAGGTGTAAAATAGAGTAGCAATTATCCCGTAAACATATCTACTTCACTAAGCCTCCAGGAAATATTTGAGAGCGTTACCCAACAAAGAGGTTACCATTTTAGATCTATTGTCATACTGAGTAACATCTATAATAGCAAGGAACTTTCTCCTAAATGTACCAAGAAAAAGAAAGGAATAGAAACTAAAAGAGAAAAGGGATAAAAGGTAAAAAGAAAACATTAACCTACACTACATAATAAGGCCCAATGAGACCAGGTTCTTCTAAAACCATCAAAATTTCAATGAGAACCAACAAATATATAGGCAAACTTTTCCTGAATCTGAACGATAATTGTATCTTTCCCTGTCTTGTTTAAATTACTGAGCCAGAGGAAAATGCCTCTTCTTGTTCCATTACATTCTAATTCTGGAGATATCAACTATATAAGTAAGCTGTGGGCAGGTGCAAAAGAAAGAAGCATGACTGTGTGGAATCAGGATTTTTTTTTTTTTTTTTTTTTTTTGAGAAAAGACCAACTTTCATTGAGAAAAAATGAAAGAATACAAGGGCATCCAAAAAAAACCAGCCCACAAAAAGGAACCCCACTAAAAGAAGTACTCCAATCAAGGTAAAGAAGCTTGACTGTGTGGATTCAGGATGTTGAACATTATCACATCATAATGAGCAAGGCCACAAAAGATTACAATATAACCAAATGTTGCATGCCATACTGTCAGTTTCCCTCACCGCTGCCTATGCCTCTTTCACGCCCAAAGCCAACCAAGTTTCGACAAGTTTTCAATACCAGGCTAAACATAATAGATAAACAGAATACTGAAATCGGATTTGTAGTGATGAAACAACACAAAAGCAAACTTCAAAATTTACCAGCCAAATACAAACAGGAAAATGATGCAAAAGCTCGTGAATGAAATTCCATAGTTACCAGAACTTAAATTCTGGAAGCCGGCGGATGAATGGCTTGAATTCATCTGAACCTTTAGTTGGCAGCAAAGGTCCATCTGAAACTTCCATCTCCGGGTCAACCAAGGGCGACAAAAATCCAATCAACAAATTGAGTATATAGATACCCAGACCATATGAAACAATGTAGAACCCTTGCACATAGAAGACCCTCAATGCATAAATTGCCACTACAAAAAGGGTTCCGATCCATCTGTAGATAGCATGTGGGGTAGTCTTATCCAGATAATATTGATAAAGCCTTGAAATATCATGTTGCCACTGGCTCAAGGGTGCTGCCGCTGAGGCAGTTTCACCTCCTATCCCGTCCATTGATTATTAAAAGCTTCACTATCTGAAAATGAGCACACAACTTATTCAACTTCTTGTACTTTTGGCATAACATTCACACAATACGCATACAGATTAACCCCCAAAAATGATTGAAAAGAAAAAAGGAAACCAATACATTGAATGTTCGGGATCCTGGAAGCAAAAACCTTCAAGGGGCTTCCACCAAACTGCATGCAATGAAAACTTTCTAAGGCTCGGTCCAAATAATTAAAACATAGAGCAACAAATACCATTCTCCCGTATTCACGAAGGCAACACATTAGGGTTCCACACAAAACGCTTCTTCACAAATTAGATCCACAACGAACACACCCCAAAAATGGAGAATAAGAAGAAATTTAGAAAGAAAACCGCATACCTTAAATGCAAAGCAAGACAAACAAGAGAAGAAACGGAAACACATCTAGAAAAGCTAAGAAAGTCAAATTCATTCTCAGACAAAGGCAAGATTACAAATCTAACAAAATCCCACATCATAAAATCAACATTAAAGAAAAGGGAAAGAAACGAAGAACGGAAAATGAACGAGACTCTAACCCTGGAGTAAGCCTTGTGAAGCTCAACGACTACGAAAAATGGAGATTCGGAAGGTAAGGAGGCGAAAAACGAGCAGATCTGCGAGTTTTGTGGGACTTCGATTTTTCAATATTAAACTTTCTAATTTTTGTGCAATATTCTTTCAGAGATCGAGAGAAAATTTAGAAAATTAGAAAATAAATTCGTTTACAGTGACGGGGTTGAAGTTGGATACCAGGGAAGAAGGATTGGGTCACCGATCTCGTTTAAGGAACGGAAGATAATTGGTCTGTGATTTTAAAATCGTACGAGTGCGTGTAAGAATAACACCTTCAAGAATATGCCATATCCTATCCCTTTTGCCACAGCGGGTTCAGGCCCATTTCAACGTTATTGGGCTTAGAAAAAAAGGATAATTTACACGTATCCTTTTTGTTTTATTTTTTGTTTTCAATTTGGTAGATAATTCAAATATGCAAAATTTTATTTCTAATTATTTACAAATTTATTAAGCTTATCTTAATTCAAGAAAAGATATATATAAAGAATTTGAACCATTTTAATGAATATATATATATATATATATATATATATATATATATATATATATATATATGCATATGTTGATGGTCAAATTTGGACAGGAGTAACTCACCTGACCTTCACGTGCCACCAACGGTAAATTTGTTTGAAGAGGGGGAATATGTGGCCTGCAAAACAGAAGTGTAACGCCCCCAAAATTTAATATAACATAAGGAAACGTTACTAACTATTGACCCTCATGCCAACTTAATGTCCCGAAAATTTCGGCAGCATAACAGCGTAACTATAGCTAACCATAAATTTTTAAACACCTGAAAACAAGAATGACACTTCTAATTCAGTTCACAACCCCAACTTCACTTGAAAACATCCCAAATATACTCAATAAAGTAGAACCAACTCCAATTCTTGAGTAAATATATTGTGAATTAGATCTCGTAACAAGTACAACTAAATAAACAAGAAAGTCCACAACATTTATAAAGAAAACTTGTAACGTTTAATGCTACATTTGAAACAGTACGACCAAACTATCACCAACCCTTCCTCCATTATCAACTAAAAGATATCAATGACATCTTAGAAGTTGGGCCACCACCTAAGCCGAGCTCAAACCCAAGAACAAATAAGAAAGAGAGATGATCAAAGACAAGTCTACATAGACAAGCTAACTATGGTTTTTTTTTTCGCCATATCTCCTCTGCATCACCAAGTTCGAATATGTTTAAAGCACCTGCAAAACTTGGTGGTGAGTCAGTACAAAACCACGGTACTAAGTAAGTGACTCACGCCTGAAGAGCCATCAAACAACATACATATACAGGACAAATGTCATGGTTTTCAACTACAATATCACCATGCCTCATATACAAGATGAACAATCAATACAAAGAAGCATACTCAACTAATGCAATCGTGCAACAATCATGCACTTAAACACATGAATTTCCGCACCATGCCATGCACATTCAAAACACATGAATTCCGCATCATGCCATGCACACTCGGTTTTCTCTCAAGCTCCACGAGCTCGCTCAACATTCATAGCCCTCACAAAGCTCTCTGAGACTGACTCCTTCGAGTCACACCGACCCCTGACCATATTACCCAAGGCCTCAACGTTTCTCTACGGCGCTCAGCGTTCGACCCTTGACCATATTACCCAAGGCTTCGAACTGTGCATCGCTCCTTGGCCATATTACCCAAGGCACCCGATGCTCCTCTAAATTCATTGGTGACATACCACCCCTCGACCATTTTTACCCGAGGCACCTGGTATTCACCTAACTTTCCTTTTTAATCACACAAGGCCCTTTGACCTCACAATCTCACGAGAATGCATGAATCCTACTCATCATGCTTCTAGACCATGTTTTGTGTTAATGACATGCTCATAACTCAAAATGCACATCTCAAACATGATTTCTAACTCATGTCATGCTCTTAGTCAATGCAACAACCAACATTACAGCATATGCTCACATCAAAGTCAAGTTTTACAACTAACCACAACATGTTAACAACATGCTTATCACGGCGCTATCGCACTACGACAATTCAACATACTTCAGCACAACAGTCTCAACATATAAGCTAAACACAACAGCTCAACGTATTCGAAATTCGTCACGAACACATAACACATACATATCTATACAGTATATGATAAAACCAAACAAGTAAAGCACACAACATGCTAGCACACAAGCAAACAGACCCAACAGGTAGAATTCCACTTACTAATAGATCTAGAACGCTCCTAGACCAATCGTTAACTCCTGAAATAACAAAATTAAGATTCTAATGATACAAGTAAGCTCGAAATCATTATTTGAAATCCAATGAATACTCAAGAGAGGTGTCCTTACCCAAAACCACTCTTAAGCTGACTGTGAAAAGTTGCGAAATTTATTCGGTCCTAAAACATAGAGCATCTAATGGTTATAAGCCAATCTAAATAAATTTCAACGAATCCAGAAGGGTTTAAAAATAGGAATTTACCACCTAGAACTTACCCAAAAAGGACTTAACACTCGCTGAAAGTGAATGAAAGCATTCAACTTCACCAATCAAATGTCTTTAGGCTATGGGTAAATCGAACCAAGGTCGTTTAGATTGTGGGCAGTGGTCGAGAACCAACTTTGAGCCCAAACGCTTGCTAAATGATATCCTATTAAGTTCGAACCTGAATACGAAACGTTGCAGGAGTTAGAATCTAATTCAAACACTTAAATTTGATCTAAAAGAATTCAACCAAGCCACAATCAACTAATTCTTACCCAAATCGAATTGGGTATTCGAGATTCGAGGTCACTCAAATGTGGGTATGAGTTAAATCTTACTAAAAGGAAGCAAATCGAGATCGTGCTGGCTGGGAGCTCAAGCGCATAGGGGAGTCCAATCTGCGAGCATTGTTGCCTTGTGCAAAGTGAATCTAAATATGCAAGAAAAACTCACAAACACACGTGCAAGTGCACACGATCAGCAACAATTGATAAGTATTTTTATATCGTTTCCACGGGGATTGATGCAATGAAAATCACTATTTCTAAGCCTATTTTCAATGAAATTCAACGTAACCGAGGACCAAATATTTTTCATTAACTAAGTGCAAGAGATTAAAATGGTAAAAAGCTTAAAATGACAAGAACTTAAGTAAAATTCAATAAAAACAACGAATCAACACAGAGAAGGCAAGGTTCAGATTAGGGGTTGTCTACTCTCACAAGCTGCTTGCTGTAGCAGAACTTTATATTCACAACTCACCCAGGATTTTCTACGGGAATTTTCCAACTCTCCTATAGTTTAGGTGATTAAACTCCCATTTAACCCCTTCTTTTTAGCTCAACTGATTAGTGCCTTAGGTGGTTATTTATCCCTAAATACCCACTCATTTTCATGACCTAGAAAGGCTAAGGTAAAGCAAAGTAATCGGTTATCACTTGTTTTTCCAAACACTTAATAACATTGCTAGAAAATGGTTGGCCAAACGAAATTCCAGCTTAAATCATGAAGAACACTTTACTTTAAGTTGCAATATATAAAGTTCCACAAAAACAAGCAATAAGTTCAAGCTTAAGCACCCTAATCCTCACCTAAGAGGATTTAGCTCATGTTCAAGGTGAAAATAATGAAAATACAGCAGCAAACTACCATATCAATCATGATTACAACCTTAAATACCAACTAAACACTAGAAGAAAGAAGAATAAAAGAAGAGGAAGGAAGAGAAGAAGTTTCCAAAGGAGATTCCAGCTTTCCCAAGCTGGAAATCCTCCAAAACAGCAACCTCCTTGTCTTTTCCCCTTCACCGTTAGCAGCAACTTCTAGGTCCAACTTCTCCAGCTGATTATCTTCTCATTTTGAGCCAAAGAACTATTTATATCAGCTTCTAGCATTGAATTCAGGGTTGATTCGACATATGCTTCCACATGGATCTTCCCCAATTGGTTGAGATGGGACAAATCAGCTCCCAAAAGATGTCAGCTCATTTAATGAAAGCTCACACGGGTACAGCACGTGCAGTCACTTAATTCTAGACTTTTGGCCTTCTGCTTGTGAAATCAGTTGCTGTAGCACAACCTGAGTGATCATATACCAAAAAATCAGCTTGAACCATATAAAATTTGCACCAAATTCAACTTGAGCTTGGCCTACCGATATGTAAAAAATGTTCATCAAAGAATACTCATTTTCATGCACAAACCACAGCTCAAACACATCAAAAGTAGAGTTTTTAAGCCTAAGAGAAAGCCAATAGCTCTTATTTCTAAGAGCTATCAAGCATCACGTTGCTCGAGAGACCAAGACTCACCAGAAAGTACCCACGAGGATGCAAGTTGGCTCGCCACTGGCCGAAATCGCGTCGAAGAACCTGGGCTGTTGCGTCGCACGAGCTGGAACGAGAGAGGATGATGGGGAGGGTCGTTGGCGCACCCAAAAGAGGAAGAAACGAGAGGGAGTCTGGTGGAGGCGATGCGAAACGAGAACCGCGTGAGAGAGAGAGAGGGAGGCGAGATTCCGGCGAAGCACGACAAGGCGACGGAGGGTGCTGGCCGACAGGACTGAAAGCCGAGAGAGAGAGGTGGAGGAAGCTCGCGTGGGTGATGACGGCTGCTGAAGAAAATCGCAGATGGTGGGGGTTTTTCAACGACATGAAAACGAGAGGAATGGGCGGCTGCGTGAAGAAAAGAAAGAAAGAAGGGAAATCTAGGTTTTTTTTTTTTTTTTTTAACATCTAAAAGAAAATCAATTTTCCCTCCAACTCCAACTAGGGCTCTAATTTCCTTTCTCAACTTAGGAAAACTTGGATAATAACTTATTTCCATAACCATAGAAATTGATATCAAAATTTCCACCACATAAATAACTTAATTCCCCTCAACATAATTCAATACAAACCAATCATTGTTCCAAAATATCCTAAAAGGCTTAATTTCGAAACGCGGGGCATTACAAGAAGAAACCTGCACACCGGTGTGGTGCTTGTCACACCGCTTCCGATGCTTAAGTCAGAAAGCTGAAGGAGGAGAGCAAGAGGGCAAAAGGAGAAGTAGAGTTCAGGGTGTGAGTTTTGGGATCCCTTCGTCAGTGATGAATAAGGGTTTAAATATATGTTCCTGCTCCAGGGTTTCTAAGGTTTCGGGGACAATTCGGACTGAACCAGATGGAAACGGGGCGGCCAGTGGAACTAGGGACTGAACGGAGGCGGAATGACTCGGCCGACCATGGGGGTTGGGCCAAGGCCCAATCCCTTCGGCCTTGGCCCGACCCTCTGGCCTGTTTCTCCTTATGGGTCCGCCTTCTTGTCGTGTCTTCGAGTTCGTACCATGTTGCCTTCGTCTACTCCTCATATTCCAAAATGGTCCATAGTTACCCATAACAACATACATTCTAGTTATCACCTACCATCATTCACGTGGTTTTTAATATTTTTGAAAATAATCATGGTCTAAATTTATATTAATTATGATTTTAAAATTGTAATAATAATTATTTTTTCAAATAAAATAATTAGCATCTCCCACCTAGTCTCACTCACTCCCTAGATTTATGGATGTTAAAATTTTTTTTTATAGATTCCCAATAATCATTAAACATATTAATGTTTATACGTTGCAACTTAATTTAATATTTTGCAAACAGTTTATGATTTTGAAAATTTCCCAATGGATTTTAAAGATTAAGGGGCCGTTTGGCCCACTGTGTTGGTTATAATAGCCCCCGCTATTATAACCAACCCAGTGTTTGGGGCACCAACAAAAATAAGGGGCGGAGTTGGTTATTTTTCCCCTCCGTGTTGCTACAGTAACCACTATTCAACTCACCCCAATTATTCTATCCATTCTCTACAGTAACTCTTTTCTCTCTTCTTCCATGTGACTCATTGACTTTTCTACCGACGACCGGCCGACGACTTTTCCGGCGACCACCGACAACTTTTCCGACGACCGCCGTCGACTTTTCGGCCACTTTTCCGGCAATCACCGACGACTTTTTTTTTTTAAAAAAAAAAAATCTTCTTCTCATTTTCATTTCGAAAAATATAAAAAACGAAAATAAAGAAAGAAAAAAGAGGTAGAAGAAAATGAAAGGAAAAAAGAGGGAAAAATTTTCGATCGCCGAAAAATTTGTTGGTGGTCGTCGGAAAAATCATAAAATTTCTAGGGAGAGTTAGATACTAGGTTGTCTTTGTACATATATATAAATATGAAGTTTTATTACATAATTACTTTTGATAATGAAGTATATGAATGTTTATCTTCATCGTACCATATTTTTCATTCCAAATTATACTTATCGTATTTAAGTTTACCGTGATAATAATAATTTTAAAAAAAATACTACTCAAGTTTTTATTTTATGTGATTTCTATTTTATTTGATTCTTTTAATAATAAAGGTAAAATGAGTTTTGAATAAACATTTACCATTTTTATGTTGGAAATACATAAATGAAACAAATATGGTTTTTCTATATGAAATCATAAAATGACTTATTTTTTGAAAAAACCATGACTCTAAAACAAAGAAAATCAACCTTTACTTTAGGTTATTTTTGTTTCCTTTTAAGCTAAACACATAATTTAACCCCTGTACCCAAAACTTTTATTTTTTTTTACAACTAAACCTTTTTTTTTTTTATTATTAGTATTTGAAGTACAAAGTTGTATGAGGAAAATAAACAAAAAAAAAAGTCAAGAAAAAAAAAACAGTCAGCTTGAAACGTAGATTATTTGAACCCAAACTAAAATAATTTGCATCCCAAAACACTGCACCCCAAACACAGACTATTTTATCCCAGACTATAATAATCTGCACCCCAAACACAGACTATTTTATCCCAGACTATAATAATCTGCACCCCAAACACAGATTATTATAACCCCCAGACTACTATAATCCCTCAGCTATTATAACCCCCAGCTATTATAATCAACCCAACGCCCCAAACAGCCCCTAAATGATCATCAACAATCACAACATTGACGAATTGGGTTCCAACAGGAATGGTCGATAACTCGAAAGACTAAGGCGGAGTTGAGATTTGGTGATTTGGGATTGTTTTATAGAAGAAAAATCAGTAAAACAAAAGGACTCGTAAGAGAAGAGTTTCTGGGAAAGACTCTTTGAACTTCTGGAGAGAAAAAGATAATGAAGTAGAAGAAGGGAAGTGATTCTTCGAGAGTTTCGACGAGTTGAAGAACAAAGGGGTCGAAAAGGTGGAGAAGTTTGAAATGAGACTTTGATATTGGCAACAATTATTTTTTTTTATTTTTTATTTTATTTATTTGAGGAAATGGCAACAATTAATTTTGGGTAAAATACCTTTTTGGTCCCTCATGTTTCGGATCAGTTTCCAATAGGTCCCTAGGTTTCAAAATTAAACAATCAAGTCCCTACTGTTTAAAAAATGCTTCTATTGAGTCCCTGGACCGTTAATTTTTTTAACGGTGCTGACGTGGCAGTAACAGTGCTGACGTGGCATATTTAAAAATATTAAAATATTAATTTTTGAATTAAAATAATAATAAATAATAAATAATTTTTAAAATAATTAAAAAAAAATATCTCACTCTCTCTCCTCTTTCACCCACCCACTTCCCGAACCCCCTCTCTCTTCCTTTCCTTTCCCATCTGTCTCTTTCTCCTTCCTCTCTCTCTCTCTTTCCTTCCTTTCGCCGGTCGGTTGTCGTCGCCGCCACACAGCCCACGCCGCCGCTACCGCCTGTTGCCGCCGTCTCCTCTTCTCCCCGGTCACCGTCGCCGCCGCCTTCATTGCCAACAGCCACCTTCAACAAACCCTCCTCCACCTCTCAAACCCTCTCCCAACCCCCTCCCCCCATCTTCAAAAACCGAAAAAAAAAACAGATCTAAGCAAACCAAAAAAAAAAAGCCACCGACCAGATCTGAGCAAAAAGAAGAAGAAGAAGAAGCTGCTGGTGGGAAGGAAGGGACTGGGGGCGGCAGCGACAGATCTGAACAAAAACCCAAAAAAGAAAAAAAAAAGCAAAACCTCCCTCTATACAGATCTGAGCAAACAAAAAAAATAGAAGAAGAAGAAGTGGTCGGCCGGGAGGAAGGGAAAGAAGGGGAGGAGTCGGCGAGAGAAAGGGAAAACAGAGGGGGGGGGGGCGGGTTTTGTGGATTGGGGGAGAGAGAAAAGAGAGGGGGAGAGAGAATGAGGGTTTGAGGTCAAAGATGGGGCGGAGGCTCGTGGTAGCGGCGGCGTGGGCTGTGTGGCGGCGACGGCAACCGGCCGGCGAAAGGAAGGAGAGAGAGAGAGGAAGGAGAAAGAGAAAGAAGGGAAAGGAAAGGAAGAGGGAGAGAGAGAAGTTTCGGGAAGTGGGGTGAAAGAGGAGAGAGAGTGAGATATTTTTTTAAAAATTATTTTAAAAATTATTTATTATTATTTTAATTCAAAAATTAATATTTTAATATTTTTAAATATGCCACGTCAGCACCGTTAAAAAAATTAACGGTCCAGGGACTCAATAGAAGCATTTTTTAAACAGTAGGGACTTGATTGTTCAATTTTGAAACCTAGGGACCTATTGGAAACTGACCCGAAACATGAGGGACCAAAAAGGTATTTTACCCATTAATTTTCTATAGAGAACAATTTTAAGCTTTATTGAAGGTATAACACTAAAATTGAACATTTGAAAGTATAAGGATTAAAATGGAACAATCCTCAAAGATCAGGACTAAAATGATATTTTAATCTAAAATATAATTATATCATTTATCTAAAAGAAATATCGATGTTATACGAAATATTAGATATGTTGTTATAGGTAATTTCGGACCACTTCAATGTACAAGGAGATGACGAGGACAACCCGACATGAGCCCGAAAATAAGACCAGAAAACGGACTCCGGAGGCGAAACAGGCCAGAGGGTTGGGCCAAGGTCGGAGGGATCGGGCCTTGGCCCGACCCCTGCTCAGTCGAGCGCTTCCGCCTCCGTTTGGTCCCTGGTGCCCTTGGTCGCCCCGATTCCACTGGGTTCAGCCCGAATTGCCTCCAAATGCCGAAAAACCCTAGGGCAGAAGCAGGTATTTAATCCCTTCTTGGTCACTGAAGAAGGGACCCCCCGAATTCGATTCTCTGATTCTCCTCTTGTTCTTACTCCTTTGCTTCCCATCGTTCTGCTTGTTGACTTAAGCATCGAAGACAGTGTGGCAAGCACCACACTGGTGTGCAGGTTTTATTGTCTCGCAGGCCACGTCTTCCCCCTCTCAAACAAATTTACCGTTGGTGGCATGTGAAGATCAGGTGAGTTCCTCCTGTCCATATTTTGCCATCAACAAGTATAAAGAAACCTCCAGCAATTTTTTCATCTTCTCTATTCAACCTCGTTAAATTATCTCTTATTTCATATGAAGAAATATTCATATTCTCAAATTCAAGTTAAATTTGAAGACTACAACAACATAAACATATATGTTTGGGTTCTCAACTTGTCCTATCTTCTTTCTTTTTTTTTTTTTTTTTTTTTTGTTTGAAATAAAACTTCATTCAACCACAAAAGTTAGGTACAACTACCCGGAAGAACAGTGGCAAAAGTTAGCCAGTCAGAAAAATTATCATTTCAAAAAATAGAATCACCCTTCATCAAGAAGATGGTTCAACTGAACAAAAGGATATTCTAAAACTGCTATAACTAATATGTGGGCAACTTGATTACATCCTCGGATGCATTTCAAAAAGGAGATAACCCCAAAAAACGAGGCTTCTTCGTCAATGGCGCCAATCACGCTTTTCGTTTCAGAAAGATCCTCCAAGACCTTGTTGATAGCGTTGATTGTGATCGAGGAATCGGATTCCACCAATAGTGGTTTGGGGGGATCTTCACTGAGAATCCTAAACTTCGACAAACCTTCTAGCATGGCTTTGGCTTCAAGCGTTTTGATATCTCACTAACATGATCGTGAGGTTTCTCTTTTTCTCATTGTTTTTTTTTTTTTTCTTTTATAATTTTCTCTCTCACAAATGAAAGCCAGCTTTCTTTCTTCTTCTTTTTTTCTTTGAACAAAAATGAAAGCTTTCTTAACGATGGTAAAGTTGATCATTGGTTATTCCGATAATTTTGGAGCAATGCTATTTAGCAATCTTCAACATTGATGAGAGGTGGGTCTATTCTCAAAAAATTATATAATATGAGTACTACAATTTTCTCATTTACAATGTGTTTTTTTTTTAATTTTATCATAAGGTTTTTTTTTTTTTTTTTTTTTTTGAATGATCATGCATATTTAAAATTTAGATTTTTTGTTTTGGTAATTTTTTTTTTTCATATTTTGAAATGCAGTTGATGCATAAAATCTCATAAAACATTGACATTTTGCACTTGAAAGAATATTGTATTCAGAGTCTATCAGTGTCTATTGCTGATAAACTCTGGTTAATCAAAATCTATCCGTGACTATCATTGATAGACTTTGATTAATCAAAGTCTATCAGTGATAGTCATTGATAGATTTTGATTAGTCGAAGTCTATCAGCAATAGACACTGATATACTTTGAATAATCAGAATCTATCAGTGATAGACACAGATAGAATTTGACAATAGCTTTTTGGTCTTGTACAATTAATTTTGCTATATTTGCAATTAGTTTGCAACTATGCTATATTTGCTATTAATTTGGTCCAATTTGCCATCTATGCAACTGCCCCAATGCAAATTTGAGGAAAAATTGTTGAGTTTGAAAGGACCCAAATATAACAAAACTCAAATTCAATGGGCAAAAGTGTAATTTTTTCTTAAAAAAATAATTAAAGAAAAAACGATACTTTTTTTTTAGTGTCATGTGGCTCTCTAGTCTCAACAAAGTTCCCTATTTTCAACATTAAGAAAATCATATTGTTATCGAATTTCAAATAAGCATGAAAATATATTTAAAAAAATGCATTTTAAAGTGGAAAAAAATACTAACACGAGCATAACTCATCAATTAAGGTATGTCTACTTTGTCCCAAAACTCGAAAATATGAATTCTTAGTTCACACATGAAGTAATATGGTCAAATACGTGCGTAGAAATTAAAATTAAAATTGTTTAGGTCCCGTTTGATAACCATTTTGTTTTTGGTTTTTGAAAATTATGCTTATTTTCATCCAATTTCCTGACGGTGGCTTCATCCTTGTTAAAGACACACTCGAGTTCCTAGCCAAATTTCAAAAACAAAAACAAGTTTTTGGAAACTATTTTTTCTAGTTTTAAAAATTTGACTTGGTTTTTGAAAACATGGGAATGAGGTAGATAACAAAACAAAGAAACTTGTAGGTGAACCATCATGGGTTGGCCCTAATGGTCAATAAGGACCATAGAAAAAATAAAGGGCTTAGAGGCATGAGTTCAATCCATGGCGGCTGCCTACCTAGGATTTAATATCCTACGAAAACAAAAAACCAAATGGCATATTGTGGTGTTTGGTAAATTTTAATTTTAAACCTGAAAAAACATATTATGGTGTTCGGTAAATTAATACTAAATTAGTGTGATTTGACTATAATGACCAAAGTAGACATATTGTTTCAATTATTTTTAAAATGATATATAATATCAAATTTACTACATGATAATTATTTAAAAATTTATATCTATGCAAATTTGGTTGCTATAACAATAAACGCGAAAAGAAAAAAGAAAGGGAAGGATAGATTTGGAATTTTTAAGTTTTAGTTAGGAGAGATGAGAGATTTTCTAGGAAGCTGAAATCAGAAGCTAATATGAGCGTGATTTTGATAGTAGAGTAAATTGAAAATTGATTTTAGATAAATTAAAAAATAATGTATTTCAAAAAAAAAAATAATCAAATTTACCAAACACCGTTGACCGTTAAGATTTTTTTCCAATCGCTTTTTACTCCCACAAAAGCAAATCCCAAACGGGACCTTACTATATTTGAAAGGACTATAACCTTTTTGTTCATGGATCTCCTTCTCTATCTTCTCAAGCTTTGATAAAGGTGGTGAGGTCGAATATCTTTTTTCAATGTTCCTCTTGACCAGGTGCGTTTAATGCTACTATGACTGTAGTGTTTCCTCCCCATAGGATCTTTTCTATTGAGTTCTTTTGTTACTTTGACTTTTGCTTGTGTTTACTTTGGTTCTGCACTATGTGTCTTGACTTCAAGCTGTGAGGTTCTCTTGTTATTTTGCAATATATTACTTTTTTAAAAAAAGAAATATAAAATTATTTTAATTTCTAAAATACAACTAAAAAATAAATAACATAAAAAGATGGAAAATGACAGATAATTGCCAAATGAAGTACCTTGTATAATGCCTCAATTATACAGACTCAATCATGGAATCATTAAATTATGCTTTAATAATATGCTTAAACCAATAATCCACTGTTTGAAATAGACTTCAAAAGGCTTAAATGACTGACGTGGATGAATCTGAGCCAAGACTCCGTCCCTTCGGTCTGTGAGCGTGGTGCGTGGTCTCACAATATCACGACACGTGTCAAGCTTGTTTGTCTCCAAATATCTCACATTTGTCACAAAATATTTTGAGCATTAAATGAATTACCTATTAGTATTACATACATAAATACCTGCATTCGTCGACCAGATGCTTACGTAACACTTCATTTCTTCAAAATTAAATGAAGTGGCCTCATCTAGTACTTAGTTTGATGAATTATAAAGGAATGAGGGGACATTTTTTTCTTTGTTCATGGATTTTCCCCTATCTAATCAATCTTCTAAAATACACTAGACACCGTTTACTCTGTATTGCAATTCAAATAAAATAGGTTAACCTTAGCATAATTCAACTGGTTAAAGTAAAAGTATATGCATAGAAGAGAATCAAGTAGGAAAAAAGTCATCCCCACACAAAAAATAATTTCCTAAAACGGGTACAAGTTGTGCCCAAAAAAAGCTAAAAAAAATCTCATTCTGAAACTGATGCGCGTGCTAAGGAGTGAGCTTCTTGATTCTCCAACCTTGACCATTTGGAGAAGGTGATCACGTTGGCTGTTGAAACGAGCTCGCTGATTTCTTTGACAATCAAGGAAATCTCCAATTGGTCTTCCAACTCGTGATATAGGGTCGAGATGACTTCGTTGGAGTCTGATTCTATCACCAGCGGCTGCTTTGAGAGAATGCCATTTTCCTTTGCCAATCTCACGTAAGTACTCAAACCCTCGAAAATTGCATTTGCTTCGAACATTTTTATTGGCCACTTTCGGAAAACTTGCTTGCAACCCACTCATATCAAAGACCCATTCGAGTCATGGATGGTATCCTCAGGTTGGGACACATTTAGACATACTATTTGAAGAAAATGAGAATTTTGTTAATTGGTAAGTCAAATTTTGTTGATCAACCTGTAGTGATTCATGTGCCAAGTAGCATCTAAAGTAGGAATTGTTTGTCGTTCTCGTGTCTATATATGTTAATAAAACAACAATCTAATAATATACCTACTTTTTGTTAAAAAAAAAAAAAACAATGACCATTTAGTACATTTAGCCTACACTTCATTGACAAGTTTGGATAAAATATAAAATGTTTTTTTTTTTTTTTGAAAACGGATAAAATATAAAATATTAATTAGCTGGATAGGAATTTATTAATGTGCCTATATCTAGGCCTTGATATGTCATGCCATAGGCTTGTTTTTTAAACATCACTCTTTTGCATAGAGTCAAGTATGCATATTTTATTTTGCACTAACGCAAAGCATATGTTATTTTGCCAAAATTAATATTGTATTATAACTTAGAAAAAAAATCAATTTATATCCTTAAATTTTGAATTGTATCACTCAAAATCTAAATTTAAATAATTGTATCAATCAAAACCCTAAAATCTCATAAGTGAATCAATCTAGATCTTTTGTTAGAGAATTATGTTTTAAAATCGTATATGCATAACTTTTATTCATGTATATGACTTCTTTAGCCAACAAGAACATAATTCAATTGGCATAAAGTATGCATTTATGACCAAGAGGTCATGGGTTCAATCCCCAATCCCTAAACTCATATTGTTGAATTAAAAAAAAAAAGTATACGACTTCTTTTAATGCATAGCTTAATATAATATTAGAGTGAATTGTTTAAGTCAAATGAGGTAGGTTTTCATTAATATGAGTGGTTCTTTATCTTCTCATCTTCCTCTATTTTTCTCTACTTATTTAGCAAAAAATATTTAATAAATTTCTCACACTTTGATAGGATTTTGGGAGATTAATAATTATATTTAAGTGATTTTGTGTTTATTTTAAATGAAATTGTGTGAAAATAATTATAAAACTGACGATGGTCTAAATTGATTCACTTATGAAATTTTAGGGTTTAAATTGATACAATTAGTTTTAGATTTTAATAAATACAATTCCAAACTTAAAGGTATAAATTGATTTTTTTTCCCATATAATTTATAACTTAGACCCGCCCAACTTTTTTTTTTTTTTTCCATACATCTTGAGAGCACATACATAATATCAATATTTTGTTATTTTTAACTTTTGGTCTCATTTTACATAAAACCTTACCTTAACATTAACATATTACCTTATGATTTCATAGAAAGATTACCAAAAAGAGAAAAAAAAAATACACTTTTAGGTTACTAAGGAATGAGATGTCGCGCCATAGTTCAATAATAATAATAATAATAATAATAATAATAATAATAATAATAATAATAAAGTTTTAAAAATTATTTTATCTAGTAGAGTCCAATACCATCCCTATGTTGGCTTAACTATAATAGTAATAGTGTCAACATGAACATAACTCAACTGACATAAAAATTGTACTAATGACAACATGATCATAGTTCAACTAACATAAAATTTGTACTAATGACCAAGATGTCTGTTATTTGAATCTTCCGATAGTAATAGTCAAATAAAGTTTAGAAGTCATTTAAAACTATTTTACAAAATTTTAGGGACTAAAATGTCATTTTTTTAAAAATCTCACGAACCAAATAGAAACTAGACCCAGACATCACAAATCAATTTTTTATTCTTTAAATTAACAGAAATTATAGCGGATGGGTCAAATTGATCATCAAATTTCACAAATGTCCTTAATTATCAAAATTATTATTGGTAAGTTTTTACACATTAATTGGGATAAATTTGTTACCAAAATGCCCTTTCATTTAATGATTGACCTAATTTTAATTTAATAATATATTAGATTATATTAATTATTAAATATATTATTTTTGTTATTAACTCCCTTCAAGTATATCTTGCCGTCGAATCTTTGCCAAAAAATTAGGGGATTTGGCCTTCCGTCATGGTAAGTATTATCCCATATAATGTTTACATTTTATAATTCATAAATTAGGGGATTTGGCCTTCAGTCACGATTTATGAATCATTTTGGGGATTTCATGATTTTCGTCCACAATCGTCCATCACAAACACGCTTCACTGCTACCGTCTTCTTCCTTCCAAAAATGCGGCTATTTTTGGGATTGAGAAGTTTTTTTACCTGAAATTTCAAGTTTCGCCGGTTACTCAGAGTCCGAGTGTGGGATTTCGGTGTGGTCCATTAAGGGAAAAGAATCCGTTCGGTGAAGCGATAGAAACACTGAGGTCTAATGGATATTCTTCAATGGCGTTGTTTCTTGAATCTCAGATTTTAGGGTTTAGTAATGGTCAGTCCATGATGACCATCTTTGCTCCTTCAGATGATGCATTGACGACTCGCGTTGATAACTTTATCGATTACCCGTTTCTGTATAATTTTTAAATATCGGGTATGAATTTTTAAATACCCGGTATGAATTTTGAAATTTGCAATATATTTTTTTTTTTGCGTATAGATCTGGGTTTTTTTGCCGTATAGATCTGGGTTTTTTTGCATATTATACGATTCCTTGTTAAATACCCGGTATGGATTTCTAAATACCGGGTTTGAATTTTTAAATACCCGGTATGAATTTTGAAATTTGCAATATTTTTTTTTTGTATAGGTCTGAGTTTTTTTACATATTCTACAATTCCTTGTTAAATACCCGGTATGGATTTTGAAATTTGCATTTTTTTT
Source organism: Luffa aegyptiaca (assembly GCA_017139565.1). NCBI lineage: Eukaryota > Viridiplantae > Streptophyta > Magnoliopsida > Cucurbitales > Cucurbitaceae > Luffa > Luffa aegyptiaca. Next base: position 37,390,761 of record CM029401.1, read on the forward strand.
TTTGCGTATAGATCTGGGTTTTTTTTTGTCGTATAGATCTGGGTTTTTTTTGCATCTTCTACGATTCCTTGTTAAATACCCGGTATGGATTTCTAAATACCGGGTATGAATTTTTAAATACCCGGTATGGATTTTTGAATCAACCAAATCGAGAAACAGGCGGCAAAAAACTGAAAAGGAATTTAAGAATTCCAAACTGGATGTGGGAATAAATTTGAAAATAATTATATATATTTTGTACATAAAAGGAATGAATTGAGATAGATATTTAAAAGAATATCTATAATTAAATTAAAAAAAAAAGATTTCATCTTGGGTAGCGGGCTTCTCGATTTGAAATCTCAAAAAATTGAAAAAAAAAATTTGAAATCTCAAAAAACACCAAATTTTGGTTGAAATCTCAAAATAATGAAATTTGAAAATAAGCACGAAAAAAGAAATTATGAATAATAAAATATAAAAATTATTTAGGGGAATACTTTCCCATGTTTGAGCATACAAATTCCCTCATTTTTGGGAAACATTGGGCTCGAAGAATAATTTATATAATCTAATGGTTTTTTCCTTTTCTGTAATTTCTTTCTTTCTTTCTTTTTTTTTTTTTTATTTTTAATATCAGAGGGTCAAAATGGTAAATGGGCTATAATTAATTAAAACGGACTGGACTAAAATGGAATTTTCAAGGTTTTTGGACAAAAGTGAAATATATAGGTTGATTTCAGCCCATTCTTGTGGATACCCCTTAAATTAAAAAAAAAAAAAATACTAAGATTACATTATAAGTTTGGTCACTGAACTTTTAGAGAACTATGTCGTACGAGTATCTTAGGCCCCGTTTGATAACCGTTTTGTTTTTGAAAATTAAGTTTAAAAACGTTACTTCCACCTATAAGTTTCTTAGTTTTGTTATCTAGTTTCTTTCCATGTTTTCAAAAACCAATTCCAGTTTTGAAAACTAAAAAAAGTAATTTCCAAAAACTTGTTTTTGTTTTTGGAATTTGGCTAGGAAATCAAATGTGTCATCAACAAAGATGAACACTATTGCAAGGGAATTTGGAGAAAACAAGCATAATTTTCGAAAACCAAAAACCAAAAACCAAATAGTTATCAAACGAGGCCTTAGTTTTCAATTTTGTGATTAATTGGCCTCTAAACTCTTAAAATGTCTAATAAGTCTTTATACTTTCAATTTAATTTGATGTTTCAAAGTTCTCTATTTATTTAACATTATTTAAAATTAAAGAATTCATTGAATTTTAGGCCTAATAGGACGTTGACAGACTAGCTTTCAATTTTGTGTCTAATAGTTTCATGAATTTTTTAAGACTATTTGATTGATTAGAGTTTTGTTAGACATAAAACTGAAACAGTAGAAACTCCACAAATAATATTTAAGATTTAGGGATCTACTAGAAATAAAATTAAGAATTGATGAACTAATCTTGTAGGGCCCGTTTGGTAACGTTTTCGTTTCTTGTTTCCGTTTCTTCATTTTTAATAAAGAAAAATAGAATTTCATGACCCTAACACCTATCCATTCAATAACAATAAACCTATATTCTTATTTATGTTTGGAAAAAATTGGAAACAAGAACAAAAAAGGAGAAACTAGTTTTAGTTGTTTCCAAAAGTTCTATACAAATTTTGGGAGTGTTTCTAAAAAATGAGAAACAAGAAACATACATAGTTATTAAATGCTTAGATTTCTTAATAAAATTAGAAACAAGAAACGAGAACGTTACCAAACGGGCCGTAATAACCAAAAAGACAATACTTGGCCTTTTGAAAAAAAAATAAAAAAGACAATACTCAGTTGCATACACCATCATTAAAATATCGACAACTAGGAGAGGAAAAAAAAAATCTCATTTTCTACTTTTCTTTTCCTCTCTCTTTTTTTTTTTTTTGAAATATTCTTTTCCTCTCTTAATTGTCAACAAAATTGATAACTAATCTGACTAACATTCAACTTGGTAATATGAAACGGTTGAATAATTGAAAAACGATTGTAGGAAGATAAGTATGGAGTATTTTTTTCAATTCTTAAAAAAAAAAAAAAAAGTAATTTTCTTTGATTTTTTTTTTTTTGAAAAGTAATTTTCTTTGATTTTTACAGCTACCCTTGAGAGTAATTAATTAGTGGTAACTTTTTAAAAAAAACTGTTGAGAATAATTGTTGTGGGTCCAGGTTTTTTGGAATAGGACAACTTAGGTACAGTTTGATCTCTATTTTGGACCTCACATTGAGAGGGCTGGTGGCTTGAACGGCTGGGGTGGCTCAGCGCAGGTAGCCGAGCCCGGTCCGGTTTAGGCGTTTAGTACAGACGTCCCATCAAAGCATAAATAATCATGTTCTGAGCCCCGCTGTGGACCGACACTCTTGCAACCATGGCTCGTTGTTGGTGCCCACCTCTTGGCTCCACTCCCCTGCCCCACCCCTCCAATGTTCCACTTGGATTTTCTTATCTCGGACTTATCTTTAATAGAATATTTAGCTTTATTTTCGGTAACAATTCAATTTTTACCTCTAAACTTATTTCAAAAAAAGTTTTACCTCTAACTCAATAAAACTAATCAAAGAGGGGTGATTTCATCACGTTTGAGTAAACTATGAAAGATTGAATTAGTTATTATATCCAAGATAGGAAACAATGTCCCTCGAGACGAATCGTTGATTGTTTAAGTTTTCATAAAAAAATTGAGTAGAGAGAAGAGTTGGTGAGGGAGAGCTCAAGTCTTTGGACAATGCTAAGCCTCACTGAAACCACCCTCCTCATTGCTAGTCGAGCCAAGGCGGGGTAATTTCAATGTTGAACAAAGGGATGGTCGAGCCTTACTTGGATAACCCTCCTCATCGGAACAACCCTCCTCCCAATATCATGCAAAGGGAGAGTTGAGCCTAACTTTGAATAACCCTCCTCACTACTAGTTGAGCTAAAAAAAACAACTTACTCGCTTTAAATCCTTGAGGAAAGAAAGAAATATATAATTTTTATTCTATAACTTGACAAGATATATTGATTTTGTCACAAATTTTTTAATTTGGGTAATTATTATTATTTGAAAGAGTTCATTTTTGAACATATGACAGAGTAAAAAATTCACTAAACTTTGTTATTTCAATCAAAACAAAGTCTCACACACAAAATTGAGTTCAATCAGAGGGTGTTTGGGAGAAAGGTTTGGGTTTTGGAAGTGGAGGTTTTGGAAATAGAGTGATTTGGGAAATCTGGGGATTTTGGAAGTCTGTGTTTGGACTTCTGATTTCTGAAATCTGATTTTGGAAGTCATTGTTTGGAGTGCTGATTACTGAAGTCTGATTTCGGAACTCCGTGTTTGGGGTGCTGATTTCTGAAATTTGAGTTTCTGATTTTTTTTTTTTTAAAAAAAAAATTATCAATGGCATACAATTGTTCTAAAATTAATAATTTAAAATTATCTTTCCACTAACTATAGATTTGGGATTTTAACTTACAATTTTGATAAAAAAAAATCCAAATTCTAAAGAATAAAAAATCATTTTCTACTGTTTAATTTTTTCCCACACCTGTTACATTTCCTAGTTTTTTTTTTCAATGTTATACAATTCTTCTAAAATTAATAAATTAAAATGTTCTTTCTATTAATTGTAAATTTGGGATTTTAAGTCACAATTTTGATAAAAAAAATCCAAAGTTTTTTTTTTTAAAAAAATCATTTTTCATTCTTCAATTTTTTTCCACACTTATCACTGCATGGTCAAAAACTTTGTTACATTACAAAAAAAAAAAAAAATTACATATATTAATTTGCAAATTGATCATTGTTAAGTTTGTCAATTGACACATAATTATCTTAACTTAAAATTGATTAAATTCTTTTTTTTTTTTAATTAACTCTAAGGTCAATAGGTTTTTATTTTTATAAACTTTCAAATTAAGCCCAATGTTTAAAAATTAAATACACACATTTGAATCTTATATTAACTCAACTATAGAAAACATTTTTTTTAGTTTTATTTATTTAACTTGAAAATTGATTATGTTGTAATTGACTCAACGTTTGGTCTATTGTGTTTTTTTTTTTAAAAAAATAAAACTAAACTTTTGGCACAATTGAATATAATATGTGACTTTACTTTTTATTTTTCTTATTACCTCACTGTTGGGAAATCGAGTTCGTTTTTATTTAATTGCCTCCTATTTGAAAACACATTGGAAAATTGATTTTGAAGGTTTAATATCCTACCTTATGACTTCAATCATTTGAAATTAACTAAAATGGTTGGAAAATATTTTTAAACAACAAAACTTTATTATTCAACTAAGGAAGTAATAACAAAGAAAGCAAACAAATATTAAATCATGGAAATAATATCATATTAAAGAATAGTTAGTGTGCCAAATGTAAGAAGGAACGGTGCTAACGAGTTAAAAATAATAAAATAATAATAAACTTAATAATTAAATAAAATAATAAAAATAATTAGGGTTAATGGGGGTTTGGGAAATAGGGTTTTTCAAGAAAAAAAAAAGAAAAAAGAAAAAAGAAAAATGAGTGATCTTGGAAAATGAAGAGAGAAAGGGGAAGTGATTTGTGAAGTGGGGGTTTGGGAAATAGGAGCTTCTAAAAATGGGAGCCCAAACACCAACTTCCAAAAAAATGGGGTGTTTTCCAAAACCCCACTTCCAAAAAAGGGGGCCCAAACACCCCCTTAGTAGCACGACTTCTATCATTTAATAAATTTAAAAAAACTCACAAGTTTCAACGAAATCTAACTCTAACATTGTTACTTCTACGAGGACGCATCAATTTCGAATTAGAAATACATTTTATAATTCGTTGAATTTATATGAGAATGTATTTTTTTAATGAATATTAAAAAAAAGTCTAGAATGTAAAAATTGCATTACTTATTTAAGTTTAAAATTTACTTCGTGAAACTTTTCAAAAAAAAAAAAATTACTTCGTGAAATGGAACGTTTATGGTAAAAATTGATACTTTTGTACGGGTTCGTTGATTTTGATTTTCTCTAGTTTTTTTTTTAATTTATTTTTTATTTCAACAACATTGGAAGTGAGAGATTCAAACCTCTAACAATTTGGTTACATTTCAATTTATCGTTGAGTTATGCTCACTTTGACAACTTAAAATTTTATCTAATAGAAACTTAGACCTTAAATAAGTATTGTAACCTCTAATTTATACTAAAATAAGAAAGATAGGAAGAAAAAAAATCCTTCTAGTTGATTTCAATCATTAGCACTACTAGTTTCATTGAAAAACAATGTAAAATTTTCTAAAATTCACTAATTTTAATGGAAAAAATATCCAAAACAGACTAATTTCAACACAAATTCAGGTTTAGGTCCCATTTGGTGTTGCATTTGCCAGCGTAAAAAGTGATTATAGGAGAATCTTAACCGCCTAGGCTGTTTGGTAAAACAAATTATTAATTAATCTATCCGGAATCACTTTTCAATTTACTCTATCGTGGACAAGCTCTAGACACCAACTTTTAGATTTATGCTATGTTTGGGAGTGATGATTGAATTATTGATTTTGGAAAAAGAGATTTTATAAAATTGATTTTTATACAATCATATTTATGTTTGGTTCCAAACTTTCAAAAGTGATTTTCATGTATTTAAAAGGAATTTTGAAATATTATCTTTGGTTTCAATTGTGATTTTAGAATTACCAAATTACTATAAGGGCATTCTACATTCAATAAATGATTTAACTAAATAATATAGAATAAATATGTTGAAGTTTAGTCTTATGTAAACCCATTACATATATAAATATATCTCTACACATGTTTCTTTAAACGACCCATTTAAATCGAACTATCACTAAAATATAAGACATTCAACCTTATCTATCTATCTATCTATCTATAAAATCTTTAATTAAGTTACTTCTTAAAGATGATGATTGTTTTATTACATCAATATCAACTATATGTATACATATATTAGATGACTAGTTCTTCTAATAAATCACGGAATATTTTTTGACCATAAAAAAGTTTGGACGAAGCCGTTTTTTTTTACAGAATGACAATGTTGCTTACATTAATTGTTTATATAGACACATATATAATCTTTTCATTTTATAAACTAGAGAGGTTGTTCTATTTTTCACTCCATTTAAAAGGCAACATGTAGGTCAAGACTCCTTACAAGTTTAAGGGAAAATCATATATATATTTATACTGAAATATCTACATTTTTTTGAAATCAACAAATACACAATTGGCCTCTCATGGTAATAGAATATAATAAAATTGGAGAGAAATTATGAAAAGAGTCTTTTAAAAACTGTCAATACTAACAAATTTTACTAAAAAATAATAAATAAACAATAAATGATAGAAAAGAAAAAGACAAAGAAACCAACTCCTCACTTTGATGCTTTGAGCAGTGTACTAGAATTAATCCATAAGTGGCCATTAAAGTTGGGAGGTGATTCCCGGTCAATCACCTCCCTGCTAATTCTTCGAAAATCAATTTATATTGATTCTAGATTTTTTTAAAATCAATTTATCTATTTGCCAAACATGTTCATTTTAGAGAAAAATGATTTTGGCAATGGTAAAATTGATTTTGACCATGCCAAAATCACTCCCAAACATAGCCTTAGTTTTTCTATAAATCCTAACACATTCTCTAATTGTTTTCAAATTTTAAATTTATCCTTCTTATATATTTTTTCACATATGTTATGTTTCATATGAATAAAAGTTTGATTGATTCAATTTTTTTAGTAATTATTTTTCTTAAATTTTTTATCAAATATTTTAGATTAATTAAACATAATTAGATGCAATTTACCACATATAAAATTTTAAATAATTATCTTATAATAAATTATAAATTAAGTATTAATATCAAAATAATTGAAATAATAATAAACCTACCATGAGCATTATAATTAAATCCCAACAATTTAGTATTGATTTACTAAACACTAGAACTAGTTTTTCTAATTTAAAATTAAAATTTATCCAACATTATTTTACTTCATTTTAAAGTTGATTTTTCTAAAAAAGCAAAGTTACCAGCAATTATTTTAAAAACTACTGTAATCCCAATTTTTTTTTTAAAGAAAAATAACTTCATTAAACACTATGTACACCCAAAGTAGGAAATAATCTCAAACTAAGCTATAATATTAAGTCTAATCAATTTCGTACTAACTTAACCTCCCTCTCTACATGGGCGGACCCACATTGGGGCCCCCTGCCCAAAATATTTATTTGTATATATGTACATACATCCATTAAAGAGTTAAAATTACTTTTAAAAGCCTTGATCTTTTTAATTTTATTTTAGGATAAGTTAGATATTTTTTTTTAAGATTTATTTAACCAAATATTTCAATTATCTAAAATGCATAGAAACGCTGTCACTAGACTAAATTTACTGTTTGAAGTCAATTTCATTTCAATGATATCGTATGTCTTCTCACTATATCATGTTAGTGACATAGATTTATGTTTCATATTATGCCATTTTTTTTCTAATTCATATAGATAGAGAAAAACAATGTAATAGTAATTGCGAAGCAATGTAAACGACAATTGAAAATTAGAAATCAACAAATTTTCTCAGTTTCTTGTTGGTCACTTGAATTATGAGTATATATACGTTAAAGAGAAAAACACAAGACTCTTATTCAAATCCTTTTAAAGTTAAATTGATTTATTCTAACTATATTCTACTTTTCTTTATTTAATAATACATGGAGATGAGCTACAATTCTAAGGGTTTTTTTTTTTTTTTTTTTTTTTTTTTAATTATTATATTTATAGAACATAATTTATCAAAAAAGAATTATTGGTCCTGTAGAACATAATATCTAGGTATGCCTTTTTCTCTCTATATTAGGACCTCTTCATAATATAATGTAAAAATTGCAATCCCATCAAGATCAGTTTGAAAATGTCTATGGTTTTATTAGCTGAATTATTGGGTAACTTTGTAACAACATTGAATATTTTTATATTAACTTAAAAAAATCACTAACAAGTTGCAAAAACTTATTCTTTGTCCCCTTCCTAAGAAGGAATAAAGGAATCTTCTTTTTTCTTCTATACCTTCCATTTCAAATGAAAATTCTTTGCCTATATGACTTATTCTTGAAAGTTTTTAGGATAAAATACTCTTTTAATACACAATGTTTGAGAATGGTTATAAATTGACTACAAGTTAAGTTTACAAATTCTCTTTTTACAATACGTGAGATATGAGACTCAATCTCTGATCTATTGATCGAAGATATGACATGAAATGATTTCATGAAAATACATCCATTCATAAGAAAAGAAATTTTTAGGTCTCATTTGATATCCATTTGATTACTTCCTATAAGTTTCTTTGTTTTTAAAATTTAAGCCAAATTTTGGAAACGGAAAAAAGTAGTTTTTAAAAAGATGAAAACCATTATTTTTAAAGAATGATGAGAAAATAAACACAATTTAAAAAAACAAAAAAAACAAAAAACCAAATGACACTATTAGGAAAAAAAAAACACTTTTAGTGGCATTGATTTTAGCATGTCGCTAAAGGTACTTTTTATTTTTTTTTTATTTTATTTTTTTTTTTTGAATCGGCTAAAGGTACTTTTTAGCGACTTATTTTAGTTGCATCACTAAAATCTGGCATCTCATAAGCACCATGGATTCTAGATTTACAAAGCTAGAGGTCTTTCTAGAATACTTGTAAACATTCACAAATAAAACTAACTTATCGAATGATTCCAACCAAGAGCTTAGTTAGAAGACAAATAACTCTTAGATCAAACTTAGAATCTATGATGGTCACTTTGAGATCCCAAGACGACTCACTCCAAAATTAGATTGATCAAAACTAATCCAATGAATCAATTAAACTTCAAACCTAAAAGCAATATTTGAAAGAGACAACACCAAAAGAGGTTGCAACAAAACACAAGCTTTTGATAACAATATGGGAAAAATACACTTTTGGTCTCTGAGGTTTGGGTTAAATGACAGTTTGGTCTCTGAGTTTTCAAACTCAACAAAAATACCCTGAGGTTTGAGATAAGTAGCATTTTGGTCCCTGACGTTAATTTTTCTGTTAAATCTTAACAGTTGCTGACGTGACACTATTATTTTAATAAAAAAATTTATCTTTCTAATTTTTTTAAATAAAATATTAATAAATTAAAAGAAGTAGAAGAGGAAGATGATGGATTAGAAGAGGAGGAAGAAGAAGAGGAAGAAGAAGAAGAGGAAGAGAGAGAGGGAAAAAGAAATAAAAATAATAATAAACAAATATTTTTTATTTAATTTATTAATATTTTATTTAAAAAAATTAGAAAAATATTTTTTTTATTAAAATAATAGCATCACGTCAGCAACTGTTAAGATTTAACAGAAAAATTAACGGCAGGGACCAAAATGCTACTTATCTCAAACCTCAGGGGTATTTTTGTTGAGTTTGAAAACTCAGGGACCAAACTGTCACTTAACCCAAACCTCAGGGACCAAAAGTGTATTTTTCCCTAACAATATTATGCTAATTTCAGAGTATTACAAGCCTTTAAAAATGCCAAAATGTCATTCACAACACCAAAGACACACAAAATTCTTCAAAAGTCATTAAATGCAAATGGAAGAAAATAACACCTAGAAAATTAAAATTGAATTACACGTCAAACGAGCAGTCAAAATTCAAAACTAAAAGGATATAATTGCTTTAAATTGTCTTAAATATCTACTATAGTAGGCGCTCCTCATAAAGATCACATTTGACAAGATTTAATATCACAAAATCCGAAGAGATGCAATTGGTGCCATATTGACTCCATTCTCTTATTGACTCGTTGAACTAGCATTATAAAGAAATTTGGGCTAAAAAAATCTGTCTCTTGTCGTGCATTTGCTAGCTTTTGACACATGTAATGTAAAAGCGTCTTGAATCTTCTTCACATTGCTTCTTGTAATTGGTCCTTCGAGTACATGCATGGATTATTGGTTGAATCGGTATCACGAAATGGTTATCAAAGAAAATCTTAATTATAATAGTTTTGAAAACAGTTCGAGAGAATGAAATGGATCATTGAAAAAGTAACATGTATGAAAGTGGTTTTCTAACTGTGCCCAAAACATTCTCAAACCCTTGATATGATACTCAACCCATCAAATCAAAGGTTATGGAAGAAGCAAAGAACATTTGTATATACCTCATCCATGAGAATAGAAATTGAAAACAAATGTATCCTAAAAATGTCTTTCATGATCTTGATGGTTTACCTTGTTCTTTTCTATCGAAAGTATTGATAGTCATAGATTAAAATTGTTAATAGTTGGTTGTCAAAAGAATAATACTTGAATACATATCAGTATGTGAGGATCTCCCATTAAAATCATGACAATTAAGAAAGAGAAATGTAGAAAATGAGAAAAAAAATCTCTCTCCTACCTGTTAAGATTTTGATGGTGGTATGTAGAAAGATATCCTACCCATCGATATGCAGTCAAATATTGTCTTTGTCAATATTTTAGTCAACATAAAGTGTTACCTAATATATCATTTCAAAAACCAACTCAGACATTTATTTCCAATCGAACTAGTCTTAATATTAATTTTATAATCAGACACACGTAAAGAGAAATAATTTTATTCCACTCAAGCTTACGATAGATTGGAATGAATTTTCCTCGAAAGAATCTCGAGGCAAATGGAATTCGATGAGCGATGGAGTAGAAAGATCGGAGGGGTATTCTTTTTTAATCAGAAAAACATATTAGGGTGACGAAAACTTTATGGAATAAATTACATATAGATATTTTGAAGCATATGTTATAAAAATGAAAGATATTACAATAAAATAAAGTATATTTAAAAGGGAATCCCATTGAAAATTCTTGGTGCCGTTTCCGAGACTTACAAATGGCATTTTAAAAAAGGCCGCTGCTTCTGTACCGCAACAGAGTAGCGGTGATTGGGAATCATGAATCAGCACATGTGGCGAAGATATTTTTTCCACTCTCTTTCTATCGGTAGATATTTATGTTTATAATTTTATTTTTACGTTAAATTATTAAAAATACCCTGAAGTACGAGGTTGATTTCAATTACATCCTTGAATTTTCAAAAGTTCTATTTTAACATTTGAAGTTTCAAGTTTGTTTCAAAACGACATTTGAAGATTTCTGATAAATTTATGGACAAAAAAGGATGTGTTTATATGTGTTTCAAAAGTTCTATTTTAACATTTGAAGTTTCAAGTTTGTTTCAAAACGACATTTGAAGATATTTTCCGTTAAATTTATGGAAAAAAATGATGTGTTTATATGTGTTTTTACTGTTTTCTTTTCACATATGTGTTCAAATCTATTCACACACGCAACAATACATATGTAAACACGTCATTTTTCATCAATGAAGTTAACGAAAAAAAAAAAAAACTTCAAGAGTTGTTTTGAAATAAACTTTTAACTTTAACGACTAAAATGAAACTTTTGAAAGTTTAAGGTTATAATTGAAACCAATGTCTACTAGTCCAAAACTTTTAAAAGTATAACTTTCAAGTTTGTGTCTATTTAGTCACTAAAAGGTAAAAAAATGGAGGGGGGAAATACACTTTTAGTCCATGAGGTTTGGGTTAGGTTTCATTTTGGTCACTGAGTTTTCAAACTCAACAATTTAGCCCCTGAGGTTTGGTTTTAGTTTCATTTTAGTCCTTCCATCCATTTTTCCGTTAAAAACTAATGGTTTGCTGACGTGACACTATTTTTTTTTTATTATAAAAAATTATTTTTGAATTTTTAAAAATAAAAATAAATAAAAATAATAAAAATATTATTAATTTTTATTTTTATTTATTTCTCTCCCCTCATTCTTATTCTTCTTCTTCCTCCTCCTCCCGTCGCCGGTGACCGCCTCTGCCGATCCTCCCGTTGCCGGTGACCGCCTCTCGCTGGCCACCACCGGCGGCCGACCGCCGTCGTTGTCTTGCCGAATTTTTTTTCCCTCTCACTTTCTTCTTCTTTCTTTTTCTCCTTTCAATTCTTTCTTTCTTCTTCTTCTCCTCTTTTTCACTTTTTTTTTTAAATCGAAGGGGGAAAACCCCCTTTGAATCCGACGCCGGAAACGGAGGAGGGGTCCTCTCTTTTCGTACTTGCTGGAACAGTCCGAAACGCGGAGGAAACAAATGCCCCATATCTGGAATGAAAAACGCGAAGAAAACGGTCGGAACGCGAAGAAAACACCCCAGATCTAGAACAAAACATGCTACACACATCCGAATCACGTCACCGCGCGTTGCTAGAACTACTTGTCATTGAAAACACATCCAAATCGTCAGAATCGAGGGACGCTGCTACTGTACTGCTGTTGCACGCGAAGAAACCGTCGGAGACGAAGTGGAGCTCACTGTCGAGCTGCTTGCACGGAGAAACCATCGGGACTGCTGCCACCACTGCTGCAGGAGACGTTCGCCGAAGATGGACGGGAGTTGCTGGAGCGTGGGTATTGGTCGGAGATCGCCGCCGGAGGTTTCAGAGATCGTGTGGGCTTCGACTCAAACAGGTAAAGAGAGGGAGAGATGAGAGAGGGAGAAGAGAAAGAAAGAAAAAAAAGTCTCTGGCGGTCAGCGTCGGCAGCTATGGTGATGGTTTAGGGTTTAAAGAAGGAGAAAATAAGAAGAAGAAAGAAAGAAGAAAGAAATTTAAAATAATAATAATAATATTTTTATTATTCTAATTTATTTTTATTTAATTTTTTTTTTTAAAAAAAGATTATTTTTTAATAAAAAATAATGCTACGTCATCAATCTGTTAGTATTTAACGAAAAAATGGATGTAGAGACCAAAATGAAACGAAATCCAAACCTCAGGGACTAAATTGTCGAGTTTGAAAACTCAGATCCCAAAATGAAATCTAATCCAAACTTCAGGGACCAAAAGTGTATTTTTTCCCAAAAAAAAAAAAAGTCTAATAAATCCTTAAACTTTTAATTTTGTATCCAACAGGTTCATAAATTTTCAATTTTATGTCTAATAAGTTGTTGATGTATTTGACCATTTTTAAAAAAAAAAAAAAATTAAGGACCTACAAGATCAAAAGTTGAAAGTTTGGGGGCTTATTAGACATAAAATTTTGTTTTTATCTCATAGATTTGTTAATTTAATTTTCTTTAGTATGTCAATACAACATTTTTAAAGCTTAGAGACCTCCTAAATACTTTTTAAAATTAGATATTTCTCAAATACAAATTTAAAAGTTTAAATACTAAACTTGTAATTTAACCTTTCAATTACAGCAACGGATCCAGCACGAGCCCGGGGGATCCCGGGGTCTCGAGCCCCCCTGTAACACCCGAGTTAGGAGGGGTACATGAATGAACTGAGGCCACATCCGAATGAGAGGGATCCTGAGGACATGAAAGTATAGTCAAGATAAGCTTAAAAGAATTGATAGATACTACCTATACCAACAAGGTGCACCTTCCTTTTCGGTGGCTCAATCATAGGAACTTTGAAGTTAAGCGTGCTTAGCTTGGAGAAGTTCTATGTTGGGTGACCTCCGTATGGTAACGTGGCTAGGTCGTAGGAGAATGCTGGGGCCGTTAAGGGTCAAATCCGGATTCCGAATCCTGGGCCTGGGGCGTTACCCCCCCAAACTATTATGTTATATATTTGTATATATGATTCCACTTACATTCCCCCCCCCCCCCCTCACACCATGTGGTCCCTGGTTCAATTCTTTAATTTTTATTCTTTTTCTCACTTACAAAGTTTCAATATATTCAACAAAGTCAAAATGTGGTTCTTTATTAATTTAAAAATAATATACAACAAACCTATTTTAAAAATTGACTTTTATAATTAAAAAACTTTTATTTTTTTTTTATAAATTTAAATTGTAGGCAACATTTTTTGATCGGTTTGTCAAATAGGTTTATGAATTTACAATTTTATGTCTAATAGGTCAATGAATTTTAAAAAATGTGTAGGAAGTTTAGAAAGGTACTTATATTTTTAAAGTCCAATGATCTATTGACATAAAATTGAAAGTTCAAGGATCTATTAGATACAAACGTAAAAGTTCCAAGATTAAACTTGTAATATAACCTAACAAATAAATAATATTACAATTTTTGCTTTAATTTCTTCTTTAAATATTATTTTTTATGTCAAATAAATGGAAATGAATAAAAAAAAAATAATTTTTATTTTTCTTAAAATTAATCTCATGATATGAAAATTTATAGAGAAGAATTCCGATGAATTAAATTAATAGTTCAGTTTCAATTATGAAATTTTTGGAATTGTCTACTTGTAAATTACTTTTACGAAATTTTAAATGAAATCCCTGAACAAAATTTATGGATCCGCCACTGTTTCAATTAATTGAGTATTATTCTTTAATTTTTTTTTTTTAAATATACTTTTAAAAGACGTTTGGCTTTTCTTTAGGATTTTTTAAATTAATATTTGAGAGTTTAAGACTCCTTGTAATTGAATGATGAAAAATCATGGTATTTTAAAAGATATGTTTTTGTCGAGTTAGACTTTTTTTTTGGACAAGTAGGGTAAAGGATTTGAATCTCTAGCCTATTAATTAATGATACAAATTTTATATCAGTTGAGCTATCCTTGATGACGAGATGTCTTGTTTGTTGTCGGCTATATGAGTTTTTTTTTTTTGAATATTGTCGGCTATATGAGTTGATCACTTATTTATAGTCTATCAAATTTCTATGACAAAAAGTTTTTTTTTTTCCTCTCACTTTCATTCATTTGATTTTTTTTAAAGAAATTTTTATTTAAAAATAAAATTTCAAACGACAAAATATAACAAACTAACTATCTTATGAAAATACTCTGTCATTGTTTAGGAGTTTGTTTTAAAAATGGAACTTTTTGTAAAACAAAAATTTATAAATTAAGATTGAGTAATCGTGCTTCTAAAATTTGTTTTCCTTTTATCTTTTAATTTGTTTGCACAAATGAACATATCATTGTACTTGGAACAACTTTGTTATTAAAGTTATTCTTTTTAGAGAAATTTTGCCTTTTAGTGCTTTTTTTGGGACCAAGTTTTTTTTTTTTTTTTTTTTTTTTTTTTTTTTTTGAAGAAGAAGAAGAAGAAGAAGAAAATTAACCTTTTTAGTTATGTGTGTTATTTAGTGTGTAAGTTTTAATTTAATCTGATTTGAATCACAACCTTAAAAAAATTCAACCTATTTAAAAAAGAGAGTGATAAAAAAAAAAAAAAGAACATTCTAATCCTAATACCAAAATACTTAAATGTAGTTTTTAAAACAATTAATAGGGAAACTAAAAAAAAAAAAAAAATAGAGATTCAAACATCATCTGGATCAAGGTATATGATTTAGGTTAGTTGAGTTATATTCTTGTGGACAGAATACAATAAGTGTACCAATCACTAACTAAAATTTAAAATAAACAAACCCACGGAATATAGTACATCAATTATTTATTTAATTTTAAGGTTCACTTAAATGGAATCACAATTAATTAAATTTACCTTGTTCAACTAAATACAAAGGTAAAAATGTTGTAAAAAAAAAAAAGCAAAACACAGAGGTAAAAATAAAATTTATCTCTTTCTCTCTTTTTAAATAACTAGTTTTTATTAGTTGAAATCATAACTGAAGTCAAATGATTGACGTTAAATGTACACAAACAAAATGGATCTAAGGAAGCCAAAACGAGCATAAATCAATCAATGGTAATTGACATGTATATTCGACCAAGATGTTAGATGTTTGAATCCCCACCAGATGAACTCAAAAAAAAAAAAAAAAAAAATCCAAAAAGAAGTTGTGAAAATAAACTACAAATCTATACTAAAGATATGTTCAAAAGAAGTCTGATAATTGAAATATATATATATATATATATATATCCATATTTTTCTCCTTGAGAAAATGACACGTGGAAAACAACACACGAAAGTCTCCATTTAAAAAATAGAAAAAGAAAAAAATAAAAGAAAAGGGAGTAACCAATTGGAAAGTGCAGGATAAGTGGGGCCCACATTCTAGGCGCGGCTTCAACCATGTGGCTCTAGCTAACCAACCCATATATATATATTTTAATTTTTTTTTAAAAAAAAAGAGGAAAAAAAAAGAGAGAAAAAAAAAAGAAAAAACAGAAACAACTCGTCTTCAGATTCTTTTGAGGAATTTGACAATTTTGACCCCCTTAACTTGTTGATTTGTAAATTTAACCCCCTCAGTTTTTATTTGGTTTTTTAGGTTATTTTATTTTTTATTTGGATGTGAAATTACGGAAATGCCCCTCTCAGATTTTTAAACTTCTTCTTCTTCCTCAGTTTCCCTCTCGTTCTCCCTCAGATTTTTTCCTTCTCCTTGGTTAAGGCTTCATCGATTTCTTGCTTCTATTCGGTGTAAAGACAACTCAGGAGAACGATTTCTAGCTGTAAGGTATGTTTTTTCGTTTTATTTTACTGTTTTCTAGGGTTTAGAAACGTTTGATGTAGTCTAGGATCGTTTGCTCAAATTTCTTGTAGTTTAGCATGATTTTATTGTTCAAAACATGTTTTCGGCGCTTTCTGAATGTGTTGTGATGTGAAATGGGGCTGGATTTCGTACGGGTTTTCTGGGTTTTTGAGTTGCAGGCGATGAATCCCGGCCGGGATGCATGTTGGGGCACCGGGAATGGATATTTTGAAATCGAAACCACGCGATCTCGGCCGGTCGGTTCGGCCGGAAGCCACGAGAGCTCGGGCGGGCGACCCGAACGAGACGGACCGAACCGGACCAATATCCATTTTTTTATATTTTTTTAAATTTTTATTTTTTTTTTATTTTTTTTTTATTTTTTTTTAAATTTATTTATTTTTTGTTTGTACTTTTTTGATTTACTCAGGCATTTTGTTGTTGAATTTATAATTTTGTACTGTGATTACTTCATAAAAAAAAAATTTCTTTTTATTTTTTTGAAATTAGGGTTAATTTTTTTTTAAAATTATTATTGAATAGGATTTACCATCATGGCATTGGTACCAAAGATTGCACCTGCTGACTACTTTCCTGCTGCTTTGACATGTTGTTCACATCTCGGAAAAACCGTTAAAAATATTAAGGACAAATTAACTGATACCCAATTAGGAATGTTTAGGCAAACATGTTTTGGACATTTCTTAGATACGTCCTTGATGTTTAATGGACAACTTATTCACTATTTTCTTTTGAGGGAAGTGAATGAGCCTAGAATTGATGTTATTAGTTTTGAGATTCTGGGAGAGAAAGTTTCATTTGGTCGGAGGGAATTTGACCTTATTACTGGAATTAGGCATAGAACCCAACATGTTAGGGGTAATGTATCTAGTACTAGACTGAGAAGACTGTACCTTAACGATAGCATCAGCATGATAGGGTTTGAACTAGATAGATTATTCCCTTCCATTAATTTTGAGAGCGATGAGGATGCTGTGAAGATGGCCATATTTTATTTCATTGAGTTGGCTATGATGGGGAGGGAGAGAAAGCAGCAGATGGACACTAGCCTGCTCGGCTTTATTGATGATTGGCAAAGGTTTTGTAATGAGGATTGGAGTAAGTTAATTTTTGATAAGACCATAAAGGGACTCAAGAAGGCTGTAGGTGGGAAGGCAGTGTCCTATAAAGAGAGGACGGATGGAAAACAGGAAACATACAGTCTATATGGCTTCCCATACGCGTTTCAGGTACGTTGGTTTAGAGTGATTGATAGTGTATACATTCGCCGTATATATTGTATCTCTAACAATATACTTTCTTTACTTACACAGGTATGGACATACGAGACAGTATCTTCTTTGACCGGGCGTGTGGCTAATCGCTTGAATGACAATGCCATTCCACGCATATTAAGATGGTCATGTAACCACTCACCTACACTTGCAGCGCTGAGTCGGGAGGTGTTTTCTTCAGATATGGTATGTCGGATATATTTTATATGCATTCATTCAATTTAACTTTAGTAGGTTTATTTTATAATTTTCCTTTTCCGTGCAGGCTCGGGTCACAACTGAACTTGTGGCCTCAGAAGAGGAGATCCAATTTATGGATCGTGTGATGCAGCCACCTCGAGCCCCATCTCCACCGCCACCGCCACCTCCACCTCCACCTCCGCCCCCAGCAGCTTTGGGAGATATTCTAGTTGAAGATAATATCGTTGAGGATCTCGGGACTGAGAATCCAAATGAAGTGGCAGAGGGTGTTGGGACGTCTGGTACGAATGACAGAGTCTGCAAGAGGTGCAAAGTCCTCGAAGACGAGGTGAAGGTGATTAAAGACGATGTGAAGGAGATTAAGGAGGATTTGAAGGTCATTAAGTCCATGGAAAAAGACCTGAAGGCGATAAGGAAGTTCATGCGTCGACTTTCGAAGGTATGTATAGTGATTTATTACTCGCTTTTATTAGCGTTATGATGCTTAGTTACTTAACATTGGTTTGACAGGGTAAATTCGTCGACGCCAGTAAGTACATAGAACCAGATGACGGTACAGACGATGGTGGTGGTGGATCTCGACCACATTCAAAAGGTCAGGATGATGGTGGTGGTCCTGATCCATCCGGGTCACAAGGAAAAGCAGATGACAACACCCCAATGGCTGACCATGAGGATCCGATGGATACAACAGAACAACATGGTGGTGCTGAGGAAGTAACTGAAATAGGAGAACATGTAAGTGCAATTTAATACAAACTTTGTTAATTTATGTTATTAGTGATTATTGGTTATTTTATTGTTTTTCTTTTCTTTACCCATTAATAGGAAGTAATTGAAATAGGCGAACATGTAGAGGCCCCGATAGAGGGCGTGGGAAAGGATATTCTTGTTGTCGAAAGTCAACATTTTCTGGTAAGCATTAATTAGGGTTTAGTATATTTATGGTTAGGGTTGATAGTGTTAGGGTTAATGACTTTATTATCACTTTCCTTATTGTATAGGGTGTCCAATCCATTTCTGAACAGAACGAGCCGATAGAAAGACGGGGGACTCGTAAGAGGAAGACTGCATGGAAGTTGAGAAGTCCATGGAAAGACACACGGGAAGAACGTAAGAAACGCAAGGCTGTGAAGTACGATCCTCTTCCCCAGATCCCCCATGATCTGGATGCTCCATTCAAAAGATGGCTTGACACTGAGGATCCAGAAGATAATGTTCGGACAACTGCGTATGCTGTCCGAGATAAGACGTGGTTTCGTGATCTTATCACTCCATCGAAATGGATGACCGATGAGGTATGGTTTGATTACTGACAATAATGATGTTTAATTGAAATATTAACAATGTAACTACGTGTAGGTGATCGACTCGATTTTCATGTTCGTCCAAAAGAAATGGGGAGAACGACCAGATTTATGCCGCAAGAAGTTCACCATTGGTGACCTATGTGTAACGGTACGTACCATTGGAACATTTTGTTAGTATGTTTGTTTGATAGTGTTCTATAGGGTTCTTATGTTTGGTATCTTCTTTTCATCAGAATTTTTTCAGACGCGAAAATGGCCTATACAAGGAAATGAGTAGCGGCATACATCCCCGAGACTTGACGTACGATTGGAGCAGCGCAGGCAATATCTTGAAGTACGGAAAGGGTGAGCTTGCAGACCATAACATACCATGGAGCACGATTGATGTGGTGTACATGCCGTATAACATCGGTGGGCTGCATTGGGTCCTCATATGCATTGACCTCGAGGTGGGGGAGGTCGTTGTATCCGATTCCATGGTGGTGTTGAATAAGGACGAGGTGATTGAGAAGGAGTTAAGGATCCTTTGCCAAGTCCTGCCAGCTCTGCTTTGGAAGATCGGGGTCATGGATGTCAGGAAGAATCTTCCCGTTCAAAGATGGCCGTTGCGTCGGGAATTGTCAAGGCCGCAGCAGGATAGTAGTGGCGACTGCGGTATGTTTGTATGTAAATTTTTTGAGTGGTTGGCGGCATGTTTTCCTGTTATGACCTCTCCCTCCACAGCGAGTACATTTGTGAACTTGTCTAACCTCTCCCGTCGATGGTATTCTCAAGGTTTGTCGTCGACCAACTCTTGGAACCCTCTTCGGCGGCAACACTTCAAAATCCACAAAATTTTCGGATGTTTTCCACTCCGACACATGACCTACTGGATATATGGGTTCTGCGTACGCAGCAAGGACCGCCTCAACGCAGTAGCATGGAGAACAAAGATCTAAGTACGATCGGTTCCGGTAGATGCAGGCAGCGATTGCATGGGAGCACGGAAGTTGGAAGACGTCAAATTCACGACAAGTACACGTCCTCGTGTGGATGTTGACGCGACCACCCAAGTGTCCATCGTCAACTTGGAATTCGTACCTGGCAATTGGCGTTACCACATGCCTTCTTGCATTATTCTCCGCTGCTAGAACAATCTCTTCACCATATTTTGATATCGGTGCATCCCATTTCGCTGCATCGGTACGACGGTCGTAGTAAGTGGCTTGCAACCATCCCCTAATGTAATCAAGAAGACCTGTTATTGGTAACTCTCGCGCATCTTTCAGGAGGGAGTTAAAACTTTCCGCAATATTCGTGGTCATTTGATTGTATCTCATCCCACACTGATAAACACGTGACCAATGTTCAAGTCCAACTTCTTCCAAGTATTTTTGGACACGTATTGGAATATGGCTCCAAAATTCCTGAAACTCAGTATCACGAAATGACTTCGCTGCTTTAAGGTAGAGTTGAATAAAGCCGTGATCCTTGAACTTTGTTTTCAAGTTTTCTTGTAGATGGTGGATACAGTAAACGTGGGATGCATCGGGAAACACAGTGTGTACTGCCTTCAATATGCTCTTGTGTCTGTCAGAAACAATCACTAGGGGATTAATGTGACCAATAGCACACTCGATTTGTCGGAAAAAGTAGGTCCATGATTCATCGGTTTCCCCCCTCCCAATGCCAAACCCTACGGGGTATATTTGGTTGTTTCCATCGATGCCTACTGCAGTTAGAAGCTTACCACTGAACTTTCCTCTCATGTGGGTCCCATCTACAACCAAAATCGGACGAATAGAGTTCAAGAACCCTCTAATTGTGGACCCAATTGCCATGAACACATGCTTGAAGTAACCACCATCTTCCACTTCCAAGTCGAAAAATGAACCAGGATTTTCAATTTTCAACGCTTCTCCAAACCGTGGTAACTGTCTGTAGGACTCTTCAGGCGAGCCTCTGGCAAGGACCAATGCATGTTCTCTAGCCCTTCATGCCTTGTCATAACTCAGATTGACCCCGAACTTTTGCCGGATATCACTTATGATGTCCTTTGGTCTGTAGGAACGACCAACCTCCAGAAACGTTGTCTTCACAATATTGCCAACAACCCAACTTTTGGCCTGACTATGTTTGTGGGTTAGCATCAAGTGTTTGCACGTGTGATTGTTAGAATACTTGGTAACTGTAAGGACATCGGAGCCTTTCAGTACCGTAGCTCGGACCCTCCATTTACATTCCTCAACAACACACCGAACCTTGAATATTTTCTTGTCAGACTTCTTAACCCTAAACTCAAAGTTCTCTCTCATCCCTAAAACAGACAGTCTCATCTGCAAGTCCTTCTTCGACAAGAATACCTCTCCCACTTCTATATCCTTGTAATTAGAGTACTGACCTGGCATTACTGCTGAATTAGATGCACGAGTTGTCGTAGAAGGGCCAGGTGCCATATTAACGGCCATAGCAGGAGTATCGGTATTTTCTGCAGTTCCAAGTACCTCCCGATGAACCCCGATATTCTCCTGGGCAGTTACATCAACTTCGTACAGATCTTCCTCGCCACTCTCAAGTACCTCTTCTCCGTAATCTCCCCAATCCTGAAAATCACTGTCCGGGTTCACATCCTGTCCATAGTCTCCCCAGTCATGGAAATCATTCTGTGATGTAACGTAGTCAACATCATCCCCAAGGTTATATGCCCTCTCGTCGTCACGTATTGGACTCAGTGACATCGGGTCATTATACATCGGTGTAAATGGCATGTGTGTGGAAACGGGGGGGATGTGTTGCTCTTGCTCTTGCTCTTCTTTGTATGGGAAAGATGTGGAGGTCGAGGGATTGTGATGATCTTCATTGTGTGGAAAGGGTGTGGCTCGGGATGGTATTTCTTGACTCATGTAATGTGGAGTATATGGTGGGACAGACGTGTAATGGTATGGTTGATGATTTGGATCCATATACGAAAAGTACTGCACTCCCATATATGGAGTATTTGGTACAGTATATGGAATGGGATATGGACGAAACCCTTGGTGACTGGACTGGGGGGATGATTTCGGCACGGTGGATACATAAAGGGGACTTGCAGACACTAACTCCCAAGTCAAAAAACTATGCAAATCTACCTCGTTCCTAATCACAAAAGCGGGAGATTTAGACCTCAGTTCAAGCAGACACCTCAAAACAATGTCGTTATCATTCGGACTTATACTACTTATTTCATACACTTGACCTAAGAACTCGTTATAAGAAATTCCCACATCCACGTCTAAGGCCCTCACCTCTCCACCATCATACTCCTTTTCACTCTCCTTCCACACACCACCAAAACATACCCAAACACGAGGCATCTGCACAAATACAAAAGAATATATAAACAAATGTATGCAACCACCAGAAATTCAAAAAACTTAAAAAAATTTAAAAACCAAACAAAAAAACAAAAAAAAATCACTGTTCTCGGCCAAATCTCGGTGACGGTTCGGTCGGGAAAAACGTGGTCCGGCCGGGAAAAAATCGGTTCGGCCGGTCTTCAAAATGTATGAATCCCGGCCGGAAAAAAGGGTGGTTCGGCCGGGATTTTCAAGCTGTCCGGCCGAGATTGGACCGGGTTCGACACAGGATTGACGAAAAACCATTTCAACGACATTCTATTGGATATTTTTTAAACAAATACGATAGAATAATCAAAAGTAACGTACCTTCTTTAAAAAATGAGCACTTGTTGTGGATCAAATGCACTTTAGTGAACAACTTGTTGTGGATTCAAGAGAGAAGATGAGAGGTTGGGTGATTGAAAGATGTTTTTTTTTTTCAAAATGAGTTTAATGAAGGGTTAAGAGTAATGTATGGTAATTATGGTATTGGAAGTTGGTGAAGGTGGGTGAAAAGTTGGTGAAATAATTAATTTTAGTGGGTTTTAATGACTTGAGGGTATAAAAGTAAATTGCTATGCATGCTTACATCATATTCATCATCAAGGGAGTCAAAAAAAACTTTTTTTTTATAGGGGGTTAAAATTTTAAACAAAAAACTTGGAGGGGGCAATTTTGTAATTACCCCGATTCTTTTCTCTTCTCTTTCACTATCTTCGAATTTCCATCATCACCTACAAGGCTACAATACAATACAATCTCCTGTTCTCCCATGGTTGCTCTTTTCAATTCTCCCTCTTCCATTATTATCAACCGCTCGCCTTCTCTCTGATCGGTACGTACTCTCTCTTTCCTCTCCTCTCTATAATCTCTTCTCTTCTTCTCTCCTCCATCTGTGGCTCTAATTTCCTCTCTCTCTCTTCGCCTCTGTCGGCTGCGTTGTTGCTTTCTCCACAATTTCTCTCTCTGCATCTACTTTTCCTTTTAATTTCCTTCGCCTTCTCCACTTCTATGCGCAATCTTCTCTTCACCTCCAAAGATGAATGTAAATCTCACTACTACCATGTATGTAGGTTTGTTGCCTGCTTTTTTCTTCTCTCTGTTGGTTTTTCTGCTGCAACTGCTGGAGCTTTAGTGGGGGTATGCTGGTCATAGTTTTCCTGAGTATCGTTGAATGATCGAATTGTTCTGGGATTCTTCAGTTGCGTATTGTTTTTCTTACTTGCTAAATTTAATCAACTTCTGGTTATGAATTATAAGTATGTTGTGGTTTTTCCCTGCCTGTTTCTTTTCTAGGGTTTCTGATTGCTTGGATTTTCCTTGTCTGTGTAGAATTTGATAATAATTACTGTGGGGAGCCTGGTTGTTCAGATTCCATATGTTAGATGGAGGGTGCGTTAGCGCCGTTATTCTGATTTTTTTTTTTTTTTTTTTCTTATGAGCTTCGCTTCGGACACTTTTCAGGTGCTAACAGTGAAGGATTGTCCTGTTACCATGTCTGATCATATCACAAAGTCATACCAAGAAGGGAATGGAACGTCAATGCGACCCTACCATTCAGTTTGGTTGGCTCACTGGTCGCGTCCGGGCTGCAAATCAGCGAATGGAGCCGGCAATAATTTTTCGACCAGCGGTGAGTCTGGTGAAGAAAGTTCTCAAACTAAGAAGCGCCCTTTGCTCGACGGTCCAATGCCAGCTGCTATCACTGCAAAACAACATGACATTGGGTCTGGAGAAGTAGCGGGAGTAAGTGCAGATAATCCCAACAATGAGAGTTTGACTGGGAGATCTAAGAAGAGAAGGAAAGAAAGGTTAGATTCTGAGCCCTTTCCTATGCTCAATGTTTCTCAGCATAGAGGGGGTAAACTGGCTCTGAATATTGAACAGGCTACGGCTACTAGTCAAGCTGGAGCTTTGAAATTTCATTCTGGTTCTGGCTCTGGGCACAAAACTTCGTCTCTGGATGGAAAGGGGAGTCAATCGCCATCGATGCTAGTTCCTGAAAGAGGTAAGCCCAAGAAGGAACATATAAAGTCCAAAGACATTACAGTGTATCAACACCAACATGAGAATTCCAATAAGTTCCTTAACAACAATGCCCTAACTGTTTCACCATTTGTTGAAGATGATGCTATGGGATCGGCTTCCAACTATATACCGTATGGAATGGATAATAGGATTCCATTCACCACATATGAACAAAACATCAACAATGAACCAAGTTCCTATGTGTCATCCAAAAAACAGGTTGGAAATACTAATTTCCATACTTATTCTACTCTTTTCGTACAAGAGACAAAAATCAACCAACTTTTGGATTCAACCCAAGCTACAAATGCACTATCAAGGCAGCACATGAGAACGTTTTTACTGCATAATCCCTCTCCAAGCAATCTTGAGCAACCAAATCCATACCCCATACAATGTGATACTAGGAAAAATAGTTCTAATACCTTACCCTTTCAAAGCCAGAGCAACCATGCAGACACTACCTTACCAGAATATTTATACCATGGAGGTTACTCAATGCAGAGACTTCCATTTTCTGTCCATGACGTGGAAACTATGAGAATATGTACCACTGTAGATTCTTTAGGACAGGCGCTCAGGGGTCCTCCAAAGTTTTGTCAGACAACTCACCGTTTAATGATCACTAAAAAGACAGATGTTGACTTGTATGAAGGTCAGGAGTTCAGAGAGGCAGTGGCATCGACCAATCTCAAAGAAAAAACTACATGTGCACTTCTTAGTTCATCCACCAATTTTGTCAGACACGATCAGAAGGAAAATGAATTGTTACAACCTTCTAGCACCGTCTATGGAGAAAATGAAAAATTTGGAAATATGAGGCGTGCGACTTCTTATGAATCATCATCTGAAACTGATATTATGGATATGGATGCATACCAAGAGAACCATTTGAGGGGTATGTTCTCTAATTTCTATCCTCTTATTCTTCCACCCTTTTTTTACGTTAAAAATAACAAAGAAAAGGCAAAAACATTGATCCATTAGAATACCATTGAATCATCTATGGTATCTTATATGTTTACTGTTACGCATTCTGAATTTCTCTCATATGGCTTTGCCAATCTCTTGCAGGCGTGAAGACATCACAAACAGATAAGGTAAATTGGAGCCGATCTGATATATCTCATTCTTTTATGCTCGATCCCTAACATGTCAAATCAAATTCACGCTGCTAGTCTCACCTCATTATAAACTTTTGCCTTATGCGATACTGCTGCCCGTTAAACATGTTTATTTTTCCCTTTTGGCTCATTCAATATGGTTTTGTGATCTTATCTTCTTCTTTATTTCCTCTCCTTTTTTCCCTTCCCTTCCTTCCCACGACAAACAATTAATTCTATCATCTGGTTTTCATGCTTCCCAAACGTCCAGTGGATTGATCCGATTGAAACTATTATTTGCTTGAATATTCATCAAAATAAAAAATGCAGGATGGATGGTTAGCTCATGCTCATCAAGCCTTTTACATTGTAATTACCGTTGAAATTGAAGATATTGGAGGATTACGTCAAAGAATCTTCAACTGTTACAAAATGTTTTACTGAACTAATATGGCTGTGTGATTTGCAGGAGTTGAGGAGTTCAAAATCACCACTATTCTCTGTGAGTGCTACTGGTTCGGTTAGGAAACAAATTGGAGATCGGCTATCAAAGAAAAGATTACTTGATATAAATGAAAGGCCACCCAATCGTTCTACTTCTGCAAGCTTGATGGACAACGGGGAGTCAAGTACCTCTAAAACACAAACTTTGGATGTAGAACACCTCCTTTCAAATGCTGAGCAGCCAAGATTTTCCAATTCCACTGTTCCTCCAGAGGACTCTTCTAAAAGGGAGATAGACAGTGGGTGGGTTAAACGTCTTAGGCCATGTGCTTCAGAGTCTGTTCATGATACAAAGAGCACGAAAAAGGAAGAAGACTCTTCCTGTGATAAAGCCAATCAGCTCTTTAATAAAATGAAATGCAGCTCAACCAGCTCTGACCGCTCTAGGGGTCCACTCCATGGACAAGAACAATTAGCAGTTGGTCATCCAGAAACTATACTAAAGGATAGCGACTTAAGCAGCAACTTGAGATTAAAAAATCGAGAAATGATCCTCTCCAATCCCTGGATTCGGAGATTGTGTCATGATAGACCAGTGCCTTCTGAAAGAAATCTTGAAACTGCTGTGGTTCACAAATCGCAGTGTTCAAAACCAACATTAAATCAGCCATTTCCCAGTATAGCTGCTATGGCATTGATGGGCAAGACAGTGACTGGGCTTCAGCCATGTGAGTTCAGCAGAAGAGGATCTTCTTTAGTTTGGAATAACGAGGGTATTTGACAGCCCCGAGTCATTCAGGTTTCTGACACTGCTGATATTTTGAAATGGAATTATTTCTATGAAACTGCCTGGCCATCATCAACTCAGCCCCAAGAAGATTGAACTGCTAGAGAGACCACAAACGCTGCTTTTGTGATTTTCTAAATTTTCATTGACCTCCAGTTGTCTTCTTTGCGCCTAAGGGCTAAAATTAAGCTTCTGGATAAGCTCGTTACACTTGTCACCACAACCTGAATGGAGAAAAAGGAAGGTTGCTATCGGTTCCTTTGTGGTTTTGTGCTCGAGGAACCACTTAGCCACGTTGTTCCTCCTGGGGCTAAAAGGGAACGTGAAGCATCCACCTATTTACAGTAAAGAAACGAGCAACGAGCTTGTATACAGTTCTATAGTTTTAAATGATTTGTATTCTGCGTGGAACCATTGAAAATGCAGATACTGCATTTTCCTTTCTCAATATATGGTACCACTTTTTGCATATGATTTTAGCGACACTCCTTTTTCAAGGAAGATAACTAACAATGGTTGGAGTAGCTTGAGGGAACCATTCAGTAATTCAAAGCTGTCGGTTTCCACATAGTTTGGAAATTGGTGGAGCTTGAACAAATTAGGTAAAGGCGAACCACCCCACCTCCACTATCAGTTTCTTATCTCTTTAATAAGATTACTTCTATGGTACATCTAATTTCCTCAGATGGTTAAACTTAGCACAATATACTAAAATCATTTTTTACAAATTATGGACCCATTTCTAACCTGACAACCAGTTTGTTCCAGAGCAGATTCAAAAAAGCCACCTCCTTGAATGGTTGAATCCATACAGGGAGGAGCAAACTGAGTTATAATGTCTCGCAAAGTGAGCATCCCTGTTGCTCGGTGCGAATTATTGACAAGAAAGCTGAAACTGCTATTTGTCTCTGTCATAGTTTTCATCACCTGCTTCAGTGTGTCATCTCTCTTGTTTGTGACTGGGGTGTGCATATTTGGAACTGTGCAGTTAATTAGAGGACGAGCGCCCGACGAGGTAAGTGTTCCCTGGCCCCCTTCGACTGTGAGGTTAGAGTCTGCCTGTGCTTTATTCGATTCCATGTGAATGAACTTCATCACTGTTAGCCTTCTGCAGTACATCACTTGAGATCCATTAGCAATGACATCTATAAACTTAGATCCTTACTATATATTAAAAAGTGTCTAATAGGTTCTCAAACTTTTAATTCTGTGTCGATTCGGTTCTTGAACTTTTTATTTTGTATCTAATAGGTTTTGACCTATTTTACATTTTTCAAAATTCACTAATCTACTATATACAAAAGTTTAGACCCGAATTTATTAAACACTTTCTAAAGTTGATGGATGGATCTATTAGACACAAAATTGAAAGTTCAACTACCAATTATACACTTACACTTTTTAAAGTTCAAGAACTTTTTAGATTGAAAGTAAAAGGGACTTCAAATGAACTTACTTTCTATTCTGAAACAAATCTTCCTTCTCCAAGAGAAGATATATGTCGCTGTTCCTCAAACTACCAATGAGGCTCTTACTTTCTCTATCTACTACAGCAACTGCACCCATTTGTTTCTCCCGTAGTATATGAAAAGCTTCTATAACGTTTTGATCGCCATAGACATGAAGAACATGCTCTTCATTATCAAACCTGAATTGACAAATTGACCATGATCAAGAAAGGAAGCAAACAACCCATTTGATAACCATTTGGTTTTTGAAAATTAAGTTTGTTTTTTTTTTCTCCAATTTTCTTACAACGGTTTTCATCTTCCACAAGGACATTTGAATTCCTAGCCAAATTTCTAACAAAGTTTTTAATTTTCTTTTTCAAAATTTGACTTCATTTTTGATAACACGGGGAAGAAACTTGATAACCAAACCAAGAAATTTAGAGGTGGGAATAGTGTTTTTAAGACTAATTTTCAAAAACCAAAAAACAAATAGTTATCAAACAAGCCTAAGTTATTCAATTGCATATTTACAGTTCTGTAATTCATCTTTTGCCCCCTACCTAAAGTCTGATATAGCTTTGTCTGCTATGCTGTCAAACCACTCCAGTCCACTCGATTCCAGAAGCAAATGAATCACTGCATTCTATCATAGAAGGCAAACGATTATAAACACTCCATAAACCTGAAATGACTTTACCCTCTGAACTTCACTGCAGGTTTTAGTTTCAAAAACTTGATATCAGCCTGATGTTATACATCATGAATCAATCATGTGAAATAGAGAAGCCCAGCCAGTAGCCAGATAGTTACCTGAACCATTATGATCTTTCTTCTGCTTCCTCAGTCCCCCACCCCTAAACCAGTTGTCTAGTAATGTAATAAACTGATTGGTATCTCTAAATCTGATTGCTAACCAACTGAAACCAATCAAAGGTTTATGAAGCAGTTGTGATAAGTACCTGTGTAATGAAACCAATGACGTGAGAATTGGAGAGATGAACTACAGGAACAGCTTGCAACCGATGCTTTGAAAGCAATAGCAGAACATGCAAAAGAGTATCCCTCATCCCAACTGGGAAATAAGGATCCCACAAGAAGTTCTTGCCTAACTCACCCACCTGAAAATTGCAGCAAAAACCCATCAGAAGTTATCAAGTGATCTGCAGAGAAACCATGGAATACCTTGGTTTGGCCAATGTGTGGATTCTGTTCAAGAAAACCCAGAATCCCAATGACAGTCTTTTTATTCTCCTCAGACTCAATGCACTCGATTTCATTCTCCAACTTCCCAATCTCCTAAAACAGTTCGGAATTCAGCCATTCAAGATCAAAACCTTTCAAGACAAAATCCAATGGAATTGGAACTACCTGGAGACACCATAGAAGCAAGCTTGAGAGGTCGACGGAGCCGATAAACCGATCGGGAAATCCCTCACTGGAGACATCGGCAATGAGAGCACGAGGCACATTCTTCTCGAACATAACCCTTATTGCATCCATAACACAGTCCCCAGTCTTGACTTCCACAACTGGCGGAAACCAATGAAAAGAAGGAAGCATATCACCAACCAGGTCAGTGGGGAATTATTTCCGAAGGGGCATTAAAACAAACGGGTTGCGTGCAGAAGATGAGGAGTACCGAGGGAGGATTTGATGCCGGAGATGGAACTGACGGGGATGCGATCGAGATATTGTTGTAAAGCGGCGGCGGAATCGATCTCGGCGGTGCACTGCGACTGGTTTGATTCAGGTTGGAGGTTGGATTTGAGATCGGGCTGAGCCATTTTTCTGATCCAGGTGCGTCTTCTTCTCCGATTTATTTGGTTTGCGTTTTGGAATTTGATTTTGGCGTTTCGTTGTTCTTTCAGATCTTTAACTGCAGAGGAAGTGTGCAGAGGTTACATTCTTGTCCACGTGTCGATCTATGATGTAATTCTGCCTGCCACGTATCATATATTCTTTTTTGAAAAGGACAGGTTGGCACTTGAATTGCTGATAAGTGACAAAGAAATATATTTCTCAAAAAGAGCCCATAATTCAGGAGTAGGACTATATATATATATATATATATATATATATTATTATTTTTTTTTTTTTGACAAATAGACGTCTAGATCATTGGTATAAATTTTATGTTAGTTGAACTATGCTCATGTTGGTGGGATTAGGACTACATACATATTCATTCTCTCACGTTTTCCATATTCTTTCTTAGATATTCTTTAATCGTTTTGGACCACCTATACTGACCATTTTCTTTTAAAAGTTTAATAATACACAAGGTGGCAATTTGTTATCTTTTTAGTAAAAAACGTTTGAGGATGGAAGATTCGAAACTCTAACCTCTCGACTGAGGTTAAATGTCAATTCTCGTTAAAATATACTCACTTCGACACGATTTGTTAATCTTTCGTAGATGATATAATGTCTTTAATCACTATTTTTTTCATCCAATGATGCCAATTTAATTGATAATGATAGGAAATAGTATACATGCTATTATTTTATTGTAATATAGACCGTTCCCTCCAAAAGATTAACATTTCACTTTTTAAGTCTAGTGTATATATATCTCTTATCGTTTCTTATAAAAAAAAAAAAAAAAAAAAAAAAAAAAAAAAAAAAAAAAAAAAAAGTTCTAGTGTATATATGTTTTCTTCACTATATATATAGATAACTTTGGACTAATTTTACAAGACATCCTTTTAATATCCATGAGTATTTTCTTTGGTTGTTAAGGTAATTTGTAGTTTAATAAATTATAAATAGGAGTTCACCATAGTTTGAATCTATTTGTTAAAGATACTATGGAGAGATTTATATGAATTTTATTTTGATCCTAAGCTTTTAGGTTTATATTATTTTGGTGTCTAAAATAAATTGTATGAAAAAAGATTGATCTTGTACCAAATAAGTATTTGAATATAGATAAGGTGTAAGTTTTGAAGTACATATTCAACTTTTTTTTTTTTCATTGATGAAAAATTACTAGTAATATAAAATTTAGCTACTAAAATAAAACATTTGAAAGTTGGGATTAAAATAAAATATTTAAAAGTGCAAGCCCCATTTTCCTTTAAAAAAAAAAAAGTTTATGCCCGTCTAATTACTATTTGGTTTTAAGTTTTTGTTTTTGAAAATTAAACTTATAGGGCCCGTTTGGTAACGTTCTCGTTTCTTGTTTCTTGTTTCTAATTTATTAAGAAATCTAAGCATTTAATAACTATGTATGTTTCTTGTTTCTCATTTTTTAGAAACACTCCCAAAATTTGTATAGAACTTTTGGAAACAACTAAAACTAGTTTCTCCTTTTTTGTTCTTGTTTCCAATTTTTTCCAAACATAAATAAGAATATAGGTTTATTATTATTGAATGTATAGGTGTTAGGGTCATGAAATTCTATTTTTCTTTATTAAAAATGAAGAAACGGAAACAAGAAACGAGAACGTTACCAAACGGGCCCATAAATTCTAATTCCACCCATGAATTTTTTTGTTATTTAAAATTCAAGTCAAATTTTGAAAGCTAAAAAAAAAAAGTAGTTTTAAAAATTTTGATTTTTTTTAAAACTTGAGTATTTTTAGAAAGAAAATGTTTCTTTTTAAGAAAAATTGGTTTTGAATTCAAATGTGACTTTAAGAAAGGTGAAAAGCTTACCAAACTATAATGAGGAAATGTGCTTAATTTTCAAAAATAGAATACCACAAACAAAATGGTTATCCAATAGAACTTTAGAAAAATAAAATACATACAAAAATTTAGGCATTAAAAAGTTAATATTTTTTGTTAAATTATAAAATCAATAGCCATTTGAAGTTCTAATTACAGTTCACTATCAAAAAAAATTTTAGTACAACAAATGTGGGGTGTAAAAATTTGAATCTTTCAACTTCGAGGGAAGAAGTACATGTCAATTACCGCTAAATTATCTCCACTTTGGTGCTTCACTATCAACATTATTCACTATAATTCAACAAACATGATAGACTAGATTGATTTGATACAAAATATAGAGTAGATTGATTTGACACAAAAGATAAAGGTTAAAAATCACTTTTTGTAATTTAGTCCCTAAACTTTGATTTGTAACGATTTAGTCCTTGTACTTTCAATTTTACAACGATTTAGTCCTTATACTTTCAATTTTGTAACAATTTAGTCCTCGAACTTCAATAAATAACAATTTAGTCCCTGTATTTTCATATTTGTAACGATTTAGTCCCTGTCGTGAAAATTAATGTAAAAATTTAATGAAACTTGGGACTCAATATGTTTATCAGCTACAAGATTTAATCATCAAAGAATAAAAATTGACATATAATTTTGATGAATATTTTTGCAAAAAGGATTACATTGTTACAAATTTGAAAGTACAAAGACTAAATTGTTATTTATTGGACTAAATTTGTTATAAAATTGAAAGTAGCACTAAATCATTACAAATCAAAGTTCAGGGACCAAATTGTTACTTTCATGAAAGTTCAGGACTAAAAGTGATTTTTAACCAAAGATAAATGATAGGAGAAAGAGAAGTGGCAAAGATATGAATGAACATACTATTTAACCAAATATGTTGACATTGATTTCAATTTGAAATTGAACCAAATATCAATCAACTGATAAAGGTAATGATTATGGATAATACATCAACATATAGTTTTATGTACATAACATAATCTACCAATCTGGCTGAGTAGCCACTCTTATTGAAGAGAATTACACTGTATATTATATAAAGAGGAATATGTGGAAAATTTCTTCCCTCCAAACCTCCTAAAACTATCTATAAAGATCTGAAAAAACCTTTAAATTCAATCTCTGCAAATGCCATTCTTCAGCTGCTGCTGCTGCAGTCTCATGAAAACAACTTCACAGCATTTTTCTCCCTATAACATGCCCCTTCCAAACCAGGATTGAGACTTTGAGATCTGTTTATATAACCGTTCCGTCTTCGATCGTTGCCTTTTCCGGTATAATTGTGATTCCCGACCGAATGTAGAATCCCTCTTCAGGCCGATCTGCTTCTTGGACGCCCTGGAATTGACAAAGATACAGGTTAATGCATAGAGAATGCTGGGGGTTTTGGGGTCGAATGCATTTTGTCGAACTGGGTTGGAGACGCTTACTTCTTTGTTCATGATTACAGCATCTTTCCCGATTCTCGCGTTCTTGTCGATTATGCAGTTCCTGTGACAAGCCCGTCATCAATACGGTTGGAAGGTTCTCGTGCAGATCTATGTTTGAC
Organism: Luffa aegyptiaca; assembly: GCA_017139565.1. Classification (NCBI taxonomy): domain Eukaryota; kingdom Viridiplantae; phylum Streptophyta; class Magnoliopsida; order Cucurbitales; family Cucurbitaceae; genus Luffa; species Luffa aegyptiaca. Next base: position 37,424,428 of record CM029401.1, read on the forward strand.
AAATTTCTCAAGGTTTGAATCAACTTACCTGATTTTCGTGTTTCGTCCAATCCCTATAGGGACTTTTCCCTCTGCTAGCAGAGATGCAATTTCAGGTTCAGTTTGGTAATGGTCTGCACCCAGCATTATAGTATCCTGTAAAAAAGAAGACAGCAACCTGAGTTACAAATCCAAGTGTTTGTCCAACCTGCGGCCTTGTCTGAAATTATAGGTTTTCTTTATTTCACCTTAAGTTCAACACCGTAGTCTAATCTTGACCGTTCACCGACTATCGAATGTCGGATACTACATTGTCTCAAAAAGCATCCATGTGAGATTATTGCATCCACAATCTGTAAGACCCAATGTAAGCTAAAGAGCAGAGTCCTAAAGATGAGCTGAGGAATCAGATTGGTTTCATTGATATACCTGACATTTGTCGATCTTGGTAGGCGGTAAGAATCGAGGAGATGTATAGATAGGCGTCTTGGGGTCATAAAATTCAAACATAGGAAACTGCAAGAAAATGAAAATCGATAATCAATGGCAACACGAGAGAAGCAATTGGAGCAACTATGGCCCATCAGTTAATCCCATGATTCAGATTCTTAGGATACGGATATTGCAGATTCAAGTAATGCGATATAAGGACCGGTTATACGATGTTAAAGGAAAATCAGAACCAAAACAATTCAGGTCCAAGAAATGAAACCTACCTCTTCCGTGAGGGCCAAGTTTGCTTCATAGAAGGTCTTTATTGTTCCAATGTCCTCCCAATAGTCTCTAAATACATATGCCTTAAAGAATAAGGAAAAAGGGAAGAAAGAAAGAGAAGTTACACTCACATATGAATACATCAATGTCAAAACATTGGCTTAAATGAAGTTGAAATATGAGGGATTCACATAAAGTCCTATGGTGATGATAGAAGAGAAAGGGAAGTCAAAATAGCAAAACTCGGTTGGTTCGAGAGTTCTTTTACTAGGTACCACTAAAACAAAGGTCTAGGCACTCAAACTCGATTCCGGTTGAACTTAAGTTATCCAGCATTTTGTATAAAGAACCATTACCACTTCATTACCATAATCAAAACATAATCTTTTATCAGTTCAAGATACTGTTCGAAGAGTCCAGAACTCCAGGGAATTTCAAATTTCTTGACCATGTCAATTTTCGTACATTCTCACTATTATTACCTTGACAAATTGAAGTAATAGAGAAACATTAAGAATTGATAGCAAGTCATCTTACTTGGACATTGTGCTCCTTTACAGCTGCAGGAATGATTTCAGAGCCAAAGTCATTAGATGTAGGATATCTCCACTTCAAAAGGTTTAGCAAAATATCTGTTTTGAAAACATATACTCCCATGGATGCAATGTAAGGAGACTTCAGTGACTCCTCCCGAGACAAACCTAATGAAGTTGTATCTACTCGCTGCAGAAAACCGACCGATTAGGATGATTAAATACCATTAACGATTGAAGAAAAGGTTTGATACACCAGAACCTTTTTCAGCCAAGAAGGATCATTTTATTTCCAAGTATGGCTAAATTCAATAGTTTATTTACAAGATGGAAAGAGTAACCATTCTATGTTTTCTTCAATATTTACCATTGCAGTCAAATCGGCACCATCTGGCTTTTCAGAAAACTGGATAATTCGACCTGTACTATCTAGTTTCACCAATCCGTAGTCTGATGCACGACTGCAAAGTTGCAGATTAAACAACTGATGAGACTTGGGCTCTAAAATCCTAAATAATAAATAAATAAATTTCCTATGAACTAGAAGAGTTTCTTGCACTTTCATCGTGCTTTAAGCATGCAAAATTAGATACTAAAATTAACTTAGAGGAGCTCTTGAAGTTCTCGTGTCTTTCCCAATTACCTAAAAGCAAATTAATTATTAAAAAGAAAAATCAAAAGGTAAAAGGGATGTCGATAAGACCTGTCGCCCACAGGTGCACATGAGATTGAAACGTCAGCATTTCTATCAATGTGATTCTGTGTCCAATCACAGCATACGATAAGATTTTCGAAATATAGAATGAAAACTAATAGCATTAATGAGAATGAGCGTTCAAGATGAAATTTATTACCTGCACAAAGTCCATATAGTTCATTCTGTAAATGTGATCCCCTGCCAAAATTAGAATGTTCTCAACATTTCTGGTCTTGGCATCCTACAAGAATTAATATGGGAGTCAATTTTATAATTTCAACAAGGTGAAGTTCAGACAGAACGAAAGAAGAAAACTTTGTTATGTACCTCAAATACCCAAAGAAATTGTCTCACAGCATCTGCAGTTCCTTGGAACCAGTACATACCGGATTCCCCAGGTGTTTGAGTGGCTGCAAGAACCTGTATATCGAGAATAAGCTCGAGGTCATCACATAATCTAGAGATCTGAAATAATTAAGTACTGAGAATAATCACAGACTTACAGTTCCATTTTTCATATAAACACAGTCAGTTCTAATGATCATCAATCAGTCGTGCTACGAAAAGATCAACTCTAAGTTTATTTTTCATTTCCCTTCCTTTTATCATTAAATCCAAAGTTTATCAATTAAAGCATTTAAGATAGCTGCCCAACACAAGCCATACCTCCACAAATCCTTCTCCGAAGTTGACACCGTTTTCAAAGTATGTGCGCGAAATATGACGATTCAAAGAAGCAGAGTTGAACTGGGTTAGCACAAATATCTTGTTGATCCCACTGTTAATGCAGTTGCTCATTGGAATATCTATAAGCCTATAGCATCCTCCAACTGGAACCTACCAATATGAGTAAAAATATGGAAAACTGCATTTTAACACATGATTTCAAAAGAAAGAACGAGTTCATTTATTCTAAAAAATACATCAACATCATTGAGAACAAAAACACACATTTTTTTATCTAAAAAACAGAGAACTGTTCTGAAAACGATCTAAACTATGAACTTAACATGTACAGGTATATATCCTTACAGCGGGCGTTGCCGATCTTCTAGTAAGGGGAAACAGGTGAGTCCCAGCACCCCCTCCCAATATGATTGAAGCAACACTTTTGGGGTTCACTTTTATTTTGTGAAATGGTGGCGCTTGAATGCTCTGCAAATCAAATCCAATCCAATCCAAAGAGGTGAAAAATTAAGAAAAATCAAGATGGGGTTTCGTCCAACATTCAAAGATCTCAATCAAACATGGCCAACTACCAATACAACAAACTCACCGCAGGCTGCTTGGCAATATCTGGTGTGGCAACAGCATAAGCCACATTAGGAGTGAGCCTCAAACCTTTCTTCTCAGATTTCAAACTCTTTGCAAAGCGATTGACCAAAGCATTATCATTCAAACCTCCTCTAACTCTCTCCCCATAAAATCCATTCTCACCACGATTCAGACACAAATGGGAAGTGGCTCTCAAGGACACAAAGCAGGAATCCATAGCAGCCATATCTCACTACCAACACCAAATCCAAAAAGAAAAGAATCAATTATCCTCACCCTTCAATCAGCAATGCATCAGAAATGGAACAAAATACAATCTAATACCCCCCCCCCCCCCCATGCTCAAATCCCAATAAAGCAAATGCACAAATCTAAGCAAGCATTTAGAGTACAGATCACACAAACAAAAGAGAAAAGCAAAAGGGCCAGATAGACAGACAAATGCAAGAAGAAACCACCTGAAAAATGCACAATACAATAAAATAATAGAGACCCAGAAAAGCAAATGAAGCAGAGATAAGAAAACCCCAAAAGAGAAAAGGAAATACTTACAAAGGGGAAAGGAATGGAAAGAGGAATGAGAGAAGGAGAAAGGAGAAGGGTCGGAAATGGAGGAAGAAAAAGAATGAAGAGAGTGAAGAGCGTGAGAGAAGGCGGTGAGGTGAAGGGCATGTGAGTGTGAGGCGTTTTCAATCACGAGGATGATTTATACTAAAAACAAGAAAGTGGGAAAGGTTCATGTCAGCAAATAGACTCGATGGATCAGCAGCTTCTTCTTCTTTCCTCATCATTCATTCTTTCTTTTTTTGCATTTCCCACAAGACCCAATTCCCAACGATCGTCCGCTATTTCTACGCCGCATGCAAACAAGGAATTCAGGACAGCATTGGTGCCAAGTTTTTCCCTTTTTTTCTTTTTTCTTTTAACAATACGTAGGGTCCAGATTCAAATCCTCTATCCTTGCATGTTTCATTCTTGGTTGAATTGACATCATGTTCCCATTTTTTTTTTAACTTTAAATAATGGTAAAAATATGGTAAAAAAAACATTTTGGTGCTTTTAGATTTAGACCTTGCTCGATAATCATTTGATTTTTTGTTTTTGAAAATATGGAAAGAATATAGATAACAAAACAAAGAAACTTATTGGTGGGAGTAATGTAAGCTTAATTTTAAAAAACCAAATAATTATCAAACGGAATCTTAGTTATTGAACTTTAGTTTACAATAGTTTGGTTTTGTACCTTTTAAATTTGTAATAGTTTAGATCTTAAATTTTGGTATGTAATAATTCGATTCCTATAGTTTGAAATTTATGATAATTTAGTCTTTATCATGAAACATGTTATTAAGATAAAACTGGTTTCTTACCTATGTTTATGAACTATAAGGGCCCATTTGGTACAAGGTTTTTGGAGATGGGAATGGGCAAGGGTTTCTAATACCCTTGTTTGTTTCAAGATTTCTGTGGTGGGCCCAGGAAATAACGCATTCCCAGACATCATTTATGCCCATAAGCAAGAGTTTTCTATGCCCTTGCAAAAGCATGAGTTTTCTCTTTTCCCATCTCTTCTTTTTTATTTTTATATGCAATTTTATTTTGAATATAGTTAATTAATTAACTAATGGATACTAAATTAAAAATAATATAATAAATTATTTAATTAGATTAAATAATAATTTGTCAAGAATTTCATTTTTTTTAAACAAATACTTTTTTCTAGGACTTTTAAACAAATACTTAGTCCAAGTTTATTAAAGAGATGTAATTACATATTTACTAAAATTATAATTAATTAGTCAATATTATCGAAAATATATTTAATTATTGAATTAAAATCATTTAAATGAATTTACTATAAAAATTCATTTTTCAATAATTATAATTAATTACTTATCGATTATTTATAATCAATTAATTACTTTTTTAAATTTCCTTATAATAAATAAATAATCATATTATTATTAAATATTTATCTAATTAATTTTTATGGATACAATATATTAAATTATTGTAGTTAAAGATATTTATTAAAAAAATAATTAAATAATTTTAGTTTGTTAAATTAACATAGTTTATCCCATTAAAATCATTTCATGATTATTATTTCATTAATTTTTATTAATAGTTTGAATTAATTTTGATTATTTTATTGATTAATTTATTAAAATTACATAAAGTTTACCTGATTAATTCTAAAAAATAAATACAGACATAATTTGTTCTCATAAAATCCTGATGACATTCCCATGCACAACCAAACACAGTTATCTTTGATTCCCAGCAATCTTATTCCCAGGCATAGTATTCCCAGACATCATGTATTCCCAGGCATCTATAAAACCTTAAACCAAACGGGCCCTAAAGGTTTAATTGTTAGATAGTAGAATCAAACCTGTTTTTTATAAGATTTTTTACTATAGAAACTAAATTGTTACAAATTTTAAACTTGTTAATTTATAAAAAAAAAAACTCTAGTATTTAATTTTGAATTTATTTTTTATGAGGGGATCCAACCATCAATCTTCCATATATATATATATATATTTTTGATAACTTCCATATATATTTTTAATTTTTTATTGGTTGAATTTTATGTGTATATTTTTTTTTATTATTATTAGTGTATGAGTTATTTTTTTATTTATATTTTAAAAATATAAAATTTACCACTGAAGGCCTGCTTGGATTGAAAAAAAAAAACCATTTTTTCACCTAACAACATTTTTTTAAACCTTTAGAAAGTCATTCCAAACAAACACTTGAATTAATGTTTGGTTTGATAAACTAGGAAGTTTAAGGTTAAAATTTGACTTCAGTACATGGATATGGGTGTTTTTTTTTCAAGATTTCTAAAAACCTAAGGCAGTCCTTGTTTGATAACCATTTGGTTTTTGGTTTTTGATTTAAAAAATTATGTTTAATAGTTTTCATATTTCTTAATGAAACATTTGAATTCTCAACCAAATTCTAAAAATAAAAATAAAAATTTTGAAAACTACGGCCCCGTTTGATAACCATTTGGTTTTTCGTTTTTCGTTTTTGAAAATTAGACTTGTTTTCTTTAAATTTCCTCACCATGATTTTCATTTTTGTTAAAGACATACTTGAATTCCTAACCGAATTCTAAAAACAAAAACAAGTTTTTGAGAACTACTTTTTTTAGTTTTCAAAAATTGACTTGGTTTTTGAAAACATGGGAAAAAGATAGGTGAAAAGCCAAAGAAACTTAGAGTTGGAAGTGATGTTTATAAGCTTAAAAACCTAAAAACCAAAAACAAAAAACCAAATGGTTATCAAACGGGGCCTACATTTTCAGAAAAAATACACTTTTAGTCCCTCAAGTTTGAGTTAGGTTTCATTTTGTTCCTGAGTTTTCAAACTCAACAATTTAGCCCCTGATGTTTGGTTTTAGTTTCATTTTGGTCCCTCCATCAATTTTTCCGTTAAAAACTAATAGACCGATGACGTGACACTATTTTTTTTATTTAAAAAAATTATTTTAAATTTTTTAATTAAAATATATTTAAATAATAAAAATATTATTAGTTTTAATTATTTTAAATTCTATTTTAAAAAAATTATTTTAAATTATTTTTATTCCTACTCTCTCTTCCTCCTTCTTCAACACACCTTCATCCATGGCCGGCCGCCGACGACTTTTTTTTTTTTCTTCTCTCATTCTCTTCTCCTTCTCTTTTTCCTTATTCTCCAGCTTTTTTTTTAATATATATATATATATATATAATGATTTGATTTTGGTTTAATAATCTCATTTCACGTCTAAATTCATAAACTATTTTGGTTAACTTTTGATATACATATATTTTAATTTTTTTTAGTTCAAACTAAATTTAATGGTTGGTTTTGTAAAATTAGAAGGTGTTGGGAGTGCGACCAAAGTCCCACATTGGCTAGATAAGGGGATGATCATGTGTTTATAAGGGAAGATAAATATCTCCATTGGTATCAGACATTTTGGGTGATCCAAAAACAAAGCCATGAGGACTTATGCCTAAAGACAGTCCGAAGAAATGTTGAATTATATAGACAAAATTTAAGGTGGTTGGAAGAAATTATTTTTAAGCTTATAGACAAAATTAAATAATAATAATAGTAATATTTAAAACCTATTTTCTGAAACTTGACATGATTTTATTTTATTTTTTAAATAGATAAATGGTTGGTAAACAAACTTATTTTTTAAAGATTTAAAATAAACATGTTTGATGTACTAAAAAAAATAAATAAAAATAAACATGTTTGGTGAATTAACAATAAATAAATAATAATAAAGTTTCCAGTTAATAAATTGCCCTTAATAGAATCAATTAAATTAAAGTTTTAAATGTGACGAATGAAAACAATTTATAAACATAATAAGACATTTTAAAATTATTTTTGTCTTTTTCTCAAAATTAGAACGTGAAGATTTGATGATGTTGGTCTTTTATTAATTAATTGCAAGATTTTGTTTATAAAATTGCAAATGTGATCAATGTTCATGGAATCTTAGTAATAATTTGCTTCTTTGAAACTGTGATTTAATAGGTGAATTTCAAATAGTAAAATATTAATTGATTTTAATTAGGTTTATAATATTTCTAAAATTTATAATCCATATGAAAAGGCAATTTACCAAAATAGCTTAGTGCATGTTTGGGAGCAATTTTAAAATGGTTAAAATCACTTTTATCATACTCAAAATCACTCTGAAACATGTCTTTAATAATTCAAAATCAATTTTAATGATATTAATAAATCATGTTTAAAAGCGTAAAATCAAACAAAAAAAAATGATTTTGAATAATAAAAGGTATGTTTCGGGATGATTTCAAACATGACAAAAGTGATTTTAGTCATTTAATTCCAAAATCACTCCCAAACATGTACTTACTAAAATAGGACAGAGAAATAACAAAATTTTGTTCCATATTACGTAAGTCGTCGAGAAAGACTTAGTTTTATAAAAATTAAAATCTATTATAAGTTGAAGCTATATCTGATTCATTGTTTGAATTGAATTCATTGGATTCATTCTATATGGCTGACTATAACTTGAACGAGTCGATTCTCAATCATTATCATCCAACTCGAGAGAAGACAACTTATGCTTCTACATACTTGTTGGATAAATCTCTATCAAACTTGAAATGCTTTTATGTCTCATGAAATTAAGCCTTGACAAGCCAACAAGAGCATGATTCAACTGACATAAAGCTTGTACTTCGACCAAGAGGTCAAAATTTGTTGTAAAAAAAATAATAAATAAGCCTTGACAAAAGAATGTGTTGATACCGGATTTTGTATCGTCGGATCAACGGTAAATTTGTATTGAAGGGGAACAATCGTGTGCCTGCAACAAAAGGGAACTGAGCACCGGTGCGGTGCTAAGCCACACACACTCTGACACTCAAGTTAGAATAGGGTTTAGATAGTGCTTAAAGAGCTTATACAGTAGTAGACAAGTGGGTATTTTGGACGTACCTTTCCATTTGGCAGGGCGTTCTATTTATAATACCGAGTAAAATAGTGAAACGTTTGACATTTTATGTCTGCCTTGATTCTCGGATCCCCTTAATTAATTGTTACGAGTCTGTAACCTTCATTCGACTTGGTAAGCCGTAACAATTGTTGGCCTTGACCCTTAGCTTGTCCGTAGGCCTCATGGGTTGTGGGCGACCCCAAGGGGATTGACCTCGTGGCATGGGGTTGCGCGGGGGTTGGCTTCATGGCTCTTGGTTGACCCTCATGGGGGTCGACCTCATAACTCTTTAGCCGACCCTCATGGGAGGGGTCGGCCTCATGGCTCTTTAGCCGACCCTCATGGTGTTCGACCTTGTGGTCTTTAGCTAACCCCCATGGGGTTGGCCTTGGTGGCCATGGCCGACCCCCCTAAGGGTTGGTCCTTGGGCCTTTGGGTCGTTCTTTCAAGGTTGGCCTTTATGGCTTTCAGGCCTCTTGGCTACTCTTTTAAGGGTCGACCTCTTGGTCTTGCTAGCTCTTTTCAAGGTCTTGGGTTCTTAACGGATCTCCTAGGCTCCATTTGACCTCTTAAGTCATTTCTCGAACTTGTAATCTTAATGGGCTTAATGTCAAGTCCATCCGAAAATCTACCCTCGACATAATGCAAATAAAATTCTTCAATAAAAAAATCAGTAGCATTTTCCTTCATTTTTCCCTTTCCCTCTTCTCTTCTCTTCCTATATTTCCTTGGGATATCATGGAAAGAAATGACATTCTATAGACCATATATGGTTTAAGAAATGGTTTTTATAATTAAAAAAAAAACAAAAAACAAAAAAGGAATGGTTTTTGTTTGATCATATTCATTTAACCAAAAACATTAGTAAAATCTATCATTCATAATTTATATATCTTAACCAAAAACATTATTTTCCTCCTTTTTTTTTTTTAAATTTATTTATTGTAATTATTTTTATTATTTATTATTCAAAAAGTTAATACAAACTAACAAAGGTAGACTTCAAAGGGAAGTAGCCAAAATCTGCCAATCCTCGCTCCTAACATAAAAAAAAATAAGACCACTCCATTTTATCTATAATGTGTAGAGAAATGTGTGGAAGATAGAAATCAGATCGTCCATGTTTTAAAAACATCCCCCAATTTAGCATTTTGATTTTTAGTAATAATTGACTTCTTTGAAACTGGTTTGATACTCCAATTTTCAATAGTAAAACACGTCAATTGATTTTAGTAAGATTGATAAAATTTCTAAAATTTATAGTCCATGTCTTTTTAAGACAATCTACCAAATATTTTACTTATATAAAGCATGGAGGAAGACACTCACTATTAATCCCTTTTACTTACTAGGAATCAGAATGAGTTGTAAACAGAATGAAAATCAATCGGAGTTGATATGTTATTCCTTTGATGTTGTTTACCGGAAGTTATCTAGAATCAATAACAAATTGATATGTTGTTTACTCTAAACTGAAATCGAAATCAGAATTAGACATAATACAATTACTAAAATAACCTTGTCATATTTTTAACTAATGAAAATAGATAATATAATTTTTAATTAACATATTAATAATCAACCATACATTTTATTTTGTTTTTATATTTTTTATTCTAATAATTTATTAATATTAACAAGTCATAACTAAATAAAATAAAATTATATGAATATTGATATTTAATAATAATGAATTCTATTTGAATAATTTATTTGATATCAAATAAACAATAATTATTTAAAATAATACTCATGGTGGCCACCTACCTAGGATATTTAATATCCTACGAGTTTCCTTGGCAACCAAATGTAGTAGGGTCAGGCGGTTGTCCCGTGAGATTAGTCGAGGTGCGCGTAAGCTGGTCCGGACACTCACGGATATCAAAAAAAAAAAAATTAAAATAATACTACATCAACTTAAAAAAAAAATTATTATAAAATATAATCAATATTATTTGTATATGATCTCTCATTAAAATATTTTTATTTTGACAAATTATTAAATAATAAATAATAACTAATTAAAATTAAATTTTTTAAAAAAATAAATAGAAATTTTCATTTTATTAAAGAAATTACATGTAATAAAAGAATAAAGTAATATAGTTTTTTTTTATTAGAAGAAAAATAATAAGTAATGTAAACAAGGGAGATAAAAAAATGTAAAATAACCAATAAAAGGGGAATTAGGAATGAGAATGTGATTGATGAGAGTTTAAGAAAGGAATGAGATAACTACTTTTGTGGGATAGGGATTCTCGAATTGGCGGTGAGTCCTACCAATTGATTCAATTCCTGCATTTTAGTGAACACCATTAATAAGAATGAAAATTTTCATTCTCATTCTTTGATTTTTCATTTCCTTGAACTAAAGTAGACGAGCCTGTGCATTGTCATTCTCATTTAAGATATTTTCTAAAATACTAGAAAAGAATCAAGTAGTGGGACCTACCATCAATTTGGAAATCTCTATCTATAAAAGGAATAAACTTTTTTTTTTTTTAATAAAGGAATAAACTCATTTTCTCTTAAACATTCGTGAATCTTAGGCTTAGTTTGAAATTGTTGTAGCTTCTAAAATAATTGTTGTTAGGTTTGAAAGGTTGAGATAATATTGTTATATATTACATTGCTAAACAACTTACATCCGTTTGATAACCATTCGGCTTTTTATTTTTGAAAATTATGCTTGTTTTCTCTCAATTTTCTTACAATAGTTTTCATCTTTGTTAATTAAGGACACATTTGAATTCCTAGCCAAATTTCAAAAATAAAAACACATTTAAAACTTGGCTTGGTTTTTAAAAACATGAGAAGAAGACATAAAATAAAACAAAGAAACGGTGGAAGTGTGTTTACAAGCTAAATTTTAAAAAAAGTAAAAACAAAAAACTAAATAGTTATCAAAATGGGACAATAATAATAATTGGATTCATAACTTTTTGCCATTATTTTGTTTTAAGCCTTTCATGTAATAATAATATGATATATAATAAAGGAAATCTATCTTGTTGTGAGAGGCAACTCAAAGCTTGTTTAATTCTTGTTCAAAAAAAAAAAAAAAAGCTTGTTTAATTCATTTAGTGTATTTTGCAATTGGTAAAATAATAGAAATAAAAATAACACTCATGTTTGTTACTTGGGTTTTAAATCAACTTCCTATTTTTGGAATAAACTTGAAGTAAAAAATATGTTTGCATATTTATTGTTTATAAGTTATTTTCCCCTTGTTTGCCTTTATCATATATTCTCATGAATGATTTGTTTTTAAAATAAATAAAACCGTTTCTTTCTATTAAAAAAAAAAAAAAAAAAAAAAAAAAAAAAAAAAAAAAAAAAAAAAAAAAAAAAACCGTTCTTTCTTACAAACTAATAGTTTTCGAAATATCTATACTTAATAGTTCTCAAAATATCTATCTTTTTTTTTTTTTTAATGATTTTCCAACTATTTCATTTACTAGAAAAAAGAAACTTTTGTAAAAGTATATTTGAATAACTATATTTTAGAAGGCATTTTTTCCTTCTAGGGTATTACACTGAGGTTCTAAGTTTTTTTTTTCCTCATCAATCCACGTATAATTTAATGGATAAAATATCAATACGCAACAATTCCATCTTTTTTTTTTTTTTGAGTATATCAACATTTGGATTTAAGAAGATTCGAACCTCTGACCTCATAGTCGAAAGTACATGTCAATTGCTCGCTTTGGCAGCAAGAATTCCATCTTCATCCCTGCAAATCTAAAGAATGACACTAATTTACTTTATATAATTTATTTAGTGGATATATGTATATATATTCCTAGACGCCAATAAATTTCCATAATGACCCATAAAAGAGCTCACGTTTTTTCTCTTTAATTTTTTTATTTCTTCATGGCGTGGGATGGAATTTTAGTATAAATGGACAAAACTCGCATTTAAATCATCCGTAGATGTCAGACGAGTTCTTTCTTCGTTTTTCTTTTAGAATATCATCCCTAGATTCATTCACAAATTATTATATTATATTATATTAAATTGAAGGTTGCCCATATTCATGGGACCCACCAAAGAAGTTCAATCAAGGAGACACTGCCACCTAACCTACATGGAGGATCCTGTCTACTGACAGATGTGGGCCATGACGTCCTCCAAGGCAGCCCACGTGGCTTTCAAGATCCTTCTATGGTCTACAAAATTGTCTTTCTCGTGGTCGGAACATAGTTCAATTGGTTAAAGTATAAACTCTCAATTAAAAGATTAGAAATTCTAATCTCTTCACCTGTATTGTTGAAATAAAAGAAAGAGGTCTAACAATACCTTTGATAGTCGAGACAGATGCCATGGAAGTCATTAAATCGCTGAATTTTGAAACCATCGACATTTCAGACATTGAATTGATAGTGAACGAGGTGATCTCCCTGACACCAAAAGCAGGGGTGGTTTCTTTTGCAAAATGCCCTAGGAAGGGCAATCAAATCGCACACCTTCTTGTGCATGCAACGACTGGGTTCTAGCTCTCGTCGGTGCCTCCGCTGTCGTCTGGTGTTGACGTTGGTTCTTTTGGGTCGTTGGTTTTTTGTTCTTCTTCCATGCTGGAAGACAATTTTTTGGTAAGGAGTCTTATATCTTGTCTGGCCTTCCTCTTTAATTGAGGAAGATATTGGTGTAACTACCTCCGTTTCTAATTAATGATATTTCAGTTAAAAAAGAAAGAAAGAAAGAAAGAAAGAGGTCTAACAATACTAAAAAAAAAAATTGAAGAAAAAGTCACTATATGAAAATAAATAAGCATTAGAGGAATATTATTATTTTTTAAAAAAATTCAACAACTTAAGGTGGAGATTCGAATTTTTGACTCTGTCTTAGCCAGTTGAATTGTGTTCAAGTTAATTACTGCAAGAGTATTGTATAGTTTCCTTTCTTGGAAGAATATTTTTGGAGAGGACAATCGAATTAAAGAACACGTTTTTAGCTAAATTATGAGTTTGGTTTCTAAAAATTTTCAATATTGTATTTATATAATCATTGTACTACAAAAATCTCTAAATTTTCCTTATTCTTGATTAAACATTAAAATAGTTCCCATTTCGAATATCTTATTAAAGACGAGTGTGAATGGGAAAAAAAATGTGTTTTCCAATTTTATAAAGATAATTTAGGAGTGAAATTGATTTGACATTAGACATTTGAAATTGTTAGGGTCATTTTTCTAAAATCAAATGCTTGGTAAAGACCATTTGGCCCCTATCACATGGACCCAACAATATTGTCTTGGATTTTTTTCTCACCAATCTTATTTTATCTTAACATAGTTATAACTTAATAAAACATAAATTTTTTTACAACATTATGTGGTGTAGGGAGATTCAAACCACACACCACTTGATCATTAGTACAACTTTATGTTAGTTGAACTATGCTCTTGTTGACAACTTAATAAAGCATTAATATTCTAATTTTTTAGATTAAATATTTGAATTGCCATCTCCATATCTATAATCTAAAATTGATTATAGCTTAAATTTTTGTATTATATATAATAGAAATCTTAAGTGATAACTCATTCAATTGATACCAAACTTGATAAACATGGTTTAAAACACAATTTGACATGATGTCATGTCGAATTTTCGACTTTTTGTTATATATAAAGTAGAAACCTAGTAATGTATATATATACAAAACCATTTTTATGATTAATTATTTCTAAATAAATTCCTTGTACATGCAAAAGTTATATATACAATATCAATTCATAGAACTATTCTTTCCTTACCTTTCAAGTACTTTTTGAAATTATGCCTCAAATGCATAAGGATGCATTTTTTTTTACAATAGACAAGTTGAGGGATTCGAATCCCTGACTTTCCGATCAAGAATATACACTTTATGTTAGTTGAATTATGTTTTTGTTAAAAAAAAAACTTAAATTTACGAACAATTACACAACTTAAATATAAGCTAAGATTTGACAATCAAGAGTCTAATAAGCCATTACGAAGAGCCGCGGACGGAAGAGAAGACAATGAAAAGGATTGATAAACAATTATACGAACGTTAGTGGTCGCAATTTAATTAATTTTTGTCACTTTAATTAATCATTATGGGGCCGTTTGGCCCACTGTGTTGGTTATAATAGTGGGGGCTATTATAACCAACCCAATGTTTGGGGCACCAACAAAAATAAGGGGTGGAGTTGGTTATTTTTCCCCTCCGTGTTGCTACAGTAACACTATTCAACCCACCCCAATTATTCTATCCATTCTCTACAGTAACTCTTTTCTCTCTTCTTTCATGTGACTCATTGACTTTCCTACCGACAACCGGCCGACGACTTTTCCAGCGACCACCGACAACTTTTCCGGCGACCGACATCGACTTTCCGATCACTTTTCCGGCGATCACCGACGACTTTTTTTTTTTTTTTTTAATATTCTCTTCTCGTTTTTATTTCGAAAAATATAAAAAACGAAAAAAAAAAGAAAATAAAAAAAAATAATAAAAAAAAGGTAGAAGAAATGAAAGGAAAAAAGAGGGGAAAAAAATTTCAATCGCCGAAAAATTTGTTGGTGGTCGTCGGAAAAATCGAAAAAATTATAGAGAGTTAGATACTAGGTTGTCTTTGTATAAATATGGAGTTTTATTACATAATTACTTTTGATAATGAAGTATATGAATGTTTACCTTCATCGTACCATATTTTTCATTCCAAATTATACTTATCGTATTTAAGTTTACCGTGATAATAATAATTTTTTTTAAAAATACTACTCAAGCTTTTATTTCATGTGATTTCTATTTTATTTGATTCTTTTGATAATGAAGGTAAAATGAGTTTTGAATAAGTCTTTACCATTTTTATGTTGGAAATACAAAAATGAAACAAATATGGTTTTTCTATATGAAATCATAAAATTACTTATTTTGTGAAAAAAAACATGACTATGAAACAAAGAAAATCAACCTTTATCTTAAGTTATTCTTGTTTCCTTTTAAGTTAAGGACATAATTTAACCTTATACCTATAACTTTATTATTATTATTTTTTTTACCGCTAAACTCAAACATTTTTCTTATTAATATTTGCAAAATATGGTATTTGACGTACAAAGTTGCATGAGGAAAATAAACAAAAAAATCAGGAAAAAAAATAATTAGCTTGAACCTTTGATTCAGAACCTAATGTTAAACATATCAACATTGCAAACACAGACTATTTTAACCCATACTAAAATAATCTGCATCCCAAACACAGACTATTTTATCCCAGACTATAATAATCTGCACCCCAAATACAGACTATTTTATCCCAGACTATAATAATCTGCACCCCAAACACAGACTATTATAACCTCCAGACTATTATAATCCCCAGCTATTATAACCAACCCAGCGCTCCAAACAGCCCCTATATGATTTAAAGAAAAAAAAACGAAAAAAGAAGAACTTAAAAAGTATGTCCATTTCAGGAAAGTTTGGAAACGCATCGTTTTGGTGATTGGAAAGTGGACCCCAAGCTCATGAATTGACCGTACACGTGTCGCAAAATTGACGGCTAACATTTAGAAAAAAAATATCTTTTCCATGTAAGGAAATTTGTCGCCACGTGTTTGGTTGAAAAAGTGAAGGACTTTCAAACATGGTATTAACCGACAAAAATTCACGTGATGGTTTGATTCTATGTTATCAAAAAGCTGTCTCATCAAACCAACCATCCTTCACCTTCGATTAAAAAAATAAAATAAAATAAATATTAAAAATCACTTTTGGTTGTCCAACTTTTATAAAAGTAACAATTTAGTATTTGAACTTTGATTTGTAATGATTTAGTCGATGTACTTTTAATTTTATAACAATTTAGTCTTTGAACTTTAATAAGTAACAACTTAATTCATGTACTTTCAAATTCATAATAATTTAATCATTGTTGCAAAAAAAATCATCAAAATTAAATGTCGATTTTTATTATGATGATTTAACTTCGTAGCTTTATAAACATATTGGATCTTAATTTAGTTTATTGATCTATCTATGTAAGAAATTTCATTACATCTTAACATTGATTTTCATGAATAGGGATTAAATCGGTACAAATTTTAAAGTACATAGACTGAATTGTTACTTATTAAAATTCAGAGACGATTAAACTATCATGAAATTGAAAGTCACATAGACTTTCGTTACAAATCAAAGTTAAAAAACTAAGACCCCGTTTGATAACCATTTCGTTTTTTATTTTTGGTTTTTGGTTTTTGAAAATTAAGCCTATAAACACTATTTTTACCCATAAGTTCTTTGTTTTTTATCTACCTCATTTCCCATGTTTTCAAAAACCAAGCCAAATTTTGAAAAAAAAAAAAGTAGTTTTAAAAAACTTGTTTTTGTTTTTGGAATTTGGCTAGGAACTCAATCATCTTCTTAACAAAAATGAAAATCATTGTAAGAAGATTGAAAGAAAACAAACACAATTTTCAAAAACAAAAAACGAAATGGTTATCAAACGGGGCCTAAATTGTTACTTTCATGAAAGTTCGGGGACCAACGATTTTTAACCTAAAATAAAATCTTATGTTCCCTTTCTTATATTTAGGTCTCCTCTCTCATTTTATTTGGTGTACTTTCAAATGTTGAAATGTTGAAAATATATTTACATTGCTTCTTATTTTACATGAAAATTATTGTTGTTATCTTTAACCGATTTCAATGAAAGTTTACTTTAAACTAAAAGTGAGAACTAAATTTAAGATTTATTGAAAATATAGAGACTAAATTTGGACATTTGAAAGTATAATTATATAAAAGTTAAATTGTTGTTTGAAAAAAATAATAATATAAAAGTTAAATTACCCAGTTTAGTTTGTGAACTTTGCAAGGTTTATGTCTATTCGATCTATCAACTTTAAAAAGTATCTACTAGGTTCTTAAACTTTTATGTTTATGTCTATTTGGTCTCTGAGTTTTGAAAAAAAAAAGTCTAGTAAGTCTATAATTTTCAATTTTGTATCCAACAATTTTTAATTTCATGTCTAATAAGTTTCCAACATATGTTTGATAACTAAGCCAAATTAAGCTTAAAAACACTACTCTCACACATAAGTTTCTTGATTTTGTTATCTATCTTCTTCTTGTGTTTTCAAAAACCAAGCCAAATTTTAAAAACTAAAAAAAGTAGTTTCCAAAAACTTGTTTTTGTTTTTGGAATTTGGCTAGGAAGTTAAGGCCCCGTTTGATAACCATTTGGTTTTTGGTTTTTGGTTTTTGAAAATTAAGCTTACACACACCTAATTTAACATATAAATTTCTTTGTTTTAGTATCTACTTTCTTCCTTGTTTTCAAAAACCATGTCGAATTTTAGAAACAAAAAAAAGTAGTTTTCAAAAATTTGTTTTTGTTTTTGGAATTTGGCTAGGAATTCAAATGGATCTTTAACAAGGATGAAAACCATTGTAGGAAATTTGGGAGAAAACAAGCATAATTTTCAAAAACCAAAAACCAAAATTCAAATGGTTATCAAACGGAGTCTAAATGTGTCATTGACAAAGATGCAAACAATGATAAGAAAAATGGAGAAAAACAAGCATAATTTTCAAAAACAAAAAACCAAATGGTTATCAAACGAGACCTAACTTATTCATTTTTTTTATTATTATTATGGATCTACTAAACACATAATTGAAAGTTTTGAGATTTATCAAACATAAATTTCAATTTCATATCTAATAGATTAGTTAATTTAAAATTTGTTCGAACAGTTTATAAACTAGTATTAAATACAAACCTCAACGTTTAGAAATCTATTAGACATTTGTCAAGTTTTGAGAACTATCAAGTCTAAAAACCTTTTAGACACAAACTTGAAATTGTTCAATGATTAAACTTATAATTTAACCGATAAAATATCTCTCAACTTTGAAATTATTTTTTTAAAAAATACCCTTACCGTTTAAAAGTTTCGATCTCACCCTTCATCTTTCAAATTGATATGAGAAAATGTGGCTACCGAGTTGAAAAAAGAAAAATCTTAGGAAAAGAAAAACACATACTCCTGAACTATGAGGGTTAAATGATAAAAAATGCCCCTGAACTATGAGGTTGGTTCAATTATACACATGAACTTTCAAAAGTTTCATTTTAGTTATTGAAGTTTGAATTTTGTTTCAAAACGACCATTGGAGACATTTTCCGTTAAATTTATGCACAAAAATTTATGTGTTTTTATTGTTTTTTTTTGTACGTATATGTTGAAATATGTTCACATAAGCGACAAACATATGCAAACATGTCCTTTTTATCCATAGAATTTTACAAAAAAATGATTTCAAGGGTTGTTCTGAAACAAAATTCAAACTTTAAAAGCTAAAATGAAACTTTTGAAAGTTTAAGGATATAATTGATATCAACCCCATAGTTCAATGATATTTTTGATAATTTAACCTTTTAAGAAGGGTTAATGCAAAATAGAAAAGAAAAAATTTTGTTGGAAGCTGCCACAACCATTGCTTGTTTTTACTGTTACTTAAAAGAATGGTGGTCTCTAGTTTTTCCATTTTTGTAATGGATGGATAGGATTTTACATGAAAATGGTGAACCTCATTTTTTAGGATAATTTTTGTGTGTTTCATTTTTTCCCCCTTTGTTGTTTTTTGGCAAGACTTCACAAAAAATGATGCATGAGATTGTAGGTTTCCTTCAAAATTTTGTTTTCCCTTTCCAAAAACATGTTTACTCATATTAATTTCAACATGTGAGTAACTCCTCACTCAATGAGCACGATTATAAAAAACTTTAGAAAAATATATTATTATTCTTTATCAAAAAGTTATCGAAAATCTCTAAAAAAATGTCTACTATTTCGAAGATATAATCTAAACCTTTGAAAATAATGTCTAATTTTTATCGAGGATTATGAAAAATCTTTCAAACATTCTACTTTTTATCGATGGGTATCAAAAACTTTTGAAGAATGTCTACCTTTTATCAACAAAGGTTATCAAAAACAGTTGAAAAACGTCTACTTTCAATTTATCGAAGGTTATCAAAAACCTTTGCTACATATCTATCCCTTGTCAAAGGTTATTAAAAAAAAAACCTTTGGAAGTTATCTATCTTCAATCTTTTACCAAAGGTTATCAAAAACCTTTTAAAAATGCTTACTTTTGTCAAAAGTTTTTAAGAACCTTTGAAAAATGTCCATTTTTTAATAAAATATTATTAAGAATCTTTAAAAAAAAATATCCATCTTTTTTCGAAGATTATCAAAATTGTTGATATGTATGTCGATCTGTTTGTATTTATAAAATAAAGGACAATACTTAGTTACAAATATCAACAACTAGAAGAGAATAAGAAAGAAAATATCTCAATCTTTTATCATTCTGAAATATATAAAGATTGTCGCACACCGAGTTTTGAAAAGAACGAGAAAGACGTTGTTTTAGGGTTTTAGCCTTTAAGAAGGAAAAATAAAGGCCCAAGCCCACTGCTTGAAGGCCGAACAAAATCACTTCTCTTCCCATTTGCTCATCTCCGATGCTCCATATTATTTCTCTTCTTCAACCTTGGCTTCTCCGCCGCCGACTTCGATCATTGCCATTGCCGCTGCTACCGCCGTCGACCGCTTCGGAGTATAATCCTCCGTCGCTTGATATCGTCGCCGCTATTATTCTCGCTCCCGTTCCTCTGTCGATAATGGTAAATGATCATTATTCTACCAAAAATTCGAGTTTATTGCTTGCATTTGTTCGTTTTCTTTGTTTGTCAAGTATCAATTGAGGAATTAGGGGTTTCTAAAGCAATTTGCTTGACTTACACTTGTGCAGTTTCTCTCGCAATATTTTGTAATTGAACTTGAGTATTAATTGAAGAATTAGGGATTTCGAAGAAAATGTGGCTTTTTTTTTTTTTTGACAATACGTGGGAGTGGGAGATTCGAACCACAGATCTTGTGGTCAACGATACAACTTTATGCCAGTTGAGCTATGCTTTGGCAAAAAAGGTGGCTTTTACAAACTTATTTTTGTTTTTGGAACTTAATAAAAATTCAAATGTTACCGATGAAAACTCTGAATTTCTTTTTATTGTTTTTCTTTTTTTGAAAAGCAAAAAGAAATAGGAAAAAATACATTTTTGGTTTGGGTTAAATTTAAAAAATTAAAAATTAATTTTTTTTAATTAAAATAATAGTGTCTTGCTAGGGCAGGGACCAAATTGCTCTAGTTGAGTTTGAAAACTGGAATCGTGTAACTTAACCCAAAACCAAAAGTGTATTTTTTCCAAAGAAATATTATTGCGCCACTCTGATAATCGATGAAAGGCCAACCAACTTACAAATCCAGCTTGGATAAAAACCAATCCAAGTTTCATTACAATTAGACGTTCTTGCATATCTAGCTATAGGAAACTTTATTATTGTGTCTAGGACAAAACCTAAAATTTATATCTATGAAGAATGACAACATGCTCCATATGGATTCTACGACGCTTCCATATCTTTCCAAACAGTTGAATTTTTATTAATGAAATCAATGGCCAATTTGCTATCAGACTCCACCAGCAATTTTGTACATCCCAAGAAAATAACTTGACTTAATCCATCTTGAATGGCCTATAATTCAGCCATATGGCCTCCATACAGAAATCCAAATTCTTTGTTGAAGCTATCAACACCTCACCATTAGAATTTCTACAAATTGAGCCAACACCTGTCGTCGGAGGGGAAGGCAAACAAGCGACGTCAGTGTTCAACTTCCAAAAACCTGATTGAGGAGGAAACCAACATGTAGGGGAGCTTTGAGCTACGCTATCAGATCTTTGAAAGTTGATTCTTTCGACAGCCTCCCTCGAGTTCGATCTTCGGTAATTTTTCAGGTAATCCAATATCCATTTGCTTCTAAATTTTAATGTGGGAATAGCTTCACCATGAATGACCTTGTTCCTGTCATTACAAATCGACCAGCAGGTGACCGCTACAAGCTCGAGCTCCCCCAGCGAAGAGTGCGAATTGATCCTGATCCACCTATCCACAAAACTGCCACGAAAGTCCCCTTCATAGGTTAGATTCCAAATATCTTTAGCTCTTTTAGTAAAAAAGGCAGTGGTCTGTGTCTTCAAATTGAAAATTACAGATGAGGAATTGTGTGGGAGTATCAATTCCTCTATATTGAAGGTTGATTCTATTAGAATGGGAATTATTTAAAGCTTTCCAACCAAAGTTTTTTATTTTAGTCAAAATTTTAAGTTTCCATTGATTGTTCCAAACTCATTTCATAGGGTTTGAACTAGAAGAAATTCCATCTATTTTTTCCTTAATATAGAGTTTGTATCCACTTTTAACCGAGTACACACCAGTTCTATCATAATGCCAAATTATTTTATCCTTGAGATTTTTATTTATAGGAATACTTCTAATAGTATCACAATCCGAGCTAAGAACAGAATTGTTAATTTTATCTAAATCCCAAGATCCCGATGGTAAAATGAAATCAGCAACTCTTTTATTTATCATATCCCTATTTACACAAGTAGGCTTAAATGTAGATTCTTTTGGAATCCAAGGGTCATTAAACATTGTTGTATCTTCCCCATTTCCTATTCTGAATCTAAGACCTTTAATGAGTAGTTCACGTCCCTAGATGAAGCACTTCCAAAGATAAGATGGATTCCTACCTAAATTTGCCTCTAAAATACTCGAGTACCTAAAATATATACTTTTTAGGAATCTAGAAACTAAAGATTCTGGGTTTGTTAATATTCTCCACACTTGTTTAGCAACCAGGGCTTTATTAAAACCATCTATGTCCCTAAAATTTAAACCACCCAAATTTTTAGGCAAACATAGTTTATCCCATCTAATCCAGTGCATTTTCTTTTTGTTATTGCTAGATCCCACCAGAATCTTGCAAAAAGCCTAGATATTTCATTGCATGGCTTCTTAGGGAATCTGAAAACACTCATAACATAAGAGGGAATGACTTGACCTATGCTTTTAATTAGAATTTCCTTACCCGCAATGGAAAATAAAGAATTCTTCCAGCCTTGGACTGTTTTCCAAACCTTGTCCAGAATGTAACTGAAGTCTTTTGCTTTACTCTTAGGTAATATGGAGGGAACTCCTAAATATTTGCCAAAGTTGCTAACACTATTAACTCCTAAGATGTTGCTTAGATAGATCTTTCTGTCAATGTCTATTTTAGGAGAGAAAAGGATACAGCCTTACAAAATATTAGGCTATCATCAGCAAACAGATGGAGAAAGGGATATGCTAGGACCGTTAGAACAAGAAAAGCCTGTTACACTTCCATTGTTATTAGCCATATTTATCAAATGAGATAGCCCTTCTGTTACTAGTAAAAACAAATATGGAGAGAGGGGATCGCCTTGTCTTAAACTCTACTAGATCTAAATCTACCATTTTTCTCTCCATTAATAACTGCCGTAGAGATACAACTCATAACCAAATCGATCCAAGCCCAGCTTTAACATGATTTCTTTTAAATAAGACCACTCAACACGATCATAAGCCTTGCTTAAATCAATTTTAAGGGCTGCAATTTTCTTACTATTGAATCTATTATTCTTTATGGCATTTAAGCACTCATGACCAATGATTATATTATCTGATATGAGTTTGCCTTTTATGAATGCATACTGGTTTTCTGAGATGATGTCCTTTAGGATACAATTCATTCTATTTGCCATAGTTTTTGTTATAATTTTGTAATTAACATTGCATAAACTAATAGGCTTATAGTCTCCTATTTCTTTTGGGTTAGGAATTTTTGGAATTAAGGCAATATTAGTGTTGTTCCAGTTTTCAATGCTTCTCTGACCATTAAGAAACTCAAGGCACTCCTTGTTTGTTTTATCCCCCACTATATTCGAGTATCTTTGGTAGAATAGGGCTGAAAATCCATCAGGCCCGGGAGCTTTTGTAGGGAACATCTGGCTTATGGCTTTCTCCACTTCCTTTCTAGTAAAAGGTTTCATAAGAAGGTTATTCATGTGATGGTCCACTTTAGGACGTAAACCTAATAGAGCATTTTCTATTTGGCCTAAGTTGGGATTGGAAGAACTAAAGAGAGATTCAAAATAGGCCGTAAAAGTCTCTTCAATAGTAGACATGTCTTTTGACCAGTTACCATTTAGGTCTATTATTCCAGAAATTTCATTTTTCTTTTTTCTTATAAAGGTCTTTTTATGAAACCATTTAGAGTTTTTGTCCCCTCATTTTAGGCAACTCCCTAGACCTTTGCTTCCAATAGATTTCTTCTTCTTCTAGAAGATTATTCAATTCAAATTCTATTGCATGTATAACATCAAAATTTACATTAGGAATATTATTATAAGCTCTTTTGAATTCCACTATTCTGTTTTTCCTATGTGAATTAACTTCTTTCCCCCAATTAGATAGAGTAGATGAACATCTTTTGAGATCATTTAATAATGAAGAAAAAGGATAGATATTACCCTTCCAGTCACCATTATTTGTAATTAGATCTTTGCATTCTTCATAATTGGTCCATAATTCTTCGAATTTGAATTGATTATCCCGTCTTCCAGAATTTCTAGATATTCTGTTATCTACTTGGATCTCTATTGGTTTATGGTCTAAAAAAAGCCAATCCAGATTTTTAATGCCTGCAAAATTGAAAAGAGAATCGAAATTAGAGTTGTAGATAAATCGATCGATCCTTTCCCATATAAGGTTACCCTTTCTATTTCCATGCCAGGTGAATAAATCTCCATATGGTTTCATATCTCTAAGCCTGCAATCATCAAGACATTGTCTGAATTCTTCCATATATCTCCTATCTCTTTGGGAGCCGCCTAATTTCTCCTCATTTTTAAGGATTTCATTGAAATCCCCCCTAAGAGCCATGGTGCATCTCCTTGTAAATGGAGTCTTCGAATTAGGTCCCAAGTTTGTTTCTTTTGTCCTGTTTCGGGGAAGCCGTATACCTCAGTAAATCTCCAAGTAATTCCTTTCCATGTAATGTCAGAATCAATGTGGTTGTTTGAAAATGAGCGTATAGAGACTGGGTTCAAGTCCATCCACAGAATACACAACCCTCCTTTTGATCCTACACTCTTGACCGTAAAACATCCATCAAATCTACATTTGTTTTTTTATCTTGCTTGTTATTTTCTCATCGCATTTAGTTTCACAAAGAAAAAGGATATGGGGATGCCTTGATATAACAAGGTTTTGGATTGCATGGAATGCTCTCGGGTTCCCCAAACCCGAGCATTCCAACTAATGATATTCATGGCTGAAGGTAGGACTGTTCCACAGCCTCTGCCAACATTTCAGAACTAATATAACAATCCATCTTCTCGATTATATCTCCTCTTAATATTTTGTTGTTATTTTCATTTGATAAATTTCCACCAGGGGAGTCTCTTTTCCCTTTTTTGCGAACAAAGCTTCCCTTCAAGATAAATTCCAGTCTTCCCAAATCTTGATTTCCTTTTCCAGCTCATCTTCTTTCTTGGACGTTTCACCACTGACTAGTTAGAATCCATGTCTGTTGTTGCATAATTTGTGCCCCCTGTTTCTTCTTCAAGTTCCCCCAACTGTCTTAATCCCCTTTCAAAGTTTTCTTCATTTATTCTTAAAACATTTAGATCATCTTCAAATCTACCAGAATTCCCAACACAATTTTCCAGATTTTTCAGGTTCTTCAGTTACAGGGCTCTCTAGATTCAAATCGACATCTAAGTCTTCCCTTGCTCTTTTTTCCCTCTCCTCTTTGTCCCCTGTATTCTGGTTTTGATCCTTAGATTTGTCATTGTTAAATGGGATATCCGGTTTTTTGGTTAGTTTGTTGAAGCCTTGAAATTTAAGCCAAGCTCCATATTCCAGACAGTTCTTATCTGCCTCCTCATGATCTCTGGTGTCAAAGCACTCCTTTGCCGCATGCCCTATTCTTCCACAACAAAAGCAGAAGTCCAGTAATCTCACATACCTAATAGTCACCCTACATTCATCTCCAATTCCTTATGTTTTGAGCATGAAGCCTCTACGTAGAGGTTTAGTTGTGTCTAGTCTCACACGTATTCTGATGCTGTTTCCCCAAGATGCATTGTCTTTTTCACTGTCCATTCAAGAAACTCTCCTAAATTATTTCCAATCTTACTAGCAACACAAAAATTCTGAAAACCTATTGGTAAATTGATTATTCTGATCCAAAAGTCCACCTTTTTGAACTCCAAATCATAGGTTCTTTTGTTCGCCGATGGATTTTCCAAGATTAATAGATTTCTATCTCCTCTTCCCGAAAGAGGATTCTAGGCTGATATGGAGAAGCTTCCTTTATTTGTTTCAGCTGTGATTATTAATCATGGTTGGGAAGCATTGTGTCAAAAGCCAGAACCAGCCATTATTCCCTTGGTAAGGGAATTTTATGTCAATGTTTAGGACAATGAGCTCTTTCAGACCAAGGTGAGGGGCAAGTGGATTAACTGGTCGCCATATGCTTTTAATGAGTTTTATAACCTCCCAAATTACCCTCATGCGCTTTTCAACTCTATGGAGATTGCTCCAATTAGCTCTAGAAACATGTGGAGTGGAGGGGGCAAGTTGGAAAATGTCAAGGAACTCTAATCGAACACTGCTGGCAGCTTACCTAAAGCCAGAGGCAAATGTATGGCATACTTTTGCAAGGAATAGGCTGCTCCCTAATACTCATGACACCACTGTGTCCAAGGAAAGGGTTATATTGGTCTTTTCTATCTTGAAGATTTTGAGCATCGATGTTGGGAGGCTATTGGCAAAACAAATTCTGGCTTGTGCGAAAAGAAAACAAGGAAGGCTATTTTTCCCCAATCTCATTACAACATTGTGTTTGAAGGCCCAAGTGCAGGTTGATGAAGATTAAGAGATCTTGATTGACAAAGTGTAATTGATTCAGCATCAATACCAAGACTGCATGGAGAGAACAAAGGGAGGACCAACACCAATATTGTATGTGGAGTTGAGGAGATCTTAAAGCAACAAAGGAGAATGATGAGGCGCATGGAGCATAGTGCAAATCAGCAAAGGTCCTACAGGGAATACGCTCATCAAAGAGATTTTGCCATGGAAAAGACTTTTGAATATGGCTTTGAGGAACTTCCTCAGTCATTCCCTCAATTCCCTCAGGATTATTTGATCCATGGTGCCCTTCCTCATCTCCAAGTGGGAACGATGTCGATGCTGATGCTGGCCAAGAAGATCAGAAGATCGTGGAAAGCTAGAAAAAAAAAGGAAGTCTGTTGTACTGTGCTTGATATGTTGGTTGTTGCTGTTGTTATTTCTCTTTCTGTTGGTTGTTTGTTTGTTTTTATATTCCAGTGTGATTGCTTTCAGTTCTTAGTTTTTAGTTTGTTTGTTTAGAGAATGAGAAAGAATAGAATCATGGCCTGATTGTGTAATCGCTCTAGTTTAATGAATTTCTCTTATGAAAATGGTGTTGGTGTGTAATCCTGTATGTTGGCTCCCAAATTAAAAGTAAAAAGGGGGGCGGGGGAGATATGATTTGACCCGTTGATCCTTATGGTAATGGTTGTTTTACTGTTGGCTTAGTAACATGCATAAAATGAAAGCAATAGGCAAAATCCAATTCTTTTTTTCTCTTTTTTTTTAGCATGAATATTTCACAAGCTTTCGTGCTTTCATTTTATGCATGTTACTAAGCCAACAGTAAAACAACCATTTACTACAAGGATCAGCAGATCAAATCATACCCCTCTCCCCCCCCCCCCCCCCCATTTTTTACTTTTAACTTGGGAGCTACCAGATTACACACCAACACCATTTTGATAAAAAAAAATTTCATTAAACTAGAGGGATTACACAATCAGGCCATAATTCTCTTCTTTCTCATTCTCTAAACAAACAAACTAAAAACTGAGAACTGAAAGCAATCACACTGGAATATAAAAACAAACAGACAGCCAACAGAAAGAGAAATAACAACAGCAACAACCAACATATTAAGCACAGTACAACAAACTTCATTTTTTTTCTAGCTTTCCACAATCTTCTAATCTTCTTGGCCAACATCAGCATCCTCATCATTCCCACTTGGAGATGGAGGAGGGCACCGTGGATCAAATAATCCTGAGGGGAATTGAGGGAATGGTTGAGGAAGTTCCTCAAAGCCATATTCAAAAGTCTTTTCCATGGCGAAATCTCTTTGATGAGCGTATTCCCAATAGGACCTTTGTTGATTTGCACTATGCTCCATGCGCCTCATCATTCTCCTCTGTTGCTTTAAGATCTCCTCAACTCCGCATACAATATTGGTGCTGGTCCTCCCTTTGTTTTCTCCATGCAGCCTTGCTATTGATGCTGAGTCAATTACTCCTTTGTCCATCAAGATCTCTTCATCCTCATCAACCTGCACTTGGGCCTTCAAACACAATGTTGTAATGATGAGATTGGGGAAAAATAGCCTTCCTTGTTTTCTTTTCGCACAAACTAGAATTTCTTTTGCCAATAACCTCCTAACATTGATTCTCAAAATCTTCAAGATATAAAAGATCAATAGAACCCTTTCCTTGGACACATTGGTGTCATGAGTAGTAGAGAGCCGCGCTACTCCTTACCAAAGCATGCCATACATTTGCCTCTGGCTTTAGGTAAGCTGCCAGCAGTGTTCAGTGTTCCTTGACATTTTTCAACTTGCCTTCTCTACTCCACATGTTTCCAGAGCATATTGGAGTTGCTCATTGGATGGAGCAATCTCCATAGAGTTGAAAAGCACATGGGGGTAATTTGGGAGGTTATAAAACTCATTAATAGCAGATGACGACCAGTCAATCCACTTGCCCCTCACCTTGGTCTGAAAGAGCTCATTGTCCTGAACATTGGCATAAAATTCCCTTACCAAGGAAATAATGGCTGGTTTTGGCTTTTGACACAATGCTTCCCAATCATGATTAATAATCACAGCTGAAACAAATAAAGGAAGCTTCTCCATATTAGCCTCAAATCCTCTTTCGGGAAGAGGATCCCTTTAAGCATTTCTTCAAACTTCTTTTTAGTAGCAGCATTCACAAATTTTTCTTTGGGGCTCTCGTTGACAACAAGCATTGGTTCCTTCCCCTTTTTCTTTTGGCCATTCTTCTTGGCAGGTGGACTTTTGGGGGTAGGCACAAATTCCTCTTCTTAAACTTCAGCCAAAATCACCTCTTCTTGAATTCTTTCCTGCTCAACAACCTTTTTTCCCTTCCCTTTGGCTCTAGGACTTCTTGTGGCTCTTGAATGAGCCTTTTCACCTTGAAAAATCTCTTCCTTATCTTGAACTTTACTTGTTGGTGCTGAAGATTCAGCAACCTTTGGCCGAAACAATTTCTTGAGGACCTTGGGGGCCATTGTTTCAATAAAGGGAAGGACAAAATATTCAAGGGAAGTAAGTCTCGGCTGGAAGAAAAAGTCAGTTTTTTAAGAAGGAATTCAAAGGATTGCATGCATTTTTGAAAGAAGGCCCCTCCCTTTTTAAATAAAACTTGAAGGATCTGCTCATTGAATAAAAAAAATCTGGTTGGTATTAGAGAATCACGGGCATTAAAGTGTCACAGCCAGCCCACTGTCCAAAAAAATATCTGCTTCATGACTGCACAGATTCTGTTGCAGCTTCCAGATTTCCCCTTTCGAGCCAAGCAATATTCTGATTCCTTTTTAACATCAAATCCAATCTTTCCAAGGCTGTTAAGATCAATCCCATCAAGTATGATTTTTTTTTCCAAAACCGTGAAGTTCACTGCCCAAAATTTTTCTTCCAAGATTCTTACTCCACCTCTTTGCATAAGAACACCTAACAAAATTAAAGCTTGACAGCATAAAAGAAGCTAAAATATCAGCAAATAAATCAATGAAACCATCAACATACTAAAGCTAACAAAATTACAACAACTAGCTAACAAATGAACACTACAGAATGCAATAAAGCAAAATGCACATTAAAGTAGAAAATTAAAATTAATGACTACTACAAAATGCAATAAAGCAGAAAATTAAAACTCTTTTTACCACCTTTAGGGACTAAAAACATTCATCACACCTTAAAGCACATCGCCCCATTTTTCTTTCACCTCTCAACCCTCCAACAAATGGTTAAGCCTTTGCCCATTAACCTTAAATTTTCTTCCATCCGTTTCATCATTCAACAACACTGCCCCATGGTCAAAAACTTCTATGATAGTAAAAGGCCTAGACCATCTAGACTTAAGTTTTCCAGGAAAAAACTTAAGTCTAGAATTAAACAACAAAACTCTTTGCCCCCTTTCAAACTTCTTAGGTACCAACCTCTTATCATGCCAAGCCTTGGTCTTTTCCTTGTATATTTTTGCATTCTCATAGGATAGCTGCCTGAACTCATCCATCTCCATAAGTTGAAATTTTCTCAACTCACCTGCTGCCTTATGATCAAAATTAAGCTTTTTAATAGCCCAAAAAGCTTTATGCTCTATCTCCAAAGGCAAATGGAAAGACTTTCCAAAAACTAACCTATATGGAGACATGCCCAAAGGGGTTTTAAATGTTGTCCTATAAGCCCATAATGCATCATCAAGCCTAATAGACCAATCCTTCCTATTTGGGCTGACCATCTTTTCCAAAATGTTTTTAATCTCCCTATTGGAGATCTCAGCTTGGCCGTTAGCTTGTGGATGGTAAGGGGTTGAGATTCTATGCTTGACATTGTACTTGACCAACATGTTGTTCATCATTCTAATAAGTTCACATTTTAGTAATAAGGATGGACATGTTAAGTAAGTTTACATTTTAGTAATGAGGATGGACATGTTTATCATGAAATATGTATATTTATAATATCTTTGAGGGTTAAAATTATGGCAACATGAGTATAACTTAATTGATCACGATGTATATCTTTGATCAAAAGGTTAAAGGTTTAAGTACTCATCCTCGTATATTGTTGAATTAAAAAAAGAAAAAGTGTTGAGCCCTTAAGTTTAGTTTTTCATGATTTTTTTATTATTATAAAAATGAGGATGAACACGTTTACCATGGAATAAGTATAGTACCTTCATAAATGGGGAAATTGTCAAAAATAGGACAAAAAAAGGCATTGAAGAGATATGGATGAGTTTTTATTCTATAGAGAAATTGGACTCTTGAAGGTAGGAAATTACTATGTTGCCCCTTTAGAAAAAACTTAAACCCTACATTTGTTTTATTTCTTCTTCTCTCATCTTCACCCACACTGCTCATCTTTCTTCTTCTCTCACGCACGACCAACACACTTTCTTCCTCCATAGATGACCGGTTATCAAGCAACAACAACAACAACCACTTAATCAATGGACTGTGACAAGGGCTCTCTTTGGGTAGGCTTGATAAGAAACGTAACTTTGTTCATAGTTTAGATTTATTTTGTTTAGTTTCCTCATATCTCTCTTTGGGTAGATTAAGAATGTTTTTTTTTTCTTTTTTGAGAGAATGTTGACTAAGAATGTTTTTGGTTGTTAGTTTGTTTATGCTCTTTCTTGCGTAAGGTTGAATGAACTCAGAGAATTGTCAATTGCTTCATTCGTTGAACGTGTCAGAGCTTTACTACAAAGATGGTTTTGAAAGCGTCAAAATGAAGCTTCAAAAGTTACAACCACTTTGACGAAATGGGCAGAAGAAATTGTACAAAAAAGTTCAGATCAATCTTTAATAATGAAGGTTGATCCAATTGATTGTTATCAATTTCACGTGAAGGATGTAGATAAAAAGGAGTTGTTAACCTTCATACTCAGGAGTGCAGTTGCAAGGAGTGCTTCATTGGTTTGAGTTAAATGAAATACACTCGTTGGACGTCATATGAGATGTTTAAGTTATGTTAATTTCATTGTTGTATGACATGAAATGTCAATTGTGTTTAAAATAAGGCAAGTAACAAGAAATGATATCAGCTAATTACCTCGCGAGAAAAGTTTCAACATCTTAAAATATGCAATCTCTCGCTGCAAGAAAAAGTTAAGTTTTACATTATTTTTTATATCAGTAGCTTAAAATTATTTCTCAAGAAAAACACTGCTTAAGATGATTTGTTATTTTTTTTCTCGCAATTTCTCTTATGTTTCTCGCCGCGAGAAATTGCGAGAAAAGTTTCAGGATCTTAAAATATGCAACCTCTCGCTGCAAGAAAAAGTTAAGGGTCGTTTGGTAACGTTCTCGTTTCATGTTTCCGTTTCTTCATTTTTAAAAAAGAAAAATAGAATTTCATGATCTCAACACCTATACATTCAATAATAATAAACATATATTCTTATTTATGTTTGGAAAAAATTGGAAACGGAAACAAAAAATGAGAAACTAGTTTTAGTTATTCCCAAAAGTTCTATACAAATTTTGGGAGTGTTTCTAAAAATTGAGAGACAAGAAATATACATAGTTATTAAATGCTTAGATTTCTTAATAAAATTAGAAACAGAAACAAGAATCGAGAACGTTACCAAACGGGCCCTAAGTTTCACATTATTTGTTATCAGTAGCTTAAAATTATTTCTCAAGAAAAGCACTACTTAAATGATTTGCTGCTTTTTTTTCCCGCAATTTCTCGCTGCGAGAAAAGTTTTAGCATCTTAAAATATGCAATCTCTCGCTGCGAGAAAAAGTTAAGTTTCACGTTATTTGTTATATCAATAGCTTAAAATTATTTCTCAAGAAAAGCAATGCTTAAATGATTTGTTTTTTTTTTCTCGCGATTTCGTGAGAAATTGCGAGAAAAGTTTTAGCATCTTAAAATATGCATTCTCTCGTTGCGAGAAAAAGTTAAGTTTCACGTTTTTGTTATAGCAGTAGCTTAAAATTATTTCTCAAGAAAAACACATACTTAAATGGTTTGCTGTTTTTTTTTTCTCACAATTTCTCGCAACGAGAAAAGTTTCAGCAATCTCTTTACATTATTTGTTATATCAATTGTTTAAAATTATTTCTCAAGAAAAGCATTGCTTAAATGATTTGCTGTTTTTTTTTTCTCACAATTTCTCACTGCAAAAAAATTTGTTTTCTTTTCTCGCAGTTTCTCGTACTTACAAACCAATGCAATAATTGACATAAACCTATTACAAATCATGAATTCAAGTAACAAGGATCAAATTATACTCACATTAAAAAAAGGCACCATATAGGAAAGCATAACACATCAACATGTGAATTAGTTTTATATTGTTTTCTTTTCTCACAGTTTATTGCAGTTTCTCGTACTTTACAAACCAATGCAATAATTGACATAAGCATTCTTCTAAACATGAATTCAAGTAACAATCATCAAGTTATACCCACACATTCAAAAGGAACCATGTAGGAAAGCATAACACTAGTACACGTGAACTAGTTTCGTATTGTTTTCTTTTCTAGTTTCTCGCAGTTTCTCATACTTACAAACCAATGCAATAATTGACATAAGCATAGTAAAAATCATGAATTCAAGTAAAAAGCATCAAGTTATACTCACACTAGCTAGGAATACATAACACATGAATACATGAACTACTTTTAGTCGTTCCAACTGTGAATATATTGTTTCTCCTTCATTGTGGTTGTTTTCGCTGTCACTTGCTCGCCGTCGCCGTTGCCTGCTCGTCGTCGTCGCTGTCTCCTTCGCTCGATTCCTTGTCTGCATGCGTGAAGGGAGAAGCGTGAAGCGTGAGAGGAGCTTGAAGGGTAATTTTGTAATTTCACTACCCTAAAAATCCTCCTACTCTTTTAATTAAAAGTTCATCCCATATCTCTTCAATGCTTTTTTTTTTTTTTTTTTTTTGGGTCCTATTTTTGACAATTTCCCTCCTAAATGGCCTTCACCATGTTTATTGTTTAGCATACCATCATCAAATAAGAATGAGCCTAGGAAATTTCCTTTCCTAAGTATATTATTTAGTAGATTTCCATAGTCACACTATAATTTTGTTGTTACTTATTCAACCTCATTCCCGAGACTCCTAATCTTCTAAGAGGAGTGTCTTATTGTGGAAACTACATTTTAACATAGCCCCACTTTAAAAAAGTATAACTCAAAACATTCAACTATACATAAATCTACAATTCTCCCCTTAAGCTAAATATGAGTTTTGTTGCCAATAAGAACATGACTCAACTGACAACATGAGTATAGTTCATTATTAATAACTTTTTTCACTGGTCATAATTTAGAATCCTTATTATTTTCTTTGAGTTGCCAACATGAGCTCTTGACATAAAGACTAACGATCAAGAGGTCTGTGATTTGGATCTCTCACCCCACACTTTTTTTTTTTTTTTTTAATTTCTTTGAGTTAATAAAGATTTTCTTTTAATAGAATTGCCCAATTAGAACTTTTTACCGAGTTAAAAGCAAAAGAATCCGAAAAGGAATTACAATTATACTTTAACCTAAAAACAAGGTGTGCTTAGAAAAAACCTAAAACCAACCCACATGACTGGAAAAAAGTGGTAAACTTCGGCCCCGTTTGATAACCTACCATTTAGGCCCTGTTTGATAACCATTTCAGTTTTTTGTTTTTGGTTTTTGGTTTTCTGTTTTTAGTTTTTTGTTTTTAAAAAACAAAAACCATACATGTTTGATAACTGATTTTTGTTTTTCTGTTTTTAAAAAACAAAAAACCAACATGTTTGATAAGTGTTTTTTGTTTCTGTTTTTTTAAAACTCAAAAGAAAATTTGATAAAAAAAAAGAAATGAAACACTTTTACAATAATTTTCTATATGATATACTGTAATTATAAAATTATGATTTTGTTTTCAATTTGTTTAAAAATTGTATGCTGATAAAACAATACAAATAAATATGCCTAAAACTTACAAAGTAACAAATACCAGATTAACATTTATATAAAATCATATAAATTTTTTAAAGGTTTTATTACAAGTTTAGTCTCTGAACTTTCAAGTTTGTATCAATTAAGTCCCTGAACTTTAAAAAGTTTATAATAAGCTCCTGAACTTTCAATTTTGTTTTTAATAGGTCCCTAAACTTTAAAAAATGTCTAATAAGTCCTTGAACTTTCAATTTTGTGTCTAATAGATCTCTGATATATTTGATGTTTTTAAAAATCAACTCATATACTATATATAAAATTGAATTTTATGTTTATTAAGACTCTAAACTTCCAATTTTGTATCTACTAGACTTGTGAATTTAAAAAAATGTTGAATAGGTCAAGGACTTGGACACAAAATTAAAAGTCGAGGGACCTATTGGACACAAAAGTGAAAGTTTAAGGATCTATTAGATACTTTTTAAAGTTCAAGGACCTATTTGAAACTTTTTAAAGTTCAGGAACTAAATTGACACAATCCTAAAAGTTTAGGGACTAACACATATAATTTAACCTTTTTTTTAAACCGTAGTTCTTGAATTTAAAATTTTGGTCAATAAAAAATCACTACATCATTGTTTTAAATTAATGAAAAAAATTATTTATTTAATTTGAGATCAATTACAAATTAACATGTGCGTCACCAAATTAAAATAAATGATTCTCTTCTAATATAATAATTATTTAAGAAAAATGCCTTAAGTTGTTAAATCAGATAATAAAAATTTTAACTACTTTTTTTTTTTATATATTATCTACTTGAATAAAATGTAAACATAATTTTTTTTATACTAAAAATGTAAACATAATTAAAATAATATTAAAAACGTTTCAGGTTAAATATATATTTCAACAATATAAAAAAAGAAGAAGAAAAGAAACAGGTGCTTGGCGTTGGACATGAAAGTTGAAGAAAGGTGGCGCCACAATTGAAAAAAAAAACGGAAACATGATTCTGAAAACCATTTTTTTCCGTTTTTCAAATTCCTTCATGATATTAAAAACGTTTTTAAAATTTCAAAAACAACCAAATGAATTATTTACCAAACATATCTGTGTTTTTTAAAACAAGAAACCAAAAACCAAAAATAGAAAACGAATTGGTTCAAACGGCCCCTTAGTTTTTTGTTTTTGATTTTTGAAAATTACAGTTGTTTCCTCCTAAATTCCCTTCCATGACTTTCATCCTTATCAAGGATCCATTTAAATCCCTAACACAATTCTAAAAACAAAAACAAGTTCTTGAAAACTATTTTTTTTGTTTTCAAAATTGGACTTGGTTTTTGAAAACAAGGAAGAAGATTAATACTAAAACAAAGAAACTTATATGTGGAAGTAGGTTTGTATAAGCTTAATTTTCAAAAACCAAAAACCAAGGCCCCGTTTGATAACCATTTGGTTTTTGGTTTTTGGTTTTTGAAAATTAGGCTTGTTTTCTTTAAATTTCCTCACCATGGTTTTTATTTTTGTTAAAGACATACTTGAATTCCTAACCAAATTCTAAAAACAAAAACAAGTTTTTGAAAACTACTTTTTTTTAGTTTTCAAAAATTGGCTTGGTTTTTGAAAACATGGGAAGAAGGTAGGTGAAAAACCAAAGAAGCTTAGAGTTGGGAGTGGTGTTTATAAGCTTAAAAACCAAAAACCAAATGGTTATCAAACGGGACCTTCTTTTTCAATTTTGCAACATTCTAGACCTGAAATTTAATGTGTAACGATAATGATTTAATCTATGTAAATTTGTAACAATTAAGTATGACTCAACTGACATAAAACTTGTATTAATAACCACAAGATCTGTAGTTCAAATTTGCCACCCCAATGTCAAAAACAAAAAATAATAATTAGTGAGATTTTTTACATATGTTGAGCAATAAACCGATTAAAGACCAATATATATACAAACTACAAAACTATAGAATTACATAATAAAAAATTGACATTTAATTTTGATGTGATTTTCAAATAGGGATCAAATTGTTACAAATTTTTTGAAAAAATGCTGAATTGTTACCTACCAAATTTTACTTTCATTGTCATTTTACTCTCTCTCTCTCTGATTTTTTTTTTTTTTTTTGGGTATTTCTTCTTCGTGTGATTGTACTTGTTTGAAGAACTTTATCTTATCTTCTATTGTCGGAATTCCCTTGGAATCTAGTTCTTGGCTCTACCCCAATGGCCGGCCGATCTTAGTTTATATCAAGCATATGCCGCAAAGCATATCCTCAGACCCAGTTATTCAAATCACCATCAACAACGATCTCCATCGGCGCCGCCGCAAAATCTCAATCTATGGACGACAGAACCGTAGTTCTAGTCACCGGCTGCGCCAAAGGCGGCATTGGCTACGAATACTGCAAGGCATTTGCCGAACAGGGCTGCCATGTCTTCGCCACTGACCTCCCCCAACGTGCCCACCAGCTGTTCGACCAATGCCCCCAAAGAGTCGAAACGCTTGAACTCGACGTGACATCTGATGAAAGTGTAGCAAAAGCCGTAGATACCGTAATTTCCAAATGTGGGCGCATTGATATCTTGGTAAACAATGCCGGGATCGGTAGCGGCGGCCCACTCGCCGAGCTTCCGCTGCAGGCTGTGAGGAAGGCTTGGGAGGTCAACACGCTTGGCCAGCTGAGGATGGTGCAGCAAGTGGTGCCCCATATGGCCTCTCGCTGCACCGGCACCATCGTCAACATCGGCAGCATTGTAGGGAATGTGCCAACCCCGTGGGCAGGGTCGTACTGTGCTAGCAAGGCGGCAGTCCATGCCATGTCGCACGCACTGCGGCTCGAGCTGAGGCCGTTCGGTATCAACGTAGTGATGGTGATGCCTGGAGCTATAAGGTCCAATTTTGGGAGTGCCACAGTTGAGAATGTGAGGAGTCAAGAATGGAAGCTTTACAAGGGGTTTAAGGAAGCCATAGAAGAGAGAGCAAATGCATCACAGAGTGGGAGATCAACTGATGCAGGGGTTTTTGCCAGAGATGTTGTGAAGAAAGTGCTAAGGAAGAGGCCACCAAGGCAAATTGTGTTGGGGCATTTGAGTGGCTTGTTATCCTTGCTTTCTTGGCTTCCACTTTGGGTGCAAGATCTCTTCTTCTCCCATCGTTTCAACTTGAATAAAAAGGTATGAGACTTCAAACTTTTTGTTCATCATGCCATGTTTGAGATTTGTCATGTTGTTTCATTTGGGAATGAGAGAATAAGTTTGTTGTTGTTCTCTCTTATCTTGCATGCCTTGTGTAAATAGTTGAATAAGAAAATATCCCTTGTGTGCTTTGACTTTGAAGCTCAATTCAATGTTTCCATAATGGATACTTCAAAAGGTTAGTTTTGTTGCTGATTTTTTGCGAGATGAGAATTGTGTCGACCATGAATCTAGTTCTTATTAGTTAGTTTTATGTTTTAGTTCTCGTACTTTCAATATTGCTTTAGTTTTCAATCGGCTCGAGGTAGCCATTTTTTCTTTGCTCTAATTTATTAGTTTCAATAGTCCAAGTAATTAATTATTAGGCTAGTGAACTTGATATGATATTAACCACTTTATGTCTAAAACCTTTGCAATTTTACTTTTGGACTTTACCCAAAAGATTTTATATCAATGGAAATGTTGTCGTTACTTATACATTTATGAAC
Source organism: Luffa aegyptiaca (assembly GCA_017139565.1). NCBI lineage: Eukaryota > Viridiplantae > Streptophyta > Magnoliopsida > Cucurbitales > Cucurbitaceae > Luffa > Luffa aegyptiaca. The sequence continues at coordinate 37,462,540 of CM029401.1, forward strand.
AACGTGAGTTTATATCTCCATCATCCTCAACATCAATGAATGTTAGAAAAGTTAAAAACGTCAACATCATGTTAGTTGGTACATAAAAGTCATGTGAGGTTCTGGCTACATTCAACAACCCTTCATATATTAATGAAAAGAGCCGCTAGATTAGAATTGTCGAAACTACTCAAAAACGAAATTAACATAATTAGCATGTCCTACATTCAACAACCTGAAGAAGAAACTCTTCTTTATGATCCAACTCTCCCTTCCAAATTGTCTTGAGCCCTAGCACCACCCTCATGCCAAAATCTCCCTAAATCCGGAGGTTCTATCAACAACGACATGAAATCAAACATAAGCATATGAGTCGGATAAGGATGAAAAACATGTGAAAAGTTGTGGTATATATGATTCATGAGCAATGTTCAAAGTAACCACCACAATGGCTATTAACAAAGCCATGACATGCTCCGCCATAGAGTTCATGCTCCCACTCTTTACATTTTCTGTCGCATTCGTTTGATGAGAATATGAAGCAAATTCCTGTCCATGTTTTGCTTCGGACTGAGCACAGTGGGGTGATCTTCTCCCTCTGCTATACCTCCACTGCCTACACAAAATTTCGTCTATCGAACAATTGTGAAAGTGACAGTCATATTAAATAGTTTTTCTTTTTTTTGTTCTTGATCCATAGTGTAACTTTCTAGTTTTCTTTGGTGACTTATTCTTAAAAACAACAAGCAACTTCTATTGCATCGATACTTGAAGATAAGAGATCGAATGCACTCGTTTTTTTTAAAAGTATGGACGTAAGGAAAAGAAATGAAAAGATTATGAAACGAGCACTTACTTACCCTTAATGGTCGAGAGATCCACGATGCAGACAAGGGCGAAGAGAAGATCGACGTTTTAAATTGTTTTGTGTCTCTATCTTTGTGACTAATGCATAGAAGAATGGACGTCTACATTTGTATATACATAGCAAAAAAAAAAAAAAAAAAAATCCATTTAAGATATTTAAAAAAGCCATTTGAAGTCTTTTCAAATCTTAAAGGGGCACCGATGAATTCTACTAATAAGAGAAGAAATGAAACAATAATAAAATATGAAGAATGGGCAGCCTTGTCTTTTTTTAATCAAAACAAAATATTATTACGCCACTAAGGGCCAAAAAACCGGTCATTCTCGACCAACCAACAGATCCAATCTGGGGTACAATCTACCCATGTAATATGAAGAATGGGCAGCCTTAATAATTGGATACATTAGTGTAACTTGAAATTAATTCTTTAAGTTGATGAATCGGTCCAATGATGATTAAAGTAGCTCTCAAGTAATACACTAGTGAATCAAAGAATGGGTTGTTTGCCCAAATAACAAAATAGACTAAAATAATTGTAAATATAGCAAAATCTAAAACTATTTGTAGATATAGAAAAATTAAAATCTATCAGTGATAAAGATTTGTCAACGATAAACTTCAATCACAAGTGTAATTATTGCTGATAGACTATTCTATCAGTGATAGTAGTCTATCAATACTACATACGTTATGATTGAAGTCTATCAGTGATAGACGAATGATGTAACGCCTGCCATTGTCTCCGACATGGACTCAGTGAAATTGAATTCTTCATGAAGATGCAGAGTACCAACGACTAGACGGTAAGACCCCGTGCACCTCAACTATAGCTTCATTGTCGTTCTTAACCGAGACTCAAGTTAAGCTCCGTCTTAGAACCTTGTGGGGTTAGGAGTAAAGCATCTCGAGGTTGACATATCTTGTTGGGCGTGGAGAAACATTAGGAACCAAAATAGCTTTCCAACCATTGATAGATTTGCTAAAACTATTTGCATATATAACAAAAATAATGTCTATTTGTGATAGAAGTTTATCAATGATAAGACTTTAATCACAATTGCAATTATTGCTAATAGACTATTCTATCAGTGATAGTAGTCTATCATTGATAGACTACATGCATTGTGATTGTAGTCGATCAGTGATAGATGTCTATCATGGATAGATTAGCCAAAATTATTTGCAAATAAAAAAAAATTAAAGTCTCAATGATAGTAGTCTATCATTGATCGACTACATGCATTGTGATTGAAGTCGATTCGTGATAAATGTCCATCACTGATAAATTTGCCAAAATTATTTACAAATATAACAAAATTAAAATCTACCAACGATAGACTTTAATTACAATAGAAATTATTAGTAGTCTATCATAGATAGATTTAATTTGTCATATTTACAATTTTTTTTAAAAATTTGCTATATTAACAAATAACAAACCTTAAATTGCTAACCATTATGTGTCAAAAAAGAAAAATGGCTAATCATTACAATAATCCTTAAAGAACTTTAAAACTAATTAGCCTTTGTTATCACATAGTAATTTGAAGAAATATAATTCAAATTACTCAACTTAAAAATATATATATATTAAAAAAAAAATTGAATCCAACCACAAATGAGATCGAAGATTTGAACCATTGACCTCTTGATTCAAGGTATATGCCTTAATCATATTGAATTTTTAAAAAATTTATAATTAAATAATAAATAATATTAAAATAAATTTAATTACGTTCCTAACCAAATAAGTTACTAAACAAAAATGTAACATGAATAATAACTTTAAAACTATGAATTTACCAAATATAACATAATTTTATAACCATGTTAATCTCATAAAAATGAATCTATTGGAAAATTAAAAGTATGCACAAGTATACTATTTTGAATGAAAAAATAATACTAATTACAAGTGAAAAAAAAAAAAATTGATAATGATAAAGAAGAAAACCAAAACGTGTCTATAATCAACTTATAGATTTATGTTTTACTTGATAATTGCTAGAAAAATGCCACAATGTGACTTTATAAAAAGTGAAATTCTAAGATCCCAAGCCTTGGATTTGAAATAAAGATTTGCTCTCTATGCATCTCATCTTCTTAAATTAAAAAATTACATAACATTTTGAGAATTCAAATATTGTGAGATTTTATAATTCATAATAATTTTTTTAAAAAAAATTATATCGCACTTTCTTAAATGCAAAATTTGCGATAGGTCAGACTCTCTAAATATGTGACCCAACCTCTTGAGTTGCTTTCAAGATTAAATATTGATTTTTAAAGTAAAAAAAAAAAAAAGTGAGCAGAATTACTTAGAGCGGAGAGAAAAGGAAAGTAAGTTAAATTATTAATGGTGAGAAAATTGGGAAGATAAATTTTTTTTAAAGAATTTGTTCGTGGGTGACAAATTGGACCAAATTAATAGCAAATATAGCACAATGTAAAAAAAAATTGCAAATATAGCAAAATCTATCAGAGTATAATAGACACTGATAGACGCTAGTTAATTAGAATCTATCTGATGGACTTCGATTATCAGAGTTTATTAGCGATAGATTCTGATTAACTAGAATCTATCAGTCTACTGTCAAAATCTATCAGTAACTATCATTGATAGACTTTGATTTAATCAAAGTCCATCAGTCATTGATAGATTTTGATTAATCGAAATCTATCCTGATATACTTTAAATAATCAGAGTCTATCAGTGATAGACACGAATAGAATCTGACAATAGTTTTTTGGTCTTGTACAATTAATTTTGCTATATTTGCAATTAGTTTGCAATTGTGCTATATTTGCTATTAATTTGGTCCAATTTGTCACAAAATAACAAATATTATTTTTATATTGGACTATTTTTTAAGTCATTGTTGTAACGAAACAGAAATATTTTTATAGGTTTAGAAAATGAAGGTGTTGAAGGAGAAATTTTGTCCAACCACAAATTGCCACGTCATTATATAAAATTAATGACGAAATTAAAATTAATTAAATTTGGGGCCAATTATAAATTGACATGTGTCCCAAATTTAATTTGAAGACAAAGTTAGCCAATTATAAATTTAAAGAGCCAAATTTATATTTGATCAATTAATTAGAAAATAAATTATTTTGATCAAATTAATTAATTTGACCAATTAATTAACAAAATAATTAATTGGATCAAATTTGGGTCTTTTAAATATTTGGGACATATGGTTTTGGGTCAAATATGAACCAAACCCAAAACCAAATAGTTGAACCAAAGACCAATAAAGTCCGAGCCCAAATTGTTAGGCCCAAAAGTCATCAGGGCCCATCCTGCGAGAGCTCTAGAGGTGCTCTCCTCCATTTCGGGGGTTCAGAAATTCTACACTCTCACAAAGACAAGAGTTCAGAGTTTCAAAGCTCTCCAGCAGAACCAGACAATTCAGAGAGACTCCACCAAGTCTGAAGACCGAAGACTCTTTGAAATCTATAAGTTCTTGAAGATCAAACACTCTTCAAGACTTCAACACTCCTTGAAGACTAAACACTCTTCAAGATCTAAACATTTCTTGAAGACTGAAGACTCCTTCAAGACTGGAAGACTTCAAGCTCCAAGAATCAATTGAAGCTTCAGACTCAAGATCAAACGCTACAACCCTCGAGTGAAACACAATCACACACAAGAGAGAGAATCAGAGGATTAAAGTTAGAGATTATACACCCACACGCATACAACATCAATACAATATATATTATTTATTCCACGTGTCTCCATCTTCAAAGTTACGTGTGAACAGAAGGAATTTTAAAACTTCTGAAATTTCAAAATTTTTAATATTCTATAATTAAATGTAAAAAAATTAAATTAATATATAAATAAATAACTTTTTTTTTTCATATTCTAACATTTTAAGTGAAAATTTATTGATTTAAATTTAATATATAATTTATCCATTATTGGTATTTAATTTTAAGTGACATGTTTTGTAAATATAAATTTGACAAAAGGTCAAAATGGTCCAAAAAATATTATTTTTAGATATCTTTCCTATTATAACATTTTAACCTTCCAGTATAGTTCAATTGACATAAAATATGTGTCGTTGACCAAGAGATTATAAGTTCAAAGCCTCCTTTACTAAAAAAAAATAATAATAATTGTCATTTTAAGTGTGTCTCAAATGGATTTCAGAAATAATCTCTTTTTTTATGTATAGATTATAGATTCAACCTCTACTTCCATAAATTTTAAAAAGTTTTAAATTAAGTTATATGGGCTAATTAGAATTATTTTTCTTTCGTCTATAACCAATTATTTTCACACACCAAACTAACTCAGCGAAACTTAATCTAATAAGACATGTCATAGTCATTTCATTAATGATGTTAATAGGAGATTAAATAGATGTATAGTTTATTTAATTGGTCATGTATATATTTTGATAATGTTCTTCTAAAGCAAAGAGTGTGTGGCTAGTTTAGGAAAAATCATTTTATGCAAGAGAAAAAAGATTTGAATGATGAGACCAATAGACTAGCACAAAAAGTTTCTAATCTTTCATTCATGAATAAAAAATCTTTATTTTAAAAAAAAAAATTGGTATGCTAAAATAAAATTTTTTAAAAAAATCTAAAAATTGAGAGTAAAGGACAAGAGAAAGATATGTTAAAAAAAGAAAAAAGGATTAATTAATATATCCCCTTAATGTCTAAAGCCTTTGCAAGCAAGAAAAAGCTACAATAAAAAGGCATAACCCCACACCCCTATTGGATGATTTATCAGCTTCCTTCCAAAATCTTCAAAAAAAAAAAAAAAAACAAAAAAAAAAAAACAAAATGAAAAAAACAAAATCTTCAATTATTGTCATTTGGATTTTTCCTCAAATTACTATTATTATTTTTATATTGAATTATTGCCTCAAATTATTTAAAATCTCTATATTGGATAGTAGAGAGATGGATAATGTTAACTATTCTTTTGTGGAGCCCTAAGGATCCTTGCTCATGGAGGTAAACAAAAAGCACATATAAATTAGCCTAATCATTTTATAAGATATGTTTGTCTTCTTTTGCTTTTGTTTTATCTTAATCAAAGAGTTTATATTTAGATGTTATAATCTTAAATTCTATTTTAGTATGTGAAATCACATGAAAGTTTTAAAGATAAATATCGAGTTCGGCAGTCAACCTGAAGATAACTCAATTGATTAAGTCATATACCTCCAATCCAAGATGTTACAAATAGGACAATCTGTTCGTAATCATAATGTTTTGTACGTTTTTTTTCTTCTTGAAAATCCTAGAATACTTGTTTTTCTAGTTGACATTTTTTTTTATAAATCTATCTAGTACTTTTAACATCGTATTTGCAAAGGCAGTTTCCTCCTGCGTTGCACCTATATATGATGTAGCTTTGTGGGTCTGGTTCTTGAAATTCAACTGATTAAGTCATATACACTCAATCCAAAATGTTAGAACTTCAAATCTTCTACCCTTATGTTGTTTGAACTAATAAATAAATAAATATCGAGTTGGATATTTTATTTTGGAAATTAGTACCGCCTATGATTTAGATTGGATGTAACATAAAATTTTAATGGCTAGGATGAAGAATTTTTTCAAGATATAAAAATGAGAATAGAATAATCCTAATTTAGGGATGAACATAGAATTTAGACTTTTAACAAATAAGCATTTTAAATCTCTCCTAGATCATTCTTTTTAATATAACCTTTTTCTCTTTTTTGGATACAGATGTATTTGAATCTTAAAATTTGACCCTTCATATGAAGAAAATTGATTTATACATCAAATTTGCTGGCAATACAAAAGGATGATTTGAGACTTAATAATGTGTCTTCATCGTTTTTCTTTTATTATATTCTCATATTTACGTCTTGTTTGTAATTTGATAGAGACTATCTTTTTAATCCATAAGTTTCATAAATATTTTTTTGGATCGCAAATTTTAAAATCTTACTGTCAAAGTGAGTATAGCTCAACGGTAATTGACATGTACCCTCGACCAATAATTCGTGCTATTATTTGGAAAAAAAAATTATATCCATAAACTTTGAAGATTGAATAAATTAAAACTTGAAACCAATATAATTGTATCAATTAAACCCCTAAATTTTTTAAACAAATCAATTTAGACTCTTCATTAGGATTTCCTATCAAAACCGTTAGTGCATAATTATCTTATGTGTATTGGATTTCTTTAAAGGTAGAAATTAACCTTTAGAGGATAATGCTGGAATCAAATGAATATAACAATGACTTTCATTATCCTGAGTTGTTTTTCATCTTTTATTTTTCCTTATTTTTCTCTACTTATATTAGGAAGAATTATGTGATTAATTATTTATCTTTTTAGTTCGATAGAATTTTAGGAGAAGAATTATTTTATTTAAGTAATTTTAAATTTATTTTAAATGAAAATCAAATGAAAATAGTTATGAATTACTAAAAACTATTCAAATTGTTTAACTTAAGAAATTTTAAGGTTTTACATTTAATTGATTCCACTCCAAAACTTTGGAGAGTAATTAAATTGATTTTTTTTTTCATTAGTTTTTTCGTTTTAGACAGCAATATATAGCAACAAAAAAGTCCACATGCTTTTTCAAAATTAATTGTGTCCAATATTTTGATGTTTGATGTGACAATAATTAATTAATTTTATAATACTTTGTTATATTGATATGACCAAAAAAAAGTGTAGATTAGGTTTTGCATTTCTTCTTCTTCTCCTTAAAAAAAAAAAAAAAAAAAAAAAAAAAAAAAAAAAGGTTTGCATTTATTTCTCTAGGTGAAGAGGCAAATTTAATTTATTTATCTAACATATATAATAATCTAATAATGTCATGTCAAATTGAAAAGATGATAAAGAAAAAGAAAAGACACAAAGCATCTACATATGTGTGTTTGAGTAAGTTGCTTTTAAGAGTTTCTTTTCTTTTTCTTTTCTTTTTTTTTTTTTTTGAATTTTTTTTAGCAAACTTTTAAGAGTTTTAAATAAATTGAGAAGCTTACATAAATAAATAATTTGTGTACCAAATAAAGGATGTCAACTTCTACACAGTTCTATAACTGCTCACCACTAAAACAAAGTGAAGGCTTTTGCTTTAACTACTTTTAACTTTTTTTTTTTTTTGACTAACTAATTACTTTTAACTTATATATTTTAAATTTGAGCTTTAAAGGGTTTTGATAAATTAATTTTAAATTTATTAATTAAGTTTTGATTTTAATTTTATGGTTTTCATGTTACAACAAATTTTATGGTTTTCATGTTACAAATTTAACTTATATATTTTTGTTATGTTTTGCATTGAATATGACAAATTTTGATTGGACAACTTCATTTTTTAAAAAATCTATAAATATATATTTTTAAAAACTAATTATATATATACACATAAAGTCAATTTAATAGCAATGAGTTGATTCTATTCTTGTGATATGATATTTAATTTACATTATTGATGAGTCACAAGAGATAATCTTAGGGTATATATGTTTGGTTTAACTTTTAAGTGTTTATTTTTATTTTTTTTTTTAAAAAAACATTTTGAAAAAAATTATAGTGTTTGGCAACTACTAAAAATGACTTATTAAAAAATGAGATTGAAAAAAAAAACCATTTTGAGAGAATTGATTAAAAGAATTTTTTTTTTAAATGTTTTTTTAAGTATATAATAACTCGTGTATAAAAACACTTATGAGAAAAATGTAACAAAACATATGAGTATTTAAATTCTAAACAATTTTTGTACAAAATGTTTAAAAAGAAATGTATTCGAAAAACACTTAAACTAAAAGGTATTCCAAACGGAGCCTTAATCTTTATTTGTAGCTAGCCTTTAAATTACCAACTAAGTTAAAACACATATATCTTTGACTAAGAGATTAGAAGTATCTTCACTCGCTGATATATTGAACTAATCATAGTTGGAATGTATAAGTTGTTACAATTGTATCCATGTGCTTTTCTAAACAAACAAAAAAAAAAAGGGTTAGAAAAGTGTTGCAATTAATTAAGTCAAGTTGTTGTTAATTTCATTAGTTATAGAGTGTTGTATGTAAGTTTGAGAATATAATTGCAAGAATCTCTAATTTAAGAGTTGTTTAGGAGCAGTTTGTACATTCTTCCAATTTTAATTAAGGGAGCTATATATTATTGGCAAAGTTTTGTTGCAATGATTTCATAAAGTTGGAGCCTAATTACTCAAATGAGAAGTTTGGAGATATTGTCCACCTAAATATAATTTCAACTAATCAAGACAAGTACCTCAATTAAAGATCATATAGGTTTAGATTTATCCACCATATTTCAATTCTTATACTAAGAAAATGGTTAAAGTTCCATTTTGATCCTTGTACTTCAGATTTTATTTCATTTTTGTCCCTATATTTTTAAATGTCTAATTTTAGATCATGTACTTTAAATAAAGTTTAAAATTGGTCTCTACCATTGGTTTGAAGTTAATTTTTTTTCGAAATTGGTTAAATAATCCTAATAATTTTCATGCAAGAAAAAGACACAAATTAAACATAATTACAAAATTTACAGAGAGAAGGTTAATAGAAACTATTTTTTTTTCGAGAGAGAAAGGTTAACAATAAATCATCTCTAGGGACCAATTTTAAGCTTCATTCAAATTGTTTGGACTAAAATATAATGGAATGAAACCCAAAGTATATTGGATCAAATTCGTATTTTAACCTAAAAAAATTCTAAAGTACAATTAAAATAACTCTTAGTTTAAATTATAATTTTAGTATTTACACTTTTAGGCTTATGTCGATTTGGTCTCTAAAATTTAAAAAAAAAAAAAAAAATGTCTAATATGTTCCTAAATTTTAAATTTTGTGCTCATTAGGTCTTTAACTCTTTAAAAAGTGTCACATAGGGCACTTAAATTTTCAATTTGGTATTCATTAGGTCCTTAAATTGTCAATTTTGTTTTTAATAGGTTCTTGACTTATTCGATATTTTAAAAATTTATGGACCTAACACAAAATTTAAAATTTAAAATATTAGTAGACATAAAAAATTAATTTAATATCTAATAGATCAGTTAATTTTTAAAAATTTTGAATAAATAAAAGACTTATTTACACACAAAATTAAAATTTCATAAATCTATTAGACATTTTTAAAATAAAAGTACTTTTTAGACACAAAATTAAAAGTTGAGAGACTAAACTTATAATTTAACCTAACTCTTATTACTGATTTTTTTTTTTTAATTCAACAATAATTGGGAGTGAGAGAATTCGAATCTCTGACCTCTTGACCGAAGGTACAAGCTAATTATCGTTGAGTTATACTCACTTTGACTCTTATTACTGAAATTCAAGTATAACCTAATTATTTAAGACACTATATATGTTCAATTACCGCTGATCTATGCCCGATTTGACGCAAAAAAATAAAAAATAAAAAGTTCTCAAATCATTGAGGATGGTTTTTGTTATAGGTAATTTTGGACCACTTCGATGTATAAAGAGCTGACGAGGACAACCCGACACGAGCCCAGAAATAGGGCCAAAAAATGGACTCTGGAGGCGAAACGGGCCAAAAGGTCGAGCCAAGGTCGGAGGGACCGGGCCTTGGCCAGACGAGGACGACCACTCGTCCCACGTCCGCCTCCGTTCAGTCCCTGCTGCCCCTGGGCGTCCTGGTTCCACTTGGTTTAGCCCTGGATCGTCTCTGAACGCCTAGAAAGTCTAGAGCAGGAACAGGTATTTAAACCCTTTCTCGTGACTGAAGAAAGGATCTCGAACTCTATTCTCTACTCTCTCCTCTTGCTCTCTTGCTCTCCTCCTTCCGCTTTCTGACTTAAGCATCAGAGGCGGTGTGACAAGCACCACACAGGTGTGTAGGTTTTTCTGTCTTGCAGGTCACGTCTTCCCCCTTCTCAAACAAATTTATCGGTACGTGAAAATTAGGTGAGTTCTGCGTTGTCATGAACCGTTTTTGTATATTTCCCACAATTTTAGTAGGATGATATATATATATTGACAAATTTTAGTAGTATGAATTTGGTAATACACGAGATATTTTTTTTTTTTGTATATCCTCATTCTTCAATCAAGTCAAAGTAAGCAGTCAAACAATAGAGTGGCGAGAAGCAGACACGTGGCATCCACGATTGATGGCGACACAATTGTCGCCGTATTACTGGTGGGACTGACGGGACATAAAAGTAAATTTGAATGGCCGTTAAAGAAGCTTAATAAAAGGGAAAAAAAAGAAATTTCCAAAAGGATTGATTGAAAATGAAGCTGCCACGTGGTATTTTCTTACAGAGTAAGAAAGTGGACGTGGCATCTCCACTCGGATTCCAAATTTCCAAGGTGCTTTGTCCACTTGGCGTTTCTCAACTAATATCTGCCTGCCTAGTCAGAAATTAAATAATTACTTATACATAATATTTTCAAAAATTATAAATACACATCAAAATATTCAAGAACATAAAAGAGATTATCTTTTATATTATCCTAACTTTTTTGTGTGTGTGTGTTTTTTTAAGGAATATAAGATTATAAATGTGAAGGAAATTTGAATTCTTGGCCGATAATGGAGACTCTTTTTCCTATTTATTCTACGATGGAAGTTACTAATGTCTTAACCTGTTATACTATATGTTGAAATTAGTAACAAGTTTTCATTCAACATCAATGTAATTTAACTGGTTAAAAAAATGCTTACTATTCTAAAGGTCGAAAGTTCAAATCTCCTCATCTCTTTGATGAACTTTAAAAAGGCAAATGTAACTTATCTGGTTAGGAGATTAATTGTCGCCCATCCAAAAATCACTTTTTTTAAGTTGATCCATTACTTTCATAAAATAATCCACATCTTTTATGAAATATTTTTCTATTTATTAAATATGATTAGTAAGATAATTTCCAAGAATAAAAATATCTATAAACATCAATATTTTCATAAATGGAAGGATAATAGGTGTCAATTTATATTTTAAAAGACATCTCAAGAAAATTTATATCTTAAAAGATGTAGCAAAAAGCTAATCAATAAAAATAAAATAAATTATATTTGAAATGTGAATAAAAATATATATTAAGTATTGTTTAACTTGTTAAGTCGCCAAAGTGAGCGTAGCTCAATGATAATTGACATGTACCCTCGATTTATTTTTTAAGAATGTTTGTCAAAATTCATATTTAATCACTATTTCTACAAAATTGACATCTCAATATTGGATAGCATTAGGCAAATCAAAATTAAATAATGGATAATATTCTAAATTACTTTTATAGTTCTTAGAAATCAATACTTTTTGGAACAGAAAAAAAAAAGTAAGAAAAAAAATATTATCCTAATATCATGCTGTTGTACATTGTATAAACATTTCTTTTTTTCTTTTTCAAAAAATTATTTCCAAAGGACTAGGCTACCAACCTTTAAGGCCATGGGCATATTCTATCCCATTAATAATTTTCAACTAATAATTTTTAAATGGTCTTCTAGACAAAAGCCTCCAAATTGCCAAATATTTAAAGAGAAAATAAAGTTAATGGAATATATGAATTTAAGAGAAAAAGAAAAAGAAAAAAGTTTCAAAGCTTCAATTTTATGTGACTATAAATACCAATCCCACTTTCTTCAAAACACACTGAAATTAAAGCATTCAAAAAAAAAAAAAAAAAAAAAAAACAATAAAACTAACATTCTCACTTTGAAAAGAAAAAAAGTGGAGATTACTCTGTTTTTCTCTGTTTCTCAAATTTTCTTGTTGATTTTCTCTCTGTTTCCATGCTTCCAATCGCCAATTTCTTCGCTGTACCGTTCGGTTTCCTGGAAGTGATTCCGCCGGAGATGATCGTTGCGTTTGGATCGACGAATTTGACGGAGAAGGAGCTTGTTTACCAGTGACATTGATTTGAATTTTACGGGATCGTCTTTGTAAATTCTGCTGTGGTTTTCTCTGGATTGATTTTTGTTTGTTTCTGGAAATGGAGTCTGTCAATTTCTACGACATAAGAGCGGAGAAGGCGAACGCGATTCTCAAGAATCGACAGCTCAGGAAAATCGCTAATCTGTTTAGGTTTATCGAATTGTGCCTGATTCTCGTCGTGATCTCGAGATTCTCCAGCCATCTGCCGAGCGCCTTCAAGAACTCCGGAGAGTACTTCCGGTGCCTGTCGGTGACTTTGATCAGTCCTCGCTTCGTGTTTCTGATAGGAAACGCTATAGTCATCACTCTGTTCGCGAAATCGGGACAGTTCTCTGCTAAGGATCCGAGCAAGAAGAATTCGGTTGCCGATCTTTACGAGGAGTTCATCCAAAACAGCGAGAAGAATCAGAAAACTCGCCGCGCGGAGATCGAGTATCGAATCAAGCAGATCGATGACGAAGGCGGCAAAGACCACGGCGATGGCAAAGACCACGGAGTTCTCGGTAATCCTCAAGAAATCAAGCATTATCGGAGGAGTCAATCGGAGAAAATGGCCGTCGTACAGCGGGAGAATCCGCATCGAGAACTCCGTCGATCGGAGACGGAGAAATGCAAGAAAATGGTCCGATTTAGCGAAGGAACAGGAAAAGGCTCGTATCCGGAAGATGGGATGAGCAACGAGGAGTTCCGGCAGACGGTGGAGGCGTTTATAGCGCGGCAGCAGAGGTTGCGAAGGGAGGAAGAATTCTGTGTATTTTAGAAATTAGCCATATGTGAATTAAAGCTTGAACATCTCGTAAATCCTGCAAGTGATTAGGGCTACGGGTTGAATTTTACTTCAAAACAGAAGAAGAAGAAGAAACTGGGAACTTCGAAAAAGTTGTAATCAGTTCTGTATACTTTTTTCTTATACAGTTTTTTTCTTCTATTTCTCCATTTTCATTTTCCTTTTACATATTTGGAGAAGTGTTTGGATGAAATATACAACTCATTCAAAGTGTACTCAATGTTCTTTGTTATTTTTTTCAAATTTTTTGCTCTGCTTTTTTACTTGATAAACACGAATTCAAATGTGAATTCTTTTTACCACACATAATTCTTAGAATAATACTCTTATTACTGTTAAAATGTTGACAATTAAAAAAAAAAATGAGAACAAAATTGCTCTCACATAGTTGTCAACATTTTAAAAGGATACTGGGATCGTTATGCCATACAAATATTGTCTTATACACCATTAAAATGTTGACGATGTGAGAGGAAAAAAAGATAGAGTGTGAAAATTACCATAAATAAGAGAATTTATATATATATATAACAACATATGGGGTGAGGAATTTAAACCTTTGACCTTTTGGTCGATGCTACAACTTTATGCCAGTTGAATTACACTTTTGTTGGCGAAAATTAATTTATATTTCAATTGTAACTTGTAAGGGATAGATCTAACGCCTGTATAAAAGTGTATAGTGCATGTATGATATTTTATAAAACTTTCTTTAGAATAATTATGATAAAAAGAATATCCGGTTTATTTTCATTTTCTAAAATCAACCCAAGTGACAAATACAGATTTAGTTGTCATAATTATTCCATATATATTCTTGCGGATCGTGATTTTAGTTCAATGGTGTAAGATTGTAACACATTCCGGGAATTATATGTATACTATTATATATTCTCATGTCAACTCAACTTTTATTTTAGAGTATTATAAAACTATTTTTCTTTAGATATTATTGTATCATGTTTATCTTTAAGAATGTCCATCGTCCGATTCATTCTAGTCTTAGATTAAGATGAACGATTTGGAAGGGAGATTCAAACCACAGTCATTTTGATCATTAATATAAGTCTTATACCAGTTGAGTCTATATGCTCTCATGTCGGCACCAACAACTTTTTATTCACCTAAAATTTTATTCACCTGAAAGTTATATAAAATATCATATAAATATATGATGTAATAGATAAGAAAACTACAATAATATGTACCTTCATTTTTTTTTTTTTTATTTTGTTTATTTTCTAACTGAATCCACGATCCTTTAATTTTTTTTTTTTTTTCCTTTTTCTGCATCTAGCTCTCCTTTTACCTTCTGACTTCTGATATCTGTAAATGGAAAATAAAAAAGAATATATTTCTTTTTTAGAAAAAGAATAAGCATACTACTGATAAGATAAAATAAAAATAATAATAATAATAATACACCGATATGGTGCTTGCCACACTGCTTTGATGCTTAAGTCAGAAAGCTGAAGGAAGATAGCAAGAGAGCAAGAGGAGGAGTAGAGTTTAGAGAATAGAGTTCGGGGTCCCTTGTTCAGTGACGAAGAATGGTTTAAATACATTTTTCCTGTCTTAGGGTTTCTAGGCTTTCAGAGAAGATACGGGCTGAACCAGGTGGAACCGGGGCGGCCAGGGGCACCAGGGACTGAACGGATGCAGAAGGACTCGACCCGCGCAAGTAGGCCGAGGGTTGAGCCAAGGCCCAATCCCTCCGACCTTGGCCCGACCCTCTGGCCTGTTTCTCCTTTTGGGTCCGCTTTCTTGTCGTGTCTTCGGGTTCGTGCTGGCTTTCGTCTACTCTTTACATTTCGTAATGGTCCATAATTACCCATAACAATTGGGTTTATAGTATTGCAAATGAAAGAAGAATAAAATTTGAAGCCGTGTATATAGAGTAATGGGCAAAAGAATACCAGAAATGGAGGAAGATGAAAATAGAAAAATGGAGAGTGGAAAATAAAAGAAAATACGGGTAAATCCGAAAAATAATTAATTATGCAGAAATATTACTTTATGTAATTATGAAAAATAAATAAAGTGTAAAATTAGGAAGAATAATTAGATTGAAGAATATTGTTTTAAAAAAGAGATCTTTAATAACTGACCACATAAATTATCTCAAATAAAATAAGTTTAATAGGGAGAAAAGAAAAGTCAACACAAAAAAATATGGAGAGGAATATAATTGAGGGTAATTTGGTGAGAAAACTCTCTCAACTGAAAGATATTTATAAATATAGTCATTTACAATTTGTCACCAATATTAAATAGATATATGAGAGTAGAAACCTTGAACTTAAGTTAAATGGGCATAGTTCAACTTTAAAAAAAAAAACAAAAAAACAAAAAAAACTCAACTTGAATTTAAAGTCTAAGATAATAAATGTCATATGCAAAATAATTAATAATAAATTTAGAGTTAATTAAACGTCTGTGTTTGTTTTATAGGTTTTGTTTTATGAAAAAAAAAATAATTTAAATGATTAGATTTCATTAAAATATTAATATTATACAATTAATTAATAAATAGATAATAACTCAAATTAATTTACACCTCAATTAAAAAGTAATGAATAATTCTCTCTCTCCCTCCTCCTCATCCTCCCAGGAAAAGAAAATCCTAGTAAAAAAAGTCCCACCTACAAGAAAAGGATAATAAAATCTCATAGTTCATGAGATATTTTTATCTATAGATAATAATTATATCATTGTCTCATCTCATAATCAATGAAATAAGTATGGCAGATATGATTCGTTTAGAAAAAAAAAACATTTAAAATGTTATCTCTTATGATTTTTTTTTTTTTTTTTTTTTGGGAGTTTTAGGTATATTAAATCTTAATCTAGAACACCTTAAAAGAGGGTAAGAAGTGCCCTATTCTCCTATCTTCATCTTTCTATATAATCATTTATCTTTCAATTTTTTATGATATAGTTTGTAACTTCCATAGGCAATAGTGGTTGATAGATCAAACCTCCAAACTAAGCATCCAATGCAAGCCCTCCAAACCAAACAAGGTGGACAAAGAACCTACTCCAAATGGAACAAGGTTTAGTGGAGGATATTAATTTCATCAAACTCTAATACCAAATATATAGAGAGATAGGACACAATTCATTCATGTGATATCATTTGGCTAACTTTAGTTGATACCAATTAGCCAACACCTCCCAACAAAACCATGATCTTAAATATGTTCGTTTTTTTAACACGATCCTTAATATGAAGTTAAATGATTATATTATCAGTGTACATAGATGACTTTATTCATCTCAATCGATCTTTAGCTGATAAATAAAAATAAAAAATAGTAATACTAAGTTATTGTGAGAATATTAATTAATTTCTCACTTATAGATAATATCATGTTTTTTTTTATTTATTTTAAATTTGTATTTAATACTCTACGTATCATAAAACAATTAACGAAGTCGAAAATCATGCTCTAATAATTTTGGGACATCTGGTTTTCTATTCCTCTCAGCTTTTTTTTTTTTTTTTTTTTTTAAAACTATTCCTCTTAGCTTTGTTAGCTATACTATAAGTAGACTACTTATTAAAGTGTTAACGTCTAAATCTCCCTTTCAAATCTTATATAAAATGTAAACTTGTTATCAACATCTCATGACCTTTGGCGATGTTTATTTTTTCCTTTGTACGACTCAAGCATAAGTTAGATATTTTATGATCAAAAGGAGATGTCTTTATAAGATATAACAACCATCATACCAAATATTTGACCGTAGCACACATTGTTTGGTTTTGATGCTCATGCTCTAACTTCTAAGTAATGAGTCGTGCCGATTGCAAATTACCTTTGTAAAATTTGCAATATTTATTAGTTAGAGTATTCCTTTATATTTAGGAAACTAAATTAATACCAAATAAAGTAAAGCATGTATGACAACATATAACAAGTATCATCATCCACTAAATAGGTTTTTGAATCAAATTCTAATCAGATTTGAGAATCATCAAAATATTATATTATATATATTTAAAAGAGAACATATTTGGTACACTTTTCATGAGATCACACATGCCATTGTTCCTTTCAAGTTCTAGTAATGAAATCCATAGATTTAGGGGAAGAATTGGGAAATTTGTCAAAACTAGGATTGTGGTCTGTGGACCCAAAGAAAACTATGGTTTCTATATATTTATTTAAAAGCATAGCTTGACCTTATTAATGGTATCTTATAAACTTTTAATAAATAAATTATAAGTTTAATCCCTGAACTTTCAGGGTTATGTCAATTTCGTCCATTATCTTTAAAAAATGTCAAATAAGTCCTCAAACTTTCAATTTTGTGTCAGATAAATCCCTAGAGTCTAAAAAAATATCAATTACGTCCTTAAAGTTTCAATTTTGTGTCTAATAAATCTCTCAACTTTCAATTTTTTAGCATCCTAAAAAAAACAAAAAAAAAAAAAAACACTTTCAATTTTGTATCTAACAAGTTCTTGACCTATCCAATATTTTTTTTAAGATTCACAAGCCTACTAAATACAAAATTGAAAATTTAGAATCCCAATAGGCTTAAAAATCAATCTTATATCTAATAATTGATTAATTTTTAAAACTCTCAAATATGTCAAGAACTTATTAGACACAAAATTGAAAGGTTGAGAGATTTATTAGACATTTCTAAAGTTCAAGAACGTATCACATGAAATTGAAAGTCCAAGACCATATCACATAGTTTAGATACCAAATTGACATAATTCTAAAGGCTCAAAGACTGAACTTACAATACTTTTAATTAACTAAAAGCACTTTTCACTATTCTAAAAATTACGTCAAATTAATCCTTACTCGACCGAAAACCATATTTATAACCTAATCAGTATCGCGAAAGAGAATTAAAATCTGAGATATGAGATATTTGGATAAGAGCTTAGAAGAGGGGCTTCTAGTTTTCATTGAATGAGAAAGATAATGGTAATAATGGAAAGGGAATTTATTCAAATGAGCTGTTAATTGGATAAAGGGAAGATTCACTTGGAAGAATAATAATAATTCTATCCCTACACAGTCATGCTTTTCAATTCAAGGCAACCAACCAGTCCTTGGAATAGAGGCATCTAAAACACCAACACAATACAATAGAATACACAGGCATCCAATTCCAATTCCAATTCCTGTCTCCAAACAAGAACCCCAGTTAAAGAGGGACTCAGATGCCACTACAATTTCTGCACTCTTATAGAACGTAGGATTCGCGCATACCACTTTCGAGACACGGTTTGCACTCCATCGACTCATATTCTCTTGGAGAAATATCCAATTCCCCTGCAACTGTATAAAGGTTCCATAGTAATCGAGCAAATTCTAGGATTTGATAAGGTAGACTAGATGGTAGAGTGACCTTGCTTCCATGATCTATTAAAATTCAACCGTTCCACTGGTCTAAAAAGAACCCAAGATCAGATCCTTTCCTCTACTGTCGTCACTGTATGAACTACGATACCATGTTTCATCTCCATATGATCATTCAAGAGATATCAAATCAAATCCCTCGACTTCAACGTCAACTGTAAAATATTTGGTCCACGTCGAGATTCGTAGTTTTACATCTCCAAGGGGAAAAAACTACCAAGTCCTCTGCTCCTCTAACATGATATGCATGATGTTTAATCAAGCAAAGGCAGGCAAACAAAGGCAGGTCAGCTATCTTTTAAAGTTGCAAGAACTGAAAATGGGAAGTTACACAACAATCCATCAAATTCGCCATCATTTCAAAACCAGATGAAGTCTGAGAATGATCGATCGAGATTACATTATATTTGTATGTAGCACGGTATTAAAAATAGCGGTGACCGTGTATTTGTGTGTGAAACCATTCCATTTTTCAATGAGGAAAAAAAAAACTATAGCAAATACAAAACCCAACTAAATCACTTTAGAACCAACTCCAGGAACTAAAGGATTCTCACTACACAACAAAGTATATCCAATTAGAACTGTTTATTTGCAGACCATATCAACCAAAGCCTCTGATGCTTGTACCTGAAATATCGCTAAACTGCTTCAGTACCAAAGAAATCGCATTCTCATATCGATTTTCATCCCTGATATGATTGTTTAAAACAACTCATAGAACAATTTTCATTGTAATTTCACTGCACTTGCCTCAAAATTTGGAGAATATGTTGGTAAAAGGAACTGAGTTTCCTTTGTTTGCTGGACAGTTAGATCAAGTTCTACACTGCCATTTTCATTGCTATCTTCTCATGAGGGTCATAACCAGTTAGTTCGAAATCAGCAGCCACGAAAGAATCAATATCCTTCTTCTCGGGGTTAATCTTCAAAATCTACAATAAAGTAAGATGGGTGTAATTTTAACAAGAGCTGGTCAGTAAATGCTAGCATGGAAGAACCACATAACTATAATTTCCCCACTTACAGGGAATGGTTTGGGAAGTTTCTGAATCTGCTCCTGCAATGGCCTCACATGATTACGGTAAACATGAGCATCTCCAATCACATGTATGAAGTCGCCTCGAGCGAGATCTGCACAAGGAAGAATAGTTTTTTAAATGTAACTTAAAGAACAGCTGTAGGGGATGGGAGGAAAACCACATTACTTCTGTTAAGAATGTTTTAAAATCCATATCCTAAGAAGCACGGACACAGACACGGGACACGGACACGACAGGACACGGCAATACGTAAATTTCTAAAAAACTAGGATACGGATACGTTGGGGATAACGTTATTTTTTATTTTTAGTATATATATATATATATAATTTTTTAAAAATTTTTAGTATATATATAATTTTTTAAATTTCATCATTCCTTTTTTTTTAATTTAAGAATACATCTTTTATTTGGGTTGGGCCTGTTTGTCTTTGTGTGATGGTTTGTCGTTTGTCTAGGGAAGCTTAATCAGGATTTAAAAACAAAAAGAAAATAACTTAAACAGAAGAAAAAGAAACAGTGTCGAGGGCAACTTCTCTTGCAACAAGCGGCGGCGATGGTTCTTCTTGCAACAAGCGGCGGCGATGGAGCTGGAGCAAAACCCACGTTTTCCTTTTCTATTTCTTTTTTTTTTTTAATTAAACAGCCCACCAAACTTAAAAAATCTGAAGCAGCGTGTCCTTTGGCGTATCCAGCCGTGTCCCCGCGTGTCCGAAATTAAAAAAAAATAAAAAATAAAAAATAAATAAATAAATAGGACATGCAAAAGTGCGTGTCGGACACGTGTCCGGAACGTGTCCGGACGAATCCGTGTCCGACACAGATCCTCCCCCCATTTTGGCGTGTCCGTGCTTCATAGGCCATATCATTTCATAACTTTACCAGATCGCCTCATGCAAGTACAGGAAAGAATACTCAAACAAAAAGGGAAGAGAGAGAAAGAGACCAACAAAAACAGATATGTATAGGAACAATAATATCATTAAACCAAAATGATAGTTTGACTTCAACTAGGAAATTTAAACGCTCTGCCATCACTATAGTATGAAAACAAACTACTGGTTATTATGGAGCGGCATACCACAAACATGAGCAATCATGCAGGTCAGAAGAGCATATGACGCAATATTAAATGGAACACCGAGGCCCATGTCAGCAGAGCGCTGATACATTTGACACGACAACTCCCCGTTTGCTACATAAAACTGCAAAAAGCAATCAACAAACAATGTAAGAAAACGAGTTGAGAACATAGAACCGTGCATTTGAATCCAACCTGAGCAAACATGTGGCAAGGCGGAAGAGCCATGAGTTTGAGATCAGATGGATTCCATGCAGAAAGAATGATCCTCCGGTCATCGGGATTATTTTTTATCTTGTTAATGACATCTAGCAACTGATCAAATCCTTGACCAGTGTAATCAGCATGCATATCAGTATACCTGTAGAAGAAATGTGGAAAGCATAGCTCAAATCATGCAATAAAATAGAAACAAACTTCAAAGAGATCCTCCGAGTAATCCACGAACCTAGCACCAAAGTGTCGCCACTGGAACCCATATACAGGTCCCAAGTCGCCTTCCTCCCTTTCTTTCAAACCAATACTAAAGATTACAAAGAAGAAATAGAAGAAAAGAAAAGCAGAGTTATGGCTTAAACTATAAGTCAAAAGATTCAAATTTCAAAATGTATAAGTAATTGCCTATCGAGGTAATCTCTGGATGCATTGCCATCCCATATATGAATGCCTTTCTCCTGAAGAACCTGTCGAATTGCTGAACTTTAGGATATAATACAAGTCAACTTGTCTAGTAAACAAAAATTGTTCGCATGCCCCCTTAATAAGGCATTCATTTGAACTCCTTCATAATCCTTAATTTTAATAATGAAGTATATTTGCACATGTTATTCCTAGGATACAAGATTTTTTTTCCCTGAAAAAAACCACTCGAAGGTTACAGAAAGGCCATACACAAACATAGGCCTCAAAAAGATGCAAAAGCCAGCAAAAAATCATAACAATAAGGGAAATTAAAAGAAAGGGCTCCAATCATTTGTCATCACAGGAAGTGGAAATCACACCCCAAAAACGAACCATCAATGAAATTGTTTTTTTATAGAAAATCAATAAATAAAACAATGCAGAAATGATATTGGTAGAAATGCATTTGCGTTCTCAAGAGATTGATGCAGACGAGTGCTAGGTAACAAGTAATATCTTCTTTCTTTCTTTTTTTTCCTTTTTCTCCTTTCTTTTTTACGGAAACCACCTATCATTAAGATTGATGAAAACATGCTCCAAAAAGAAAACAGAGCCAGAAAGAAAAAGAACCATAGTTTTTTTCTTTTGATATCCGTGAGTGTCCGGGCCAACTTAACACGCACCTCGACTAATCTCGACTAATCTCATGGGACAACCGCCTGATCCTACTACATTTGGTTGCCAAGGAAACTCGTAGGATATTAAATCCTAGGTAGGTGGCCACCATGGATTGAACCCACTCCCTCTGCCTTTTATTTTTTCTATGGCCCTTATTGACCACTAGGGCCAACCCACGATGGTTAAAAAAAAAAAAAAAAGCCATAGATTACACAAAAATAAAAGGCTCTAATGGTTGAGAATGAAGAATAATGGATAAACCACAAAAAATCTAGGTTGTAGACACCTAAAGGACATATTAAAATAGGAAACTCAAAGCCACCTCTCCAAAAGCGAATATTAGAAAACCTTCTATTCCTATGCACACAATGCAATAGTAAAAAAAGCAATCTGCCTAAGAACTTTTCCTCAGCCATGAAACAGTGGACGAAAGAGTGAAATTATGCCTTCTCCATCATAGAGTAGCATCCCCTCCTCAGAGCCATACTGATACCAAAAATTTCCTAAAACCTACCTTACATCATTACCAAGTGGTGTCTCCACAAAATGTGATCCATATCCTTCACTTCGATTATAAAGAACATAGCAATGAGGGCTCAAAACCATAGATGAAGGCTGAAAAATAGTGCTGACGTCCCATGTTTCCCCTTTTTTTTTAATTAAAGGCCGAATGAAAGAATTACAAGCAGCATACATATATATAGATCAAACAAATGAGTCAAACTAAAACAAAAAAAAAGCTTCAATCAAGCAAAATAAGACTTAAGGGATACTTACAAAAAGCCTAAAACACCAAGGCCCAAAGAAAGACATGGAACCTAACAAAGGACCACACCTCTCCCTTGGGCCTCTCAACATCTCTAAAGATTCTATTCTATTGTTCCTCTCACCCCACAGGCCCCATAAAATTGCACAAATCCCAACCCTCCACAAAAAACAAATCTTCTTCTGGATAGTTGATGTCCCATGTGCCCAAGAGAAAAGGCAAATCTTCTTCAAGATTGGAACTTTCCAAAGCTTGGAAAAGAAAAGGGTGATGAAGAAGATGGAGTAAACAAGCAAGAGTTACAAGAGAGCACAGTAAAAATTTAAGGGTCCCAGTGTGCTTGAAGAGAAAGACCATGCAAGAAAAATACAAAGGAGTCGAGGACATATCTACAGCTTCGTTATCAGATAAAGTTCTCCTACTATGAGAGTTAAAAGAAAAGAAATCCCCAAAAGCAAAGGAAAAAAAAAGACCATGACCAATCCAATGATTCTTGTAGAAACAAACATGAAATCCATCTCCAATGGAGAATTTTATGAAATTGAGGAAATTGGGAAGACTGTGAAAAATGATTTTCATAAGTTCCTAAAAGTGCCTTAACTCACCATAATAGTATCCTGCTACCCATCGGCGTGATGCTTTTACCAACAAAAATCCTATGCCACAAGGCCCCGGGCTATGAACAGAAACACCACAACCACTAAGCAAAACTTACCCAATTCCTAACCCTTCCTTTTCTCCCAAGCCTTTGAAATTCTGACTCAACAAGATGAGAACCCCAATCCAAGGGAGTTACAAAAAACCTCTCCTATTGGATAGTAAAGAGGTTCATAAAAGGTTCGCCATGATTTTCTCCAACTTATTACCATTAGGGGCAAGGATCTGAAACAAAGACAAAAGAACTATAAACGATGGAAGAACTGCTGAGGCATCCGCCTCATAAGTTGAGCAGACCATCTAGGTTACAAGGCTGCAATCTAATTTCTTATGGAAATTACAAGTTGATCGAGGAAACAAGAGTGGTGGAAAAAATACAATGCCAACCACCAACTAGTAAAATAAACTTTAAGTGATAGTGATAGCATAGCATCTTACCTTTGCACTGGTTGAACCACTGATGAACCAAAGAAGTTCTTCAACAACCCCTCGCCAAAATACTTTCTGAAGGATCAAATAGTAAGGGTATATGTCAACATGTCAACAACTGGGCCATTCCCAAAAATGATGCACCAGATTCTTAGAAATTGCAAAAGGGAAACAAGACAAGAAAAGAGGGAGTTTCACTTTCGTAATAGAGCTATCAAAGAAATCAAAGAAGGAAATCAGCACATGCCTTAGTTGTAAGCAGTGGAAAAGTTTTGCGCAGGTTGTACCTCATCTGTACAGATACCAGGAACAAGATAAGAACTTGTACGAGCATTAGCATTTAAAATAGAGAAACTGGTAGAAAAAATAGATATCCCAAATAATAAGATAGCATTACCTGGCAACCAAATCTTGACAAAGTACCTGTTCCTGTTCTATCATCCTTGGAAGTACCATTTGAGATGATTTCTTGAACAAGTTTCAGGTACAAGTACTCCTCATGCCTCTCAAAAATCTCCTTAGGTAGGAAAGAGAACTTCTTAGCATCAAAGTTAGAAGAATCAGGCTTGTTATGAGAGACCAGACCATTGTTCTGATCAATGGGTGGTTCAATTGAGCTCCTCACACGAACGTAACTAGTGAAAGAATAACGGAAGTTATTTTCCACCACAGGAAAGGATGAGTACCATGGCTGAAACATAGACTTATCAATAGCTGGTATGAAGGTGTCACATTCAACATTTGTCTCAATTTCAGTAACGTGGATAGCATCACATTCAGGGGCATTCAAAGCTTCCCTGCATTAAGAACACAATCAGTGCACAGAAATAACAAACAGTACACTAAGAGACACCTAGAGAACAAGTAAATACCTTAATATCTCACCACCACCTATAACAAACACTTTCTCTATTGACAAACAGTAAGGAGAAGCTGCTAATAATTCCAAAGCAGATGTTATACTACCACATATTAGAACATTTTCAACAGTGGCAATGTCAAAACTCCCAGAGCGAGTCAGAACAACATTGAGACGACCAGGTAGTGGTCGATGATCAGCAGGAATAGACTCCCATGTTTTTCGACCCATTAGAATTGCATTCCTTTTTCCCTGATCTGAAGTTGTTGTGGTTATGTTTTTAAAAAATTTGAGATCAGAAGGCAACTTCCACGGTAGTTGACCATCCTTACCAATACCCATGTTTTCAGTAGCAGCCACAACAACTTGATAAGTCCGCCGCGGATCAGGTGGTGCATTGACATTGGCATTGCCATTAGAGCTTGTCAAAGGATCACCAGCCATATTAAAACTAAAAGCTTGAACAAACCTAAATGATGGAAACTTGAATGATTTTCCCCCGCACACCCAACTTCCACAGAAGTGCGGTAGAACCTGAAATATAACACAACCAAAAAGCTATGGAAGTAAATTATATGGAACGTGATCCAGATGATCGAAGCATTCAAGACTCTATTGTTGAAATAACAAGCACTTCCATTTCATAAAATTATCTTTAACTTGTCACGAACTTGAAAAAAATCTTAGCTTAAAATAATGTAGATGGAGATTTATAACTCTCCAAAGAAAGATGCCAAGGGACAGGATGTCAACTTGCAAATTAAATCCAGATAATTTTGTCACCAATGAAATTGTTGCTTCACATTATTGGATGTGGAGGATTACAACCAAAGCAAATAAAAAAGAAACTAAATCAATTTCCAAATAGATTTTTTCCACCTGGATCAGAAGTTTAAAAATATAGATTTTCCTTATCCAGATTTTCAGAAACAGCAAGTCGATGCATATACTGAAGGTTGCCTTAATTTAAAAGGTTTTAAACAAATGACTTCTATAATGTTTAATCTAATTTCAGGCAAAAGGATATTCAATAAAAATAGAGCTCTGCATTCAAAGGAGGAGGAATAAGGTAAATTTTCAAATGAAAAAGGAGTAAAAGAAAGGTCATTCCGTCTATGGCCTACTTTTCTAATTGATCTATCTTTTGATTCAAAGACAATGAATGAAATTTCATCTTAATTTAATTATTCTTCCAAACAAATGAAATAAACTTAAAAAATGAAACTACCTACCTAATTACTTAAAGAATCGAAATCAAAGAACAAAAGGAAAAGGATAACGATGTTAAACAGTCGTTGCATTGTGGTGGTGCAAACATCAGATCACATTTCTCTTTTTTCCTTCACTTTACCTCCAGATTCTTTCCTACCGAACAAACTGCAGGCAAAATCATTAAAGAAAACGCAATCCTTACAGCTCACATTCGCTTGGCAATACAGATAAGGGATAATGTCACAAAGGGACGACCGAGGGATCGAAAAACACAACAAACAACACATTAAACAAAAAGCACACATGCAACAAACTACTCACAAGTTAAATGTAAATTCAATTAAAAAAAGGCGATCACCCAGTTACAGAAAGAGCATTTAACCTCCAACCCAGAAAACAAAAACAAGAACAGAAACCAAAGAAACCACTCCCCAACAATCCAATTTCAAAATGGCACAACAAAATCAGGAAGAAAAAGGGGAAAAGGATAGAATTAGCCCCAACCCACCGAGATTAAACGAGGATTGAAAATCTTCAACTGGAAAAAGCCTAAGATAAACTTAGGCTGGCCTTCGAGTGGAAGAGGGTTAGGTTTCGAAGAGCAATGGGAGTGAAGTTGTCGCTGTTGTTTTTGGATTTTTGGGGGTTTTACGAAATGGGCATTTCTGAAAACGGGTACAGTAATGGGGAAAAGGGAGGGAGAGAGGGAAATCCAGCAGCTGGAGACTTTTTTTGGATGAAAAACCGCTCCTTTTCTTTATTTCGTTTCGCTCTTTTTTCCTTTTAACTTTTTGTTCTTCAATATGGGAAAGGTTTGATGAAGAAAACAGAGGAAAATCCAAAGACGCGTTTCCTCGGATTACTGCCGTCTATCTCTCCCTTCATCTATTTTCAACAGAAGTTGAAAAAGAGAGTTGCAAATTTTCTTAGTTCAAAAGATGGAATCAACTTTTTCTTTTTTCTTTCTTAATGGAAGTATATTTGAATAATGGTTCGGAAAAAATATTCTCAAGTGTATTTAATTGTAATACCCCACGCCCAGTATTCGGAATCCGGATTCGGCACCTGACAGTCCCGACATTCCCCTGTGACCTGGCCACGCCACCATACTTGTCTAAATCTACTTCTAAGATTGAAGACTGTCCCACAAACCAACACGGGTCCTTACACCTATTCCTGCAATTTTGAAGTCGATAACGAATGGGTAATCCAAATTTAAACATGAGTCAGAACAAAACAAGAAGTGGGTCACGCCGAAACATTACTGAAATGACGAAACACCTCGAAAACCACTGATTGCCGTTGTTGGAGGTCTTGCACTGTCGTGGGTCTCGCAGCTCGTGGGTTGCTGCAGAAACCGAGAGTTCTGAAGCCACGACTCGTGGGGTCTTTGCGCGCAAGGAGGGAGAACAAGAGGGATATGAAACCAATGGCTCGCGAGACTCACGCTTGGAAATCCACCGGAGTCGCGCTCTTACAAGACTGCCTTCGCGAGAGCTATTGCTACGACCACACACCTGCTGCGTGCACGAATGCAGAAAACGGGAGGGAGAAACGAACTCACGATTTTCTTGCAACAAGAAACGCTTGGAGAAGAAGAAATTGAGAGGATGGAGATTGTAGTGCTACACGCGGGGGAAGAACGAGAACTAGAGGGAGGCGACAGCTGACTAACACGAGGAAGAGAGGGAGAGACGAACCCACGGCTGGAAGGAAGGAGTTCAGATGGGAGAGGGGGAGGAATTTGACAGTTTTGACCTCCTCAGTTTGTTGGTTTGTAAATTTAACCCCCTCAGTTTTTATTTGGTTTTTTAGGTTATTTTAATTTTTATTTGGATGTGAAATTACGAAAATGCCCCTGACCAAATTTAAAACTCTTCCTCTCCCAAACGGCGCTTTTCCCTCTCGTTCCCCCTCATTTCAACTGTTACTCCCTCTCGTCTTCTCCCTCATTTCAGCTTCAATTTCCATCGATTTCTTGCGTGCATTTGGTGTAAGAACAATTTAGGACCGCGATTTCTAGCTGTAAGGTATGTTTTTTCGGTTTATTTTACTGTTTTCTAGGGTTTAGAAGCATTTGATGTAGTCTAGGATCGTTTGCCTAAATTTCGTGTAGTTTAGCATGAGTTTCCTTCACAAAACGTGTTTTTGGCGCTTTCTGACTGTGTTGTGATGTAAAACGGGGCTGATTTTCGTATGGGTTAGTTGGGTTCGTATGGGTTAGTTGGGTTTTTGAGTTGCAGTCGAAGCATCCCGGCCGGAATGCATACAAGGGGACCGGGAAAGTTGACCGGGAAGAGATATTTCGAAGATCCTAAACCTCGTTTTCGGCCGGTCGGTTCGGCCAAAAATCCCGAGAGTTCGGGCGGGCGACCCGAACGAGACGGACCGAACCGGACCGAGAATATTTATTTTTTAAAAAAATTTAAATTTTTTTTTTTTTTGGAACTTATCATTCTGGACCGTAATGAAGTTACTTCATAAAAAAAAATTTACTTTTTTATTTTTTTTGAAATTATTGATTGTTGTTTGTCATTAGGGTTCACCATCATGGCATTGGTACCAAAGATTGCACCCGCTGACTACTTTCCTGCTGCTTTGACATGTTGTTCACATCTAGAGAAAACCGTTAAAAATATTAAGGATAAATTAACTGATACCCAGTTAGGAATGTTTAGGCAGACTTGTTTTGGACATTTCTTAGATACGTCCTTGATGTTTAATGGACAACTTATTCATTATTTTCTTTTGAGGGAAGTGAATGAGCCTAGGATTGATGTTATTAGCTTTGAGATTCTGGGGGAGAAAGTTTCATTTGGTCGGAGGGAATTTGACCTTATCACTGGAATTAGGCATAGGACCCAACATGTTAGGGGTAATGTATCTAGTACTAAACTGAGAAGACTGTACCTTGACGATAGCATCAGCATGAAAGGGTTTGAACTAGATAGATTATTCCCTACCATTAATTTTGAGAGTGACGAGGATGCTGTGAAGATGGCCATATTTTATTTCATTGAGTTGGCTATGATGGAGAGGGAGAGAAAGCAGCAGATGGACACTAGCCTGCTCGGCATTATTGATGATTGGCAAAGGTTTTGTAATGAGGATTGGAGTAAGCTAATTTTTGCTAAGACCATAAAGGGACTTAAGAAGGCAGTAGGTGAGAAGGCAGTGTCCTATAAAGAGAGGACGGATGGCAAACAGGAAACGTACAGTCTGTATGGCTTCCCATACGCGTTTCAGGCACGTTGGTTTAGAGTGATTGATATTTGTATACTTTCTCGATATATATTGTATCTCTAACAATATACTTTCTTTACGTACACAAGTATGGACATACGAGACTGTATCTTCGTTGACCGGGCGTGTGGCTAATCGCCTGAATGACAATGTCATTCCACGCATATTAAGATGGTCATGTAGCCACTCACCTACACTTGCAAAGCTGAGTTGGGAGGTGTTTTCTTCAGATATGGTATGTCGAATATATTTTATATGCATTCATTCAATTTAAGTTTAGTAGGTTTATTTTTATAATTTTCCTTTTCCGTATAGGCTAGGGTCATAACTGAACTTGTGGCCTTAGAAGAGGAGATCCAATTTATGGATCGTGTGATGCAGCCACCCCAAGCACCATCTCCACCTCCACCTCCAGCAGCTTTGGAAGATATTCCAGATGAATATACTGTCGTTGAGGATCTCGGGACTAAGAATACAAATGAAGTGGTGGAGGGTGTTGGGACGTCTGTTACGAATGACAGAGTTTGCAAGAGGTGCAAAGTCCTCGAAGACGAGATCAAAGTGATTAAAGAAGATGTGAAGGAGATTAAGGAGGATGTGAAGGTCATTAAGTCCATGGAAAAAGACCTCAAGGCAATAAGGAAGTTCATGCGTCGACTTTCGAAGGTATGTATAGTGATTTATTACTCGCTTCTATTAGTATTATGATCTTTAGTTACTGATACATTGGTTTGACAGGGTAAATTTGTCGACGCCAGCAAGTATATAGAACCAGATGACGGTTCAGACGATGGTGGTGATGGATCCATACCACATTCGAAAGGTCAGGATGATGGTGGTGGTCCTGAATCCGGGTCACAAGCAAAAGCAAACGACAACACCCCAATGGCTGACCATGCGGATCCGATGGATACAACAGAACAACATGGTCGAGTCGAGGAAGTAAATGACCCGATAGAGGGTGTGGGGAAAGACGTACAGATGGATACACCAGAACAAGTAAGTGCAGTTTATATCCCTGAAATTGGTTAATTTATGTTATCAGTGATTATATATATATATATATATATTTGTCCATTATTAGGAAGTAACTGAAATAGGAGAATATGTAGATGCCCAGATAGAGGGGGTGAGAAAGGATATGCTTGTTGTCGAAAGTCAAAATTATCTGGTAAGCATTCATTAGGGTTTAATATATTTATAGTTAGGGTTTATAGTGGTATTTAGGGTTAGGGTTAATGACTTTATTATCACTTTCCTTATTGTACATGGTGTCCAGTCCATTTCTGAACAGAACGAGCCGATAGAAAGACGGGGGACTCGTAAGAGGAAGACTGCATGGAAGTTGAGAACTCCATGGAAAGACACATGGGAAGACTGTAAGAAACGCAAGACTCTGAAGTATGATCCTCTTCCCCAGATCCCCCACCATCTCGATGCTCCATTCAAAAGATGGCTTGACTCTGAGGACCCAGAACACAATGTTCGGACAACTGCATATGTTGTTGATAACTCTCCAAAAGGGAGTTATTTAGACCTTATTTCTATATTGATTTGTGTGTCTTTTGTGCTTAATAGGGTTGCTTTTAGATAAATATTATATGATTTAACCCATTTGGAAGAATGGAAGCTTTGGAAATTATTTTGTGCAGAATATGTTGTTGGGCGACTTGAGGGAGCAAAATCTGTGTTGGAGCAAAGCTGGGAGCAAAAACTGCCACGTCACAGCTCGTTAGCCAATTTAACAAACTGAATTCTGGTAAGCTATTCTCGGATTTATGGAGCAAGGAGAGCCATCCACGTGTCTAGGTCAACTTAATTCAAGCCTCCTATCACTCTATAAAAGGAGATAGCCGCCCAAGTCAAATTCATTCCATCTTTGAGAGAAACATTCCATTCTTGGAAAGGTTACTTCCACCTTTGGGAGCCGAATAGAGGAGAGAGATTGGAGACCATCAAGGAAACCATCATTTGCAAGCTGATCAAGGGAATTAATATTTTCTTGTATTATTTTGTGAATATGGATATGCTTACTCAGATTGTAACGTGTGTTTTCATGCATTTTATGAACTAAGTAGCTTTAGGCGTTGGTTAGGAACATGTAATTGTCGTGCTTAATTTCTAGTAATAAATATTGATTCTATGCATCTTGATTAATTGTTGTGTTCATTTCTATTTTATGCCCGCTTGGCCAGCCGGTATGAATGCCTCTCTCTAGTTTCAGGGATGATTTAGGGAGTGTGTGGCAGTTAATCACACTAGATTATTGTGTATTGGTGAACGCCAGTGACTGAGCTGTGGATAGTCAGTTTCCTAGTGCTTGATCGGTAGAGCTTCATTGGAGTTGAAACATATTCTAAAAAATTCGGAGTTCCGGGAGGAATCCGCTAATAAGACTGCGAGAGTTTTGCATGATCAATAATATTGCTAGAGCATCTTTTAAAACAATTACTAAATCCTGACCAGCGCCTGTTTCTAAACTGTCTGTCTATTTGTTTACTTTCTGTTCTGTCATTTCTTTTGCTTCAACATTCTATAAAAACCAATCATTTTAACCATTCTTGAAACCATTGAAAAACTAAACAAAATAGATAAAGTGAAAGCTAATTCAGACCTTGGATTCGATAAATACTTATTACTTGTTGCGGACTGTGTATACTTGCACAGAGTTCTAGAGCATTTTTATATCTTATTTTTACTCACTCTGGAACCCAACAGCTGTCCGAGACAAGACGTGGTTTCGTGATCTTATCACTCCATCGAAATGGATGACCGATGAGGTATGGTTTAATTACTAACAATAATGATTCTAAATTGAAATACTAACACTGTAACTACGTGTAGGTGGTCGACTCGATCTTCATGTTCGTCCAAAAGAAATGGGGAGAACGACCAGATTTATGCCGCAGGAAGTTCACCATTGGGGACTTGTGTGTAACGGTACGTACCATTGGAACAATTTGTTCATATGTTTGTTTGATAGTGTTCGATAGGGTTCTTATCTTTGGTATATTCTTTTCATCAGAATTTCTTTAGACGCGAAGATGGTCTATACAAGGAAATGAGTAACGGCCTACATCCCCGAGACTTGACGTACGATTGGAGCAACGCAGGCAATGTCTTGAAGTACGGAATGGGCGAGCTTGCAGACCATAACATACCATGGAGCACGGTTGATGCGGTGTACATGTCGTATAACATCGGTGGGCTGTATTGGGTCCTCGTATGCATTGACCTCGAGGTGGGGGAGGTCGTTGTATTGGATTCCATGGTGGTGTTGAATAAGGACGAGGTGGTTGAGAAGGAGTTAAGGGTCCTTTGCCAAGTCCTGCCAGCTCTGCTTTGGAAGATCGGGGTCATGGATGTGAGGAAGAATCTCTCCGTTCAAAATGGCCTCTGCGTTAGGAATTGTCAAGGCCGCAGCAGAGACGTAGTGGCGACTGCAGTATGTTTGTATGTAAATTTTTTGAATATGATGTAACTGGGTTGCCGTATGACACCCTAAGTCAGGATAATATGATTTATTTTCGGTGGCAATATGTTGTACAAATATGGACGAACAGACCCTTCTTCTAATGGATTATATTGATTCAATCGTTTTTGTAATGAAATGTTAAGTTTTTAGGGTTTATCATGTTTCCATGCAAACCATGCAAATTCTCATGCAAACGTTTGTAATCGCTCAACAATTGTCACAAACCAAATTCTATTGTAAAAAAATTATCTAAGACGTTATTATGAAAGAATGAACGTTGAACAAAGGAAACCAAACCAAACCAAACAGTTGTCAGACATGGAATCAGGGTTCTTTTTCTGTCACCTATCTCGGTCCAGTGGTTCGCCCGAGACAGCCCGGGAAATATTACAGTAAGCCTTAGTTTTATGTTTTCCAAGTGTCTCGTTTTGATTTCTCGGTCCGATCCCGGCCGAACCACACTGGGAATAAAACCAGTGACTGTTACTCCCTCTTCACAACAAATCCCCATGAGTCTCGTTTCAGGGTCTCGGTCCGTCGTTGCGACCGGGATCGGACCGGGAAAAAAAACAGTGACAAAGGATCGCGAATTTAACTAAGGGAATGAGGGACTCACTTGGGGTTCTCGGTACGGAGTTTCGGCCGAGAATTGAGCGGGAAAAAAAGCAGTGACAAAGGACCGCGAATTTAACTAAGGGAATGAGGGACTCGCTTGGGGTTCTCGGTACGGAGTTTCGGCCGCGATTGGACCGGGAACAAAAACAGTGACAAAGGACCGCGAAATTTAACTAAGGGAATGAGGGGCTCGCTTGGGGTTCTCGGTACGGAGTTTCGGCCGGGAACGGACCGGGAAAAAAAAACAGTGACAAAGGAAAGCGAATTTAACTAAGGGAATGAGGGACTCGCTTGGGGTTCTCGGTATGGAGTTTCGGTCGAGAATTGAGCGGGAAAAAAATCAGTAACTTATGGTTATATTGACACATTCCCACACAATCCTGCACGCAGAAAATACCAACATGCATCTGTATATTCAACTTATATTCCAAAAAAACATTCGATACATTGATAGGTACATTATATAAAATTACATAATGAAAAAAACTGAAAACTATGCAGTGTTGAGTGGTTGGCGGCATGTTTTCCTGTTATGACCTTTTCCTCCACAGCGAGTACATTTGTGAACTTGTCTAACCTCTCTCGTGGATGGTATCCTCAAGGTTTGTCGTCGACCAACTCTTGGAACCCTCTTCGGCGGCAAAACTTCGAAATCCACAAAATTTTCAGATGTTTTCCACTCCAACACGTGACCTAGTGGATATACGGGTTCTGCGTACGCAACTAGGACTGCTTCAACGCGGTAGCATGGAGAACAAAGATCCAAGTAGGACTGCTTCCGGTATATGCAGGCTGCGATTGCATGAGAGCACGGAAGTTGGAAGCAGTCAAATTCACGACAAGTACACGTCCTCCTGTGGATGTTGACGCAACCACCCAAGTGTCCATCATCAACTTGGAATTCGTACCTGTCAATTGGCTTAACCACGTGCCTTCTCGCATTATTCTCCGCTGCTAGAACAATTTCTTCACCATATTTTGATATTGGTGCATCCCATTTCGCTGCATCGGTACGACGGTCGTAGTAAGTGGCTTGCAACCATCCCCTAATGTGATCAAGAAGGCCCGTTATTGGTAACTCTCTCGCATCTTTCAGGATGGAGTTAAAACTTTCCGTAATATTCGTGGTCATTTGATTGTATCTCATCCCACACTGATAAACACGTGACCAATGTTCAAGTCCGACTTCTTCCAAGTATTTTTGGACACGTATTGGAATTTGACTCCAAAATTCCTGAAACTCTGTATCACGAAATGCCTTCGCTGCTTTAAGGTAGAGTGGAATAAAGCCGTGATCCTTGAACTTTGTTTTCAAGTTTTCTTATAGATGGTGGATACAGTAAACGTGGACTGCATCAGGAAACACAGCCTGTACTTCCTTCAATATGCTCTTGTGTCTGTCAGATACAATCACTAGGGGATTAAGTTGACCAATAGCACGCTCGATTTGCCGGAAAAAGTAGGTCCACGATTCATCGGTTTTCCCCCTCCTAATGCCAAACCCTACGGGGTATATTTGGTTGTTTCCATCGATGCCTACTGCAGTTAGGAGCTTTCCACTGAACTTTCCCCTCATGTGGGTCCCATCTACAACCAAAATCGGACGAATAGAGTTCAAGAACCCTCTAATCGTGGACCCAATTGCCATGAACACGTGCTTGAAGTAACCACCCTCTTCCACTTCCAAGTCGAAAAATGAACCAGGATTTTCAATTTTCAACGCTTCTCCAAACCGTGGTAACTGTTTGTACGACTCTTCAGGCGAGCCTCTGGCAAGGACCAAGGCATGTTCTCTAGCCCTCCATGCCTTGTCATAACTTAGATTCACCCCGAACTTTTGCCGGATATCACTTATGATGTCCTTTGGTCTGTAGGAACGACCAACCTCCAAAAATTTTGTCTTCACAATATTGCCAACAACCCAACTTTTGGCCTGCCTATGGTCATGGGTTAGCATCAAGTGTTTGCACGTGTGAATGTTAGAATACTTGGTAACTGTAAGGACATCGCAGCCTTTCAGGACCGTAGCTTGGACCCTCCATTTACATTCCTCAACAACACACCGAACCTTGAATATTTTCTTGTTAGACTTCTTAACCCTAAATTCAAAGTTCTCTCTCATCCCTAAAACAGACAGTCTCATCTGCAAGTCCTTCTTAGACAAGAATATATCTCCCACTTCTATATCCTTGTAATTAGAGTACTGACCTGGCATTACTACTGAATTAGATGCACGAGTTGTCGTAGAAGGGCCAGGAGTATCGACATTTTGTGCAGTTCCAAGTACCTCCTGATGAACCCCGATGTTCTCCTCCATCTCCTGGGCAGTTACATCAACTTCGTACAAATCTTCCTCGCCACTCTCATGTGCTCCATCTGTATATGTCCCCGGCTCCTCTTCTCCGTAATCTCCCCAATCCTGAAAATCACTGTCCGGGTTAACATCGTCTCCATACTCTCCCCAGTCATGAAAATCATTCTGCGGGGTAACGTAGTCAACATCATCCCCAAGGTTATATGCCCCCTCGTCGTCACGTATTGGACTCAGTGACATTGGTTCATTATAAATGGGTGTAAATGGCATGTGTGTGGAAACGGAGGGGATGTGTTGCTCTTGCTCTTCTTTGTATGGGAAGGATGTGGAGGTCGAGGGATTGTGATGATCTTCATTGTGTGGAAAGGGTGTGGCTCGGGATGGTGTTTCTTGACTCATGTAATGTGGAATATATGGTGGGACAGACGTGTAATGGTATGGTTGATGATTTGGATCCATATATGAAAAGTACTGCACTCCCATATATGGGGTATTTGGTACAGTATATGGAATGGGATATGGACGAAACCCTTGGTTACTGGACAGGGATGATGGTTTCGGCACGGTGGATACATAAAGGGGACTTGAAGACACTAACTCCCAAGTCAAAAAACTATGCAAATCTACATCATTCCTAATCACAAAAGCGGGAGATTTAGACCTCAGTTGAAGCAGACACCTCAAAACAATGTCGTTATCATTCGGACTTATACTACTTATTTCATACACCTGACCTAAGAACTCGTTATAAGAAATTCCCACATCCAAGTCTAAGGCCCTCACCTCTCCACCATCGTACTCCTTTTCACTCTCCTTCCGCACACCACCAAAACATACCCAAACACGAGGCATCTGCACAAATACAAAAGAATATTTACAAATTAACCACAGGAAATTCATAAACATTAAAAAAAATAATAATAACAAACAAAAAAACAAAAAAATAACCCTCATCTCGGTCGGGAAAATACCGGTTCGGCCGGTCTTCAATATGTATGAATCCCGGCCGGAAAAATTGATGGTTCGGCCAGGATTTTCAAGATGTCCAGCCGAGATTGGACCGGGTTCGACACAGTTTTGACGAAAAAAAAACCATTTCAACCACATTCTATTGGATTTTTTGAAACAAAAACGATAGAATAATGACAAGCAACGTACCTTGGTTAAAAAATGAGCACTTGTTGTGGATCAAATGCACTTTAGTGAACACCTTGTTGTGGATTCAAGAGAGAAGATGAGGAGTTGGGTGATTGTAGGATGATTTTTTTTTCAAAATGGGTTTAATGGATGGTTAAGAGTAATGGATGGTAATTATGATATGGGAAGTTGGTGAAAGTGGGTGTAAAGTTGGTGAAATAATTAATTTTGGTGGGTTTTAATTAATTGAGGGTATAAAAGTAATTTACCATGCATGCTTACATCATATTCATCATCAAGGGGGTCAAAAAAACTTTTTTCTTAGAAGGGGGTCAAAATTTCAAACCAAAAACTTCAAGGGGTCATTTTTGTCATTACCCGAGAGGGGGCTGACGGCGTGGGGAGGGGAGAGAGAAAAAGATGAAGGGTTAGGGTTTCTATTTTCTTTCTTTTTCTTTTTCTTTTCTTTAAAACAACAACTTTAAGAAAATAAATTCCTAATTAAAATAGGAAGGTAAAACTCATCTAGGATTCTATTTTAAATCCTTAATCTGAGTTTTAAACCCAATCTTAACTCCTAGAATATTTGGAAAAGAAAATAACCCAATTATTGAATATTAAACCTCCAACCTTTAGGAAGTTAAAGATTTAATTAAAAATCTCTTTTTCCCTAAATTATAGAAATTTAATTTAACGACCCGAAGCTAAGCTTAAATTCTAATTTTCAAATTAGAATAAAACGCTCAACAAATCGCAAAAGGGTTCGATTTCGAAACGCGGGGCGTTACATTAATGGATCGTAAAATAGATGTTTCCGACTCTACTAGTATGAAAGTAGTAGAGTTTCCAAGAAAATATATATATATATAGTATAGCTAAAATTTAATTAAATTTTGTGAATTTGAATACGTTGTTGATATTGTGTATTGGTTTAATTGGTTAATTTAATTGGTTTGAACCACAAAAGTTAGTTTGTTTCACTAACAAAATAGCTCCATGCTTTTGGATAAAAAAAATAATTCGTTGAAGATATATACCTTAACTAGTTGAGCTATGTCATACGTGATTCTATCAACTTAAAAATGTACAACTTCAAATTATATTATATAAACATTGAAAAATAAAAGATTGGTCTAATCATTCTAGTTCCAAAAAAAATCATAAAA
This sequence comes from Luffa aegyptiaca, assembly GCA_017139565.1. Classification (NCBI taxonomy): domain Eukaryota; kingdom Viridiplantae; phylum Streptophyta; class Magnoliopsida; order Cucurbitales; family Cucurbitaceae; genus Luffa; species Luffa aegyptiaca. Next base: position 37,500,760 of record CM029401.1, read on the forward strand.
ATATGTCATTCATAGATTTTTTTTTTTTTCCTTCTAAAAAAGAAAGTATTTTAAAAGAATAGTTTTCTCGTGAAATTTTATGTGGTACATGAATAGTAAATTATATGTAATGAGATTTTTTATTAATGAAATTTATACTCATTTTAGTGGTCTCTTCCATCCAATTGGATTGATTAAAAGTGTAAAGAATGTTTATAATAAAATTGATTGAGTGCCTAATATTGCATGAAAGTGTAAAATTTTGGCTTTCATTAGCAAGTCTCAATCATTGATGCCTTCAAAATCAAGATAAGAAATTTGAGTGTTATTGCTTCTCTCTCTATGTACCTTATAAATTTTGGCTAAAGTTAAAAGAGTACTTGCAAAGATATTATTTATCCCAATTGTTGAAGAAAATCAATGAGAATGTCGTCTTTGATTTGATTTTGAATCTAAAACAAATATTGGTCCCTTCTAGAAGATGGATTGTCTTTACTTTTATTCTATTTTTTTATCCACACGACATCTAACATCTATTTTCAATCTCAAAAGCTACGAAAAATTGCTCTAAAAATAAACAAAGTTTATAGTTTGTTCAAAATTACAAATTTTAAGATAAATAATTTTTTGGTCCTTAAAAAAAATGAACAATTCTAAAATGCAGCAATTTTATCCCAAAAATTTTAAAAACGATTCAATATGATAATTGTTGTTAGTTTTTCATTAGCTACAATAACAAAAGGCTGATTGAGATATTTTTAGTATTATATGCTAACACATCAAAAGGTTTCATGTTTGACAATCTTGTTAATCAAACAAAATTTTCCCTTCAATTTCCCATGCTTTTGTTTTTGTATCTATTCAAACGTTATGATGTAGATTTTAAATTTTCAGAGACAGGTCTAAATGGTCCTCGTCGTTCGACTTTCCATTAGAAAACAAATGAAACAATTTACCAAGACTAAATTGACATTCACCCTAACAAAACTTAACAATAATAGTATGTCCCTAACATAAAGTCTTAGTTTTGACAACATTTCACTGTGTTTTTCTTTATTTGCCAATCTATCACTACCATGGATTTGACAGACACCCATTTTTCCTCTACTTTTGAGCATCACTCCAAATTTCTCCCTTCCATATTTGCTTTCTACCAACATTTTCCCTTAATGAGACAACCAGCCCACCATAATTTGATAGTGAGATATTATGTTTTTTGTTTTTCATCTTTACATACACAACATAAGATAAGAAACATGAACTTTTATTTGTTTTTAAAGTGTACACAAGTTCAAGAACTGTCTTTTCTAGAAGACTAGTAAACATTGGCTTACAGCTCAATTGATCAGTTGGAACACCAAAACATACAAGGGGGAAATGCCATATCGAATACAATTCCGACAAAAGGGATGGACTCGAATCTCCGATCAAAGATTTTCAAAGAACCGGAGGTGATCATCGAATGTCTCACCATGCCTGATTTTGGACACCGATCCATCTTCTTCAACCTGAATTCAGAAAATCAATTTCTTACAACTTCAGTTCAGATCATACAACCTCAACAAATGCCATAAAAGAAGAGAGACATATTGCTAAGATTTGCTAAGGTGGCATCTAAAAGAGAAATCATGTGATGTGAAAAGAAACGAGGCAGGAGTGACGTACCCAGTACTCGGGAGGACGCATCTTGAGATTGTACGTAGATGCCATACTCATGCAGTAAGCACCAGCATCGTGGACAACCAAACCAGCCCCCTACAAAGCAAATTTACCGACCGCAAATATAAATCATTCTTATATTTTTTTGGGATATTACAGAAGTATCACATGCTCATGAGCAGTTTCTAAAAGGATAAGACACTACCTTGGTTGGAGTTGGGAGTTCCCTTTGCTTCCCTAAGAAATCTGCAGACTCACAGACAGGGCCAACCACATCAAAAGTTGAGATCTCGGCACCGGGAGATGAGGGAGCAACCAACTCTATGTGCTGCATCAAATGCCAAGTTGATCTAATTATTGTGTAAAACAAGTACTCAACGACGTATTTAGCAGCCGAGATGTTCGATATTGCAGGTCATACTCTATCAGAGCACTCTTGGAAGAGTGTTGTATCAATCATAAAGCAAAGAGCAAATTGAGAAATGAAGAAATATGAACATAGAAAAGAGGCGTGTTCATCCCCAAGCACCATTAGTTGGAATACTTACTTGATAAGCATCATAAAGACTAGGGCGGATAAGTTCAGCCATGCTTCCATCAATGACAATAAAGTTTTTAGTCCCATTAGTTTTGACCCCCGTCACTCGATTAACTAAACAGCAAGTATTGGCAATAAGTGATCTCCCAGGTTCAATGATTAGATTAAGATCTCGTGAAAGCACCAGCTCCCGTACCTGCATTGGAAGCCACTACTGAGAATTTTGGCAAACGTTTATTGATAAAAGCAAATAATTCCATTCATATTGCCATTCTCAAAAAGTACGTTACAGCCCCAGAATAGATCATGTGTTTTCAACCCAATAGCAATAACTTAAAACCATGTGCAAACAAATTAATTTTAGTGATACTCTGTAGTAATAAAAAGAATAGTTCATAGAAAAGTGTACACTCCATGAAGCATCAATATTGGAACCATATGAAGCATAAAAATTGAGAAGGCAATGTGATCTATAGCTTCATCTCATGTACCAAGAAATTAAAATTTGAGTTCTGAACTAAGTACTAGGATACCAAGTTGCCAGATAGGAAAGAGAATTTATTCTAAGACTAAATATTTTCACATGACCAATTTATTTCTTAGACTCTATTAGCTTAGCATTCAATGCCCACAACTATGTTATTGTTGAATAACATAATTAGATTAGGATAAAACCAAATTTAGAACATAAAAGATATGTAAAATGGTAATGGTAATACTATATTTGAAAAATGAAAAAATGACAGACCGTATTAATTAGATCTCTGGGAGTAGGAAGAATGGCACCAGCATGATAATAATCTATCCCAAGTCCACCTCCAATGTTTAGGTAATTAACTTCAAAACCTTGTTCTCTTATCTGGTCAATGTAGTTGACCATTAATACTGCAGCATCTCTGAATATGTCCACCTATCAAGAAGACAAATGGTAAAAATCAGTCTTCAACAAGAAAAGAACAAACAAAAGGGAAAGAGTACAAGCATAAACCAGGATAAAAGTAATTATGACAAGTGAGATATGGAGAGAAAATAATTAATTACATAAAAATGACAATTGACAACCACGATCATTTAAACATCTTATAAACTCACAATTATGTGTAGATTCTATACAGATGTTAAAAGGTTAGTGTCACAGCAAATACAAGTTCAATACATATTTATTTCATAAATAGATTTTGAGCTCTACTAACTGAGGAAGATGGAACACAATAGTCAGTAGCTTACCTTGGTGATGGTGGAACCAAGATGGCAATGAGCCCCAACAAGCTTAAGCTCATCAGGATGTGCCTTGACAGCATCAAGAAACCATTGCAACTTTTCATTTCTAATACCAAATTTGGAGTTTTTATTACCGGTGGCGACGTAAGGATGTACCTAAGTAAACATTATACACATCCATCAAATTGCAGAATGATAACAGTTAACTTTCTAGAAATTGTAAACTCAAATAGCAAAATTAGGTAGTTTCATATGTGCTTTTCAGTTGCAATTGGATGGGAAATAGTTTTCCTTTTCAAGCCAGAAAACATTATTATCTCAAAATATTGGTGTTTTGGGTGCTAACCACAGTGTGCAGGATTCAGCAGTGAAAACTTAATGAAGAAACTATATCATTGAGTAATGCAGAAAAGTGAATGGTCAAATTTTTAACATCAGATAAAAATAATCAAGTTTTAAAAAAAATGTGTTCTGAGGGGAAGGTAGCATAAGGAGGCCCTCCTAACCACAAGGCCGAGCAGACTATCATTCACTATTTAGCCACTATTTTCATTAAAAATGCATGTGTTTAAAAATTTTCGGTAATATAAGACCAAAGAAGAATCATAAACTTAACATTGAGCCCAACATTTTTTTAAAATCTCAAGAAGGGAATGGTCAGAATGAAATGGCACATCTTCATGGTACCATGTTAACTGTGTGAGGAAATATTGACTGTAATCAATGATAAGATACCAGTTTCTCAGTTTAACACACTCGTAAGATGTTCATAATATTATATATAGTTCTTGAGGTTACAACAAAGAGTATTAAGTATATATGTACTCTAAATTGTTCTTACTCGTTTCCTGAATTACAAACTGAACTAGTACCTCATATTAGACCTCTTTTAAGTTTTAATCAACAACCATGGTGTTTGAACCAACTTACTTGCATCTAACTGAAACACAACTCACAAGGGCTCTATCAAATATGCTTCAAATGATCCACATAGTAACATTGGGTTAGAAGGTTGAACTTGACACAGATAAGCCTCCCTATCGGACATTAAGAAAGCAAGGGGTAAAATGACTAAATAACAGGACCAATTTTTTGATACGTATCTGAGACTGAGCATAGCTAGGGAAAACATATTGAGTTGGGGGGCTCAAGTAGCCACTTGTATTGAGGGAGTATACTTGGTATATAGGCAAGTAATGTGGTAGTCAGATAGTAGATACAGCCCCTCTCTTTCAAAAGTCTATCCTATCATCTGCTAAAATACCATATCAGAGACAATGTGAAAGTTACACTCATCGTGCAAAATAACCATCGATCAATTCAACCACCTGATTGGGTTAAAAATGGCAAACTTCTTGCACATTAGACCTCATTTGCTAGATTTAGCAGCGATCTCACCACGTTCAGTTTTTCCGTAACTGCAGGATACTTCCATACATTCATTACACTGAATTTTCTTCCATAACGTTGGTGTACTGCAATACAACTCATTTCGTATTGAATTTCTTTGGGAGAAATAAGCAGTTGAAGAACAAAAGCAGCCGCACACAACCATAATAACTAGTTATGATTATGAACACCAATACCTGAGGGTCCACATCCGGATTGATACGAAGTAAAACATTAACTTTCTTTCCAGCGATTCTTGCAGCAGCCACAATATTGTCCAAGTCAAATTCACTATCCACATTGACAAAAACACCTTGTTCCGCAGCTAGAACCAAATCCTCCAAAAGCTTACCGTTCCCATTGAAGATACATCTGTTAACCAATCATCAAATCAAATTCAGTCCAAGAAAATGGAAAACGCTAGGCCGCAGCTCATTTCCTTTAGGAAATAAAAGAACATTTAGTCACAAAAAGAAGTTCAGCTTAGAAAATTATCATGAGAACTCTATATCCAGCTAACTTCGTCTTATAATCTCAAACCCTATGATGAGGGACTAGGGAACTTTCACCTGGTGGGGTCAAAACCAGCATGTAGAGCCAACCGAAGCTCATTTCCACTAACAAGCACAGCCCCACAACCCAACTTCCTCAAATGCTCCAACACTTTCAAATTATTATTGGCCTTAATCGCATAACCAATGATCGAATTCAGCCCTTCCAAGGCATCTTTATAAGCCTCAACATTTCTAGTTATCTGGGGCTTGCTGTAAAGGTAGAAAGGCCGCTTATCAATAGACTCCATGATGTCCTGCACCTTAATCCCCTCGCAGTAGAGAAACCCATCTGAGGATTTGGAGAAACAATGCTGAAATTGGGCTGCTTGAGTCTGGGTTTTAGAGGGGTTTTGTGAAAGAACGGCTTTTAGAGTGAGGTTTTTGGAGAAGGGTTTGTGAAGGCGAATCGGAACGCGGGGAAAGGGGTTTGAGTTGAGAGAGTGCTTGAGGGTTTTTGGGAGGGAAGGTGAAGGAGAGTAGAGATTTGCGGCCGCCATAGCTGATGAGACTGAATCACTGATTCACAGTGAAATTAGAAAGATGGCGTTGGCATTGGAAAGCTTGGATTCTAGGTTTATGGAGTGTCTGAGACAGGAATTTCGCACGCGTGAATTACTCTTATAATAATAAATGTTTAAAAAGGCATAGTGACCCAAGACGGCGAGACCACTTCTAACAATTTTTTTTATTAATATTATTGTTTTGAATTTTTTTTTTTAAATAATTGTTTTGAAACTTATTATTTCTATATTATAGTTTAAAATTCACGTTAGTAGAGGTGAACTAGTGACATGATGCCAACAAGAGCATAGCTCAACCGGCATAAAGTTGTACTAGTGACCACGAGGTCTGTGGTTCGTTCCCCCCACCCCACATATTGTCAAAAAAAAAAAAAAAAAAACTAGTGACATGATAAGATATCTGAGAAAAAATAAAAAATAATAATAATTAAGTAGGTTGTCTCTCAAAGAGATGACCTACAACAATTTTGAAATTTGAAAACCACGCGCTAACAGACGTTAAAAAAAAAACGTTTGGAAGGTAGGCATACGTGTTTTAAACCAATATAGTGATATGCTGTATTGAAATTCTAATAGTGTTAGTATGTACATGTTTCTAAGTTCGAGCTGGACGTAAGGTAGATTATGATTTTTTTTTTCCTGCAATTTCCTTTCTTTTTTTTTTTTTTTTTTTTAAGAAATCAAATATGTAATTGTATTTAAAAAAAAATGTTTTAAACAAATGAATTTTTATATTATAATTTATTTCTTTTTTTTTTAGAAATTAAAATTTAATTAAGTATACTTTCTATTTGAAAATTAATTTTATTCAAATTAAATTTATAATTTAAATTTAACCATTATAGTTTTTTGAAGTAAAAATAATTTTAATTGAGAACTATATATATCTATCCCATATGAATTTAAACTAAAATGTTTAAATAATCAATACTTAATAAAATTTCAATTGTTTGAAGAAAAGAAAATAAATTGTATTGTAATATTCAATTTTGTTTAAAACATTAGAAAAATGTAATTACTCATTTGATTTTAATACTTATTTAAAATTCAATTACTTCGAGAAAAGACAATAAATTGTAGTGTGATATTAGATTTATTTAAAATATTAAAAAGACATTAGCAATTACTTATTTGATTTCAATTGCTTCAAAAAAGTATGTCAGTAATTAAAATATTAAAATCATGTTAGCAATTTTCTTGACAGCTATTTAAATTTCAATTGCTTTAAAAAAACTATAAAATAAAAATTCAATTTGTTTAAAACATTCTAAAAAATACAATTACTTATTTGATTTCTTGAAAAACAAATATTAGAAAGAAAAAAAAGAGAAAAAGGAAAAAAAAAATCAAAATTTACATTACGATTTTGGTTAAAGCCACGTCTAGGTCATCTCTTAAAGAGACGACCTAAGTTTCAAACTTTTTTTTTTTACAACGTCTGTTAGCGCGCATTTTTCAAATTTCAAGATTGAAGAGACGACCTACTTAATAGTTTTTTTTTTTTAAAAAAAAAATCTTTTAGATAGCTTGTCACGTCCGGCTAACGTGGATTTTAAATTACAATATACAAATAATAAATTTCAAAACAACCATATTTTACTAATAAGTTTTAAAAGGTATAATTTTAATAAAAAAAAAATGTCTCTTTGGTATGCCATCCAAGTTCTATTATTTTGCTTTTAGAATCACTAAATTAAAGGGATTAGGTGAAATTTTGTGTTGTTGAATTTGTGTTTGAAAACTATTTTTGGATTGTAAGACTAGATATTTTGAAAACTTACCATTCCTATTTGATAGTCAGGGTCGTTTGATAATCATTTCATTTTTTGTTTTTTGTTTTTCATTTTTTTAAAATAGGGTTGTTTGACAACTATTTCTGTTTTTTTTTTTTTTTATGTTTTTTAAAAACATTTTTGAAATTATAAGCAAATTAAAAAAAAAAAAAAAAGAAAAAGAAAGAAAAAGTTCTTAAAAATAGATTTATGTTTTCCAAAAACTCATTTTTTTTTCTAATGCTTTTTTTTTCGTCTTTTACACATCTCTCCGACAAATTGTTTTCTATTTTTCTCTCTAAGACGTTATTCTCTCTAAATTTCTCTCTACAAAATTTCATTTTCTCTCTAAAATTTTGATCTCAATATTTTTTTTATTTCTCTTTCTCTTTCAAAAAAATCACCTCTACCTAACTTTTTTTCTCTCTAAAATGGTTATCTTTATTTAAATTTCATTTCTATTTATCTTCTAACTTATCTCTCTAGTTTCTCTCCCTAAGAATCAAATATTTTTTTCCTAATTTTTTCTCTCTCAAAACTTTTTTTTTCCTCTATAGCTTATATATTTAAAAAAAAAATCTCCATAACTTTTTCTCTCCTTAATAAACATATTTCAAACCTTTTTTTTTTCAAAAACATTTATATTCATGTCTCTAAATTTTTGTTTCAATTTCTTCAAACATTTTTCTGTCTCTAAAATATATTTTCATCTCTCTAATTTTTTAAAAACTGAAAACCAAAAACAGTTGTCAAACAAGTTTGGTTTTATGTTTTTAAAAAACAGAAAACAAAAACAATTACCAAACATTTCATGTGTTTTGTTTTTAAAAAACAGAAAATCAAAAACAAAAAACAAAAAAACCAAAAACCAAAAATTGAAATGGTTATAAAAAAAAAACAAGTTTATAAACATTTACTTGTACTTGTAAGTTTCTTTGTTTCATTATTTACCTTTTTTCCATGTTTTCAAAAACAAATTATGTTTTGAAAACTAATTTTTTTTTTATTTTTGGTTTTTGAAAATTAAGTTTATAAATGTTAATTGTTAAAAAAAAAAAAAAAGGTTTATAAACATTACTTGTCCTTATATGTTTCTTTGTTTTGTTATTTATCTTTTTTCCATGTTTTAAAAAACAAGTATGTTTTGAAAACTAAAAAAAAAATAGGCCTTATGTGATAACCATTTGGTTTTTTGTTTTTGGTTCTTGAAATATATGTTTGTTTTCTCTCTATTTTCTTACCATAATTTTCATCTTTGTTAAGGACACATTTGAATTTCTAGTCAAATTCAAAAAATAAAAACAAGTTTTTAAAACTGTTTTTTTTTTTTTTAGTTTTCAAAAAGTGGATTAGTTTCTGAAAACATGGGAATAACGCAGATAAAAAGATGAAAAAATTTATAGATGGAAGTAATGTTTATAAGTTTAATTTTCAAAAACCAAAAATCAAATTATTATTAAACGGGGTCTTAGCTTTTACGGATTTTTTCCCCTAGAAAATGAGGAGGAGAGAGGAGGGAGAAGAGAACTACCCACTAATTTCTATTTGAGATGTAAATTAGTTTTAATTGTTTTAAATTGTTATTTATTTATTTATTAATGAACTATCTAATATAAAATAGTTAATGAATAACGTAGATAAAAAGATGAAGAAATTTATAGATGGAAGTAGTGAGCTTAATTTTCAAAAACCAAATGATTATTAAATGGGGTCTTAGCTTTTGCGAACATTTTTTCCTTAGAAAATGAGGAGGGGAGAGGCGGGGAAGAGAAAATTACCTACTAATTTTTATTTGAGATGTAAATTAGTTTTAATTGTTTTAAATTGTTATTTATTTATTTATTAATTAACTATCTAATATAAAATATTTCAATTAAAACTAATAATTAAAATTATTCTTTCTATTTAAAAAAAAAAAACCTATAAAACAAACACAGACATTTAACTCTCAAACATTAATTATCCCGCATATCCAAATGTATATTGGACTTTAAATCCAAGGTTTTAAACTTTCAGATATTTTATATTAGTGATCCAAATGAGTCGTAAGTACTTTTCTAAAATATATATTGATTTATTATATTTTATAATTATTTATCAAAATAATATTGCATTTTTTTTAGTTCAACAATTGCAGGGAAGGGATCAAACCATCGACCTTTAGTATGGTAATTTGTATTTTAAGCTATGTTCAGATTAGCAATATTGTCAATTTTCAAATAATCAAATTCTTAGCTAACAAAAGCATAACTCAATTGACATAAAACTTGTATTATTGATCAAGAAATCAAAGGTTCACATCCCAATAAACGACAATTGGAACATGACACACTCATCTTGACAAATAATTAAATGTGGACTCTAAAAAGTATAATATATATTTATGAGAATAATATATATATATATATATATATATATATATATATATATATATATATATATATTTTATGGGAAAAATACACTTTTAGTCCCTGAGGTTTGAGTTAGGTTTCATTTTGGTCCCTGAGTTTTCAAACTCAACAATTTAGTCCCTGAGGTTTGAGATAAGGAGCAATTTGGTCCCTGCCATCCATTTTTCCGTTAAATCTAACCGGCTGCTGACGTGTTACTATTATTTTAATTAAAAAAAATTAATTTTTAATTTTTTAAAATAAGATATATTAAAATAATTAAAATATTATTATTTTTAATTTATTTTATATATTTCCACCCTCCCTCTCTCCATCTTCTTCTTCCTTCCACCTATCTCCCACCAACTCTTTCTTCTTCATCCATTCTCTGGTGGCTGTCAACACCGGCCGGCGGCGGCCGGCTGTCGCCGGCAATATATATATATTTTTTCTGTTTTTTTCCCTTCTTTTTTCTTTTTCTTTTTCTTCAAACCCTTCACCAATCACTACCACCCTTCTTCTTCATTACTCCCGCCGCCGACGGTAGCCGTTGCCGCTGGTTTTTTTTTTCTTCGTTGCCTTTCCTTCATCTTTTCTTTCCCACTCTCTTCATTTCCCTCTTGTCGAAGCCCTCCCTCTTGAGCACAACCGCGACTCCTCCTCTCGAGCACAACGCGAAGCCTTCCCTCTCGAGCACAGCCGCGAACACAACGCGAAGCCTTCCCTCTCAAGCACAACCGCGAGCACACGCATGGTTACAGGAGGTTTCGTGGTCTGAGAAGGAGGAGCTAAAATGATTCGTTTCAGACCGGAACGGCGAGCACAACATGAAACTAACAAATCTAGAATCGTCCTCGCATCGTGGGTCTGAATCGCTGCAATGTCGCTCCTATTTAAAGCTTGAATCGTGGTCTGAAACGAAGGGGATTCCCTCTTCATTTCAGACCGGAATCGAAGGGGAGCGGCGGTCGTCGGAGGGTTCGTGGTCTGAGGAAGAGCTTCGACCAGCAGGTTGCAGTTCAGAGCGAGGAAGACTGCGTCGAGAGGGAGGGCTGAACGAAGGCGAGAGAAGAAAGAAGAATAGAAAAAAAAAAAAAAAAAAAAAAAAGAAGTCGTCGGCGGCGACCGGCCGTCGACGACAACCGCTGCCACCGGCAGGTGTGCTGGTGGTGGGTTAAAGAACAAGAGGAAGGTTGAAGAAGAAAGAAAGGAAGAATGAGAGAAAAAGAAATAAAATTTAAAAAATATATATAATTTATTATTTTAATATATTTATATTTAAAAAATCAAAAATAATTTTTTTAATAAAAAAAATAGTGCCACATCAGCAAACTGTTAGTTTTTAACTGAAAATTGGATGGAGGGACCAAAATGCTACTAAATGCAAACCTCAGGGACTAAAATGTTGAGTTTGAAAACTCAGGGACCAAAACGAAACCTAAACTAAACCTCAGGGACCAAAAGTGTATTTTTCCCTTTTTTTATTATTGTGGTTGTTTGAATTAGGGTGCACATTGAAATCGAAAAAAAATGAACTGAAACGATTTTTTTTCTTTCAAGTTTGTGGTTCGATTCAATTCAAAAAATAAGTAAAACCAAAACTTTGTGGTTCGGTTCGGTGTGGGACTAAGACGCATCGGTTTTTTTTTTTTTTTGATAATATGTGGGGAGGGAGATTCAAACCACAGACATTGTAGTTATTCAGTACAAAGTTATGCCAGTTCAACTAAGCTCTTGTTGGCAAAGACGCATCGGTTTGGTTTCAACTCTTTTTTTTTTTTTTTTTTTTTTTTTTTAAATTTTTGGTTCAATTTCGATTTGACTCTCAAACCAAATCGAATCGAATCATAAACACTCGTATGAATAAGTTAGAACTACGTAAGTATAATCAATTGATTAAAATATTATACTTGTCAAATTCTTATCTCCATACGATTGAACTAAAAAAAGAGTTTACAACCAAAAGAGATGATTATTTATATGTGAGCCAAGTGCCCAATTTTAAGAGACACATGAGATCAAATTTTATACCAAATTGAACCCTAGATTGACGCAAGTATTGCACTTTTCATCTTACTTAAATTTTCACTAATTCACTTACTAATTAAAAAAAAAACTCTACAACTTGTGTATTTATTAGTATTATTTTTTTTATTATCGTTATTTCGACCTTTTTTTTTTTTTTGAGTACATCAACATTTGGGAGTGGGGGATTCGAAACTCTGACCTCATGGTCGAGGGTACATGCCAATTACTGCTGAGCTAAAACAACAATATGAATTATATTGATTTATATAAATCTACATCTGATTCATAAACATGATCAATTGGAATGTAACATAATTGGAATTTTAAAAGACCTTAAATACAACAATATGAATTTGATTTTGACCTTTTCCTTCCAAATCTTCTTCATTTTCATTCTCATTTAGGTAAAGTGCAAGAAAAATGCACATTATCTTTTGATAATGTTTACTTAAAAGTTGAAATTAATTAGATCGGAATCAAAATCAAAAGCCAAATAATTTTTTAAAAAAACATTATATCATAAATAAGGAGATAAAGAATCGAATCTACAATTTTGAGGATGAAAAGGTCTCATACCATTAAGTTACTTTCATGTTTTTTTTAGTTCAACAATACGTGAAGGTACAAATTCTAACATCTAACATTTTGGTCGAGTATATAATATCTTAACCAACCAAGCTACATTTAGGGTTGACAAAGTTATTTCTAGATTATCGCCGATTCACTTTTGTTTAGTTCAATAATAAGTGGGAGTGAAGTGATTTAAACCTCTGACCTCTTAGTCGATAATACATACTTAATGCCAATTGAGCTATACTTAGGGTCCGTTTGGAATACATTTTAATTTAAATGTTTTTAAATAATGCATTTTTTAAAAAACATTTTGTATAAAAATTGTTTAGAATTTAAACACTCATATGTTTGGTTACATTTGGTCATAAGTGTTTTTATACACAAGTTATTGTATACTTAAAACCTCTTTTTAAAAAAGTTGGTTTCAAGTGTTTCTCTCAAAATGGTTTATTTCTCAATCTCATTTTCTAATAAGTCATTTTTAGTGGTTGCCAAACACTATAAATTTTTTCAAAATGATTTATTTTCAAAATTAAACACTTGAAAAGGTAAACCAAACACACCCTTAGTTTGACCGCTAATTCGTTTGCCTATTTGCATTAAGAATAGCCAAAGAATCTAACCCAAAAATAATAGGTCAAAAAAACGCCAAACAGAACATGGATATTCAGATTTGGACACAAAATCAATCATGGGATGGTTGTCATGAACAGATGTCTCTAGCTTTTGGGCTGTTTGAATCAATCATTAATTATGTGTTGTTGCCTTCCACAACCTCATCAAAGAAACCATTTTTCAAAACAATCATACACTTAAGAATAAAGGGTCCTTCTGAATTCATTTGTTTAATATAAATCTTCCATCTTTTCTTTCTCTCTCACAGCTCATGGCTGCAAATGTGGAGCACCATAATCACATTGAAAGCAATTGACTTTTTAATTTTTTAACAATTTCATATACTAAACAAAAAAAAAAACAGACACACACACATAAAAATGTTCTCAAAGAAAACAGTGTTTTAGGAAAAAACCGTTGGCTAAGTTAGTTAATGAGCTAGTGGAATTGCTTGGATTTCTCCATTGGCTCCAACTAAAGAGGAGGTAAAAATGATAACTTTTTTGTTTTTCTTGCAAGACTTTGTCAATTGGTGATGAACCAGAAATCTCTCTCTTCATTGTCCCAATCTTAGCTGTCCCTTTTGGAGCCCTATTTTGAGTAAAGATCTCTTCTTTTTATCTTCCTCTCTCTCGCTTGTGCACTCTTGTCAAAAGGTATTTTCTCTATCCTCTCTTGTTGTTCTTCTTCTTCTTTCTCTGTTTGCAACTTAGTCGTCGTCGTCGTCGTCGTCTTTTTCTTCTGCATCCTCTTCTAGGTCTCGTCCTGCACGAGGACGGAACGAGAAAGGAAGGAGGCAATATCTTCCTTTGTTTTTCCTTGTTCGTCTTTTTCTAGAAGGAATAGAGCGAAGAAGAGGACACACAGTTGTCTTGTCCCTTCATTAGATTTTATAGTTTTCTATCTAATTTGTCATCCAATTGGAGATTATAGGAATAAAGAGTTGGAATGTAAAAGATTGTATGTTGTGAAAATTTCTTGTTTTGCTCATGATTCTTCTTTTGCACCATCAATGTTCTTGTGCATCTTGTTGATGTTATGTGTTTGATATGGAAGGTGTAGGCACACAGAGAGAGGGCTCTATTTTTTGGAGTTATATAGCCATACACACGTGCTGGATTCTCCCACCCTTTTGATCCTTGTCTCGACCGAGCTACCTCGCTTAGGATAGCGACCATGTCCGACGCCACATCCGATCCTCCGACCAAAGGTACGTCATGAGAAAGTCACATTCTCTAAGGCAGAGTGAAAAAGGAAGGAGAGGAGCAATTGTCCCTATAGTTAAATTTTTGCTATCAAATTCGAAGTGCGAAAAACGTCGCGTTTTGTAGGTGGCAACGAAGCTGAGATGTCGGAGGAAGAGAGGAAGACAAGGCTTGCGTCTCTTAAGCAGAGAGCGATCAATGCCTCGAACAAGTTTAGGCATTCGATGAAGAAGAGAGGTAGGAGAAACAGCAGCAGAGTGATGTCGGTCTCCATCATCGAAGACGACATCGACGCGGAGGAATTACAGGCAGTAGATGCCTTCCGCCAAGCTCTGATATTGGAAGAGCTCCTGCCTTCAAAACATGACGACCATCACATGATGCTCAGGTTCTTGAGGGCCAGGAAGTTCGACGTTGACAAGACAAAGCAGATGTGGTCTGACATGCTTCAATGGAGGAAAGAGTTTGGATCTGATACAATAATGGAGGTTAGTAAAAAAAACCACCACACGCACACGACTCAATCAACCGTTTATCTTAAACTTTTTACGAATGTGGAGTTGGGAGATTGAACATTCGACCTTAAAGAAGTTGATAGATATCTTATGAACTAAACTATGCTTGGATTGACCTTTAATTTTCTTTTGTTTTAATTTCTATTCATATTCATTACAGGAGTTCGAATTCAAGGAGGTAGACGAAGTGTTGAAGTACTATCCACAAGGGCATCACGGAGTCGATAAAGATGGACGACCCGTGTACATCGAAAGACTCGGACAAGTCGATTCCACCAAGCTCTTGGAAGTGACCACCATGGACAGATACGTCAAGTACCATGTCCGAGAGTTCGAGAGGACCTTTGTTTTGAAGTTCCCTGCTTGCTCCATTGCCGCAAAGAAGCACATCGATCAGAGCACAACCATCTTGGATGTCCAAGGAGTGGTACGTAAACAAAACATGCTCGTTTCGTAACGTTCTCGTTTTTTGTTTTTTCGAGACTCTAACGATGGCGGAACCACCTGCAGGGACTCAAAAACTTCAACAAATCCGCAAGGGAACTCATCCAAAGGCTGCAGAAGATTGATGGTGACAACTATCCAGAGGTACCCTTGTGAAAAAGTTGCAAACTTTTAGAACATATGGGTTAATTTGGTGATACTCATTTGAAAAGTTTCAAACTTTTTTGTTTCTTTGTGAAGACTTTGAACAGAATGTTCATCATCAACGCTGGATCTGGATTCAGGCTTCTGTGGAACACTGTGAAATCATTCCTTGACCCAAAAACCACAGCCAAAATCCATGTTCTTGGCAACAAGTATCAGAGCAAGTTGCTTGAGATCATTGATGCCACGTGGGTTTTCTTTTTTGTTCCTTTTTACCTTAAACATCAATCTACAAAGCTAAGAATTTTGGGTGTGTTTTTGTTTTGTTTTGTTTGTAATCAGTGAGCTTCCAGAGTTCCTCGGAGGTTCTTGCACCTGCGCTGACAAGGGTGGCTGCATGAGATCCGACAAGGGACCATGGAACGACCCAGAAATTGCCAAGGTCACTAAAAAACTTCCCTTGTAGTGCTTTTTATTGTGCTCGTTTAACATTTACACGACATGTGCCAACCTGAGCATAATTCAACTGACATAAAACTTGTACCAATGATCAAGAGGATTGTGGGTCAGATCTCTCCACCTTAAAAAAACATTTACATGACATGTTAATTGCATACGATTCGAAGATCATGTGCCGGTTTTTTTTTAATTCAACAATTACACGAACTAGTGTGTCACACAAACATTAAATTAAACAGAATTGACCACAGAAATTGTTAATTAATGTTGTTTGTTTGATGGAATTATAGATGGTACACAATGGGGAAGGAAAATGCAGAAGAAGGTCGTTGTCCAACGTTGAAGAGAAGACCATTTCTGAAGATGACAACACAGGCACCAAGGCAACAACAATCCAAACTCAAACAAATCTCTTCTTTTGCTTTGAATCCTTCAAATTTTGCATCATTTTTTTTTCACTTTCTTTCTGTTTGTTTTTTGATTAAAACTTGCAGAGAAGTGGTTCATTCAACTCAGAAGCAGCTCCTGAGACAGCAGCAGCAGCAGCAGCAGAGTCATGCATGTCCCCAAAGCAAGCAAAACTGTCCCCTGTTGTAGAAGTAAGTTCTCTCAAGAATCTGAAGAATCCCATTTGAGAAAAGAAGATTCTTTCAAGGAAAAAAGGAAGCTTTTTGAGATTCTTTGGCTGTTTTTTTTGATCTGTTGCAGATTCCTATGTCCAAAAAGTTTGGTGCTGAGTATCAATATGACAAGTTCATTCCAGTGGTGGATAAAGCTGTGGATTCAAATTGGGCACTTTCAACTGAGAAATACACTTTTGGATCCAAAGGTATTTGGACTCTTTTTAACTTCTCTTTGATGATATTTTCGTTTCTTGTTTTCTCTTTTCTTAGATCAGAATTTGAAAACGAGTATCGGTTACCAAATGGTCCGAGTGCATTGATTAGTCATCCAATGACAAAATTTGAGAACAAAGGACATGATGAAACAGAGTTGTAGTCTATATTTTCGATGACATATTTGAAATCTAAAAACACTGGAAACATGTAAATGTCATTTTCAAAATTCTAATGTAACCTAAATACTCTAAGAGAGAATTCACTCAATTCAGTGAATCCGAAAACAAGAAATTCGAGATACCAAACTGGTTAATGTTATCAAATATCAGAAATGAGAAACAGAAAACGAGAAACGTGAACATAAACTGCAACGACCTGAACAGGATTTTTGTGGTAGGGGAGTTTTGTGATATTGTTGATGTTTGTTCCATGCGTTGATCAGACCCATTTGCTGTGCATGAAAACTACAAAGTCCCAGATGGGTTCAGCAACCAAATAGTTGGAGGAATAATGGCTTTGGTAATGGGGATTGTGACAATGGTCCGGCTAACAAGAACCATGCCAAAGAAGCTCACAGAGGCAGCCATCTACAGCAGCACCGTCTACTACGACGGTTCGATGGCGAAACATCCGGCATTGCCGTCCCCCGCCGCCGTGCCTCTGAGCGACTACATGACGATGATGAAGCGCATGGCGGAGCTGGAAGAGAGGGTCAACGTCCTCAACATGAAGCCCGCCGCCATGCCCGCCGATAAGGAGGAGATGCTCAACGTTGCTTTGAGCAAAGTTGAAACTTTGGAACAAGAGCTACAAGATACCAAGAAGGTGATCGAACTAAATCCACCCTATACTCATCTCATTTTCTTATCTTCGGTCAAATCACCGTTCAATTCAAAAACTTAAAACCTGTTAGGTTACCGTAGATTTTAACAGTTTGAATACGAGATTTTTTTTGCTAAGTTTACTTGAAAGTTGAATACCACTAGATCACCTAGTCTAATACCATACCGATGATAGGTTGCGATATTTCAACATAAGACCTTTGTATCAATGATAGGTTACAATATTTGAAGTCATGACTTCGAATTTCGGTACTATTGATATATTCAAATTCGTAGCCACCTATTATAAAACTATATTAACTTATTACTAAACTCAAAAACTTAAGTTGATATGTGTTATGGTAGATTTAATCTTTTATTCATATTCTTTATCGAAATTCTTCTCCAGGCACTCGAGGAGTCTATTTCTCGAGAGGCAGAGCTGACCGACTACATCGAGAAGAAGAAGAAGAAGAAGAAGATGGTGGTAAGGAAGCTAGCTATACAAATTAAAATTAAAACTTTGTGATTTGGTTTTGGTTTGTAATTGTGTGTTTGGATTGTGATTTTTGCAGAACCCATTCCGCTGGTGAATGTGATATTAAATGGTGTTACATATAAATAGGAGCTTGGAGAAATATTAACTCCAAAAAAAGATCACAATAAAAAGAAAGATATAATAGAGAGAAAGGGTTTCTCCCTCCTCTTTCTCTCTCTATCTCTCTCCATCTCTATCTCTCTCTCTCCCCTTCTCTCTCTGTCCAATTGGTTGTATTTTGGAATGTATTTCAGACATTGATTACTTGGTATTATCACATGAATCAATGTGTTTTTGTATATTAAAACAATTTTTACCCTTTTTTTTTTTACTTACTTATAAGAAGTTATATATGATGTCGATCCGAGCATATGGCTTTGTGGATCCCGGCACTTATTATCTTCTGTAAGGTTGAATGTCTATCCCTATTTGTTGAACTCATAAAAAAAAATGTAAGTCGTCTATTATACTTATATCACCATTAAAATTTAAGTTTTTTTTTTTTTTTTACCATTTAAAATGATCGTGTATGGTGATTTTCTTAAAATGCATGATATTTAAATTTGTATAATGGATAAAAGGAAATTTTTATAAAGATTGCAAATGACTATCAATATATAGTATAAATAACTATTTAATATCTTTTCCAAAATAATAATAATGACTATAATTGTCAACATGAGTCTAGTTTAACTGACATAAAGACTTGTACTAATGACTATGAAGTTTGTGATTCAAATCTACCATCTCTACATGTTATAAAATTAAAAAATAATAATAATGATGACTAAAATTATAAAGTATAATAGTAAAAATAATGTCTCAAATGATGAATATATCACAATAATTAATGCATAGGATCAATTGAGATAAGATTATTTAACTTTTAGTGTGAATTCAAGTTTTTTTTTATTTAATACTTGTTAAAGCATTATTCAATATTTAGATTATTATATATTTGTAAGCACAAAAATCAAGGGATGATAATTATTTTGAAATGTTAAGTTCATGAATAATATATTTTTTTTTCCAACAACAGCTTAACTCAACTGGCGTAAAGTTGTACTGATAACCACAAGGTAAGTGGTTCGAATCCCTCTCCCCACATATGGTAAAAAAAACTTTTTTTTTTCCTTCATCTATTTTTTAGAAGATAAAATATATCATTTGATTTCTAATTAAGGTTTTTTGATCATGTATTAGATATTTTAAAAAGTCTAACTTATATTCTCTCTAAATATTTTATCATACATGTCTCTAAATCTTTATTTCAATGTTTACACACATTTTTTTCAGTCTAAAACATCTCTTCATCTCTCTAATTTTTTAAAAACTAAAAACCAAAAACAGAATTATCAAACAAGTTTGGTCTTCTATTTTTAAAAACAAAAAGCAAAAACATTTATCAAACATATATGATTTTTATTTTTAAAAAACAGAAAAACTAAAATCTAAGGTCCCGTTTGATAATCATTTGGTTTTTGAAAATTATGCTTGTTTTCTCTCAATTTTTCTACCATGGTTTTCATCTTTGTCAATGGCACATTTGAATTCCTAGCCTAGCCAAATTCAAAAAACAAAAACAAGTTTTTGAAAACTACTCGTTTTAGTTTTCAAAATTTGGCTTGGTTTTTTAAAACATGGAAAGAATATATTAGGAAAACAAAGAAATTTGTATGTGGAAGTAGTATTTATAGGTTTAATTTTCAAAAACCAAAAACCAAAAACCAAATGGTTATCAAACGAAACCTAAAAACTGAAATGGTTTTCAAATCGAGTCTAAGTTTTTTTTTTTTTTTTTTTTTTTTTTTTTTTAAGGTGTTCTTATGTTAATATCGTACCAAGTGAGTCTTTTTTTAAGCTAAGCCGCACAAAATAGATATTTAACATTTGTATTATTTTTAAACGTCATATTATCCTCCGATTATTGAATTTCAATTTTGAACATCGTTATTGAATAAATACTTAATTGAAATATGCAATCTATTAAGGGCAAAATTAAAACTTCGAGGACACCAAAAAAATGAAATTAAAAAATAATGTATCCTTTATGAACCAATAATATATTGAGCAATTCTTAAAATCTAAAGTCTTAATAATTTAAATAGAAAAGGTAATTTTAGGGCATTGTCATGTTTTTTTTATAACATGTGAGTGTGGGGGATTTAAATCTCTAACCTCTTGGTCAAGGGTGCAAATTTTATGTCAGTTGAACTATATTTATGTTGGCGTTTTTGTCATGTTGATGGAAGAAAGATGAAAAATATGACCTCTAATGTTATGGGCAGTGCAATCTTCCTTTTTATACGAAGAGAAATAAACCTTTTTTTTTTACTATGACCAAGTTAGAAATTTAATTCAAGTAATTCATAAACAATAAGACAACTTTTATATTAAGGACACATCAAGTGAGTTTATTTTCATCATATAAAAAAAAGTTTATTTTTATATAACTAAGTTGTTTTTTTTTTTTTTTTTTTGGTTTTTTTGGAATACAACTAAAGGGTCCATTTGGCCCCTGTGTTGGTTATAATAGAGGGGGCTATTATAGCTCACCCAGTGTTTGGGGCATCAACAAAAATAAGTGGTGAAGTGAGTTATTTTTACCCCGTGTTGCTACAGTAACCACCATTCAACCCACCCGATTATTCTATCCATTCTCTACTGTAACTCTCTCCTCTCTTCTACCATGCGACTCCTTGAATTTTCCAGCGACCACTGACGACTTTTTCGATGATCGTTGTCGTCTTTTTGGCCACTTTTTTGGTGAACGCCGGCGACTTTTCCGACAGCTGATTTTTTTCTTTCTTTTTTATCTTTCTTCTCATTTTCATTTCGAAAAATATAAAAAACGAAAAATGAGGGGGAAAAAAAATTTTGGTCGCCGGAAAATTCGTTGGTGGTCTTCGGTCGACAGATGTCGCCGACATTAAAGATGGGGGAAGAAGAAAAAAGAAATAATAATAAAATATTTTTTTAATAAAAAATGCATGTCACGTCAGCAATCTGTTAGGGTTTAACGAAAAATTGGACGGAGGGACCAAAATGAAACGAAATCCAAACCTCAGGGGCTAAATTGTCGAGTTTGAAAACTCAGGGACCAAAATGAAACCTAACCAAAAGTGTATCTTGGTTTTTTAACTAAGCACTTACAATGTTTTTAGGTCAAATTTCTTTCCTACTTTTGGCAACATCGAAGGTTAACCAGGGTTAACAACTTAAAAAAAAAAAAAAAAAAAAACATTCCTAACCATATTTTGTGCATGTTCAACGATATTTATACAGCCAAGCAAGACCATTTCTTATTGATATTTGCAAAATATGATATTTGGCGTACAAAGTTGTATGAGGAAGATAAATAATAATAATAATAATAATAAACTAGAAAAGAAAAAACAGTCAACTTGAACTTTTGATTCAGAACCCCATGTTAAACAGATCAGCACCCCAAACACAAACTATTTTACCCCATACTAAAATAATCTGTGTTTGGATACTAAAATAATCTGCATTCCAAACACAGATTATTATAGCATACATTTAATAGCCCAAAGTACTGACAACATACATAATAATGGGAAATAGAACACATTTTTTTAGCTCATAGGTTAGATGAACAAATATTTGTTCTCATTGTTGTAAAAAAAAATGTTCACATTTAAATCAAATAAATTCTATGAAATTTTTTTGCTTTAAGTCATTAAAGAGGATTGATTAACGATGTTTGATTAAACTGCCAACATGAGTATAGCTCAATTAGCATCAGACTTGTATTAATGACCTATAAATCTATGGTTCAAATTCCACCACACATGTTTTAGACAAAAAGGATTGATTGACCCTATTTGTTTTTCAGTATTTAGAGTCATTGTATTATATATATAATCTTGTAATAAAACTAATTATTAGCCGTTTATTTTTACTCTAATGTTAGGAAACTTCATCAATTTTTTGGATTTTACAGCATATTATTAAGTACATGTTTAGTGTTTACTTCTTTTGTTTTTTTTTTTTTTTAATTCAACTTGTAGAGGTAGGAGACTCAAACCTCTATTCTCAGTCGAAGGTATTAGGGATACCTTTAGGGATCAGAGGGTACGAGTATATGCCTTAACCGATACCCTTCAGTTTTTTTGTTTTATCTAATTTCTTTCAAAAACTGCACTGTTCTGTAAAGAGAAACAGGAATTCAAAATCTGAATGGAAACAGAATAAACTCTGGAATTTAATTACAAGTTCATGACTGCTATAATCTCAGAGACCCTTTTGCTTTCTTACCTTTTCATGGAGATAAAAGTAAAAACTACTCTCTTTTATGAACTAGAGCACAAGGGGAACCTTGAACAGTGGCATTCCAATTTGGATTAAGAACAAAAATCTTACTGCATAAATATATATTCTTTTGAAACAAGAACTTCACATTGTAATTTCTTCACACAAACTATGCGTATGCGTTTCCCTCCTCATCGGAGAGATAATCACATCATTCAAATATAAAGTCAGTCACATCAATGACGAGCAGCGAACCCCTTCAAACTCCAAGTCATAGCTGATACACGAGAGCCGAGCCAGCTGCGCTTAGCGAATCCTCCTCTCTCTCCCGAGATCAAGAAGCGTATTACCAGCAAAATTTCTTTTTCTAATGAATAAAAGGGCATACATCAATCAGGCAACTGGGTTTCGTGCAAATATGAAGACAGTTAAATATGAGCAAAAATATCAATATAGCTTACCCGCAACTTTGCTTCCTCTTGGCTATCAATGTATGCAAGCAGTTCTTCTTGCCTCATCAACGCTTCATGCAAAGCCTGCACAGTAAAATTGCGACTTAGACTATATGTCGATACAATAAGTATAAACACAAATAAATAAAGTCCAGACAACCAAACAGAGACAAATGACCAACTGTAGGAACAGGGTCATGAGAGCACAAAACGACCTATATATGAATATTGTAACAAGCTAATGGAGTAATCCAGTAAAATGATAAATATTTTACAATAAGCACAAGTTAAACATTCACATCTCAAAAGTTCAAGCTTCCAAGACTGAAAAGATAAAGAGTATAGCAGTATACCTTCTTGGTAGCAATCAGCTCTGCTTCCAAGGCATCCACACGGCAGACAGCAGCATTCAATAGTTCCTCTTTCTCATATGGCATTTCGGATGGTTTCGATTGGAGTGTATCAACCTTCTCCTCCAGCTCACCCAGCCTCTTCATTAGATTAGAGAGGAGTTCTGCTTCTGTAAATTTAGCAATTGGCGAAGGGGGGCGATTCTCCTCCACGCCCGTTTTATCAAGGGACGATTCTGGAGTGTTTTGACTACCAATAGACAGTTTCTTCCCACTTATCTGGCATCCCAGTGAACGGAGGAAAGCCAAAATGGCTATGAAGAAGCCCATGAATACTACCAACATTCGAGCATAAAGTGCTTCCGGTGCTTTTTGAGTGTCAGGCAGTGGAAGAACCCCTACAATAATTTTTTTTATAAAAAAATTAAATTCATTGTGCAACTACTGTCTAAATCCTAAAATTAGGAAAGAACATCTGAAACAAATCCCGGAAATTGATATCCACTTTATATAGCTGAACAAAATAGATTGTTTATATTTGACATCTTCTCTCAATATCCTATGGTCCTAACCAATGAAGTATATCCACTATTCAGCAATCAGCATTGCTTTTAACAAACTTGCTATGCGAACATGATTGGATCAATATGTCAAATAAAAGCTATTGGCTGATAAGGTTCACAAAAGTAGCAACCAGGCAGGTGGGACTTGCTAACCTTTAGAGGCACTAGGTCGTTGAAGTGAAACTTGCTTCTTCCATCCAGCATCAACAGCTTTGTCAACCATGGGAACATATTCATCATACCCAGAGAAGCTAGCAGCAAAACCTCCTTTCCCGCCAACTCTTGCCTGCAACAACCAATGAATAACGTTAAGAAAATCTAAGGCTACAAAATTTCTTATAATATGACCTTAAGTCCACACAAAAGTCCATCTTATAACTCAAGATATTGTCACATAAACTAGAATGTAGTGGATAGCACTCAAGAAGCTTTCCAACCTTGTGAGGTTCTAACGTAGATGACTAACTTGAACACACATGCAACTCTTTATTTAAAAAGGTAAATAAGTAAAAAGGGAGGGGATGTTAGGAACCCAAACATTGAAAACACTTAGATTATATATTGCAATATCAGAAGGAACTACAATATACCAATAGCCTTTTGAGAGGGCTATACCAACTTGTTAGGAACCCAAACACTGAAAAACACACTTAGATAATATATTGCAATATCAAAAGGAACTACAATATACCAATAGCCTTTCAAGAGGGCTATCTCTCTCCCAATAGTCCCACAATGGACACTACAACTGAAATTCTCCACCCCTTCTAAGACCCCCTAACTTCCCTATTTATTACCAAGACTTCTTAACTAATTACTAATATGCCCTTACTCCTAATCTAATACTATTTCCCATATATACTATACTAGTACCCTCACAGGGGAGGGCAGGCTGATCATAATCTCCTGAAACAACTCAAAACCTGTGTTCCCCTAGTAACCACGAACATTAATAACGAGTGAGAACTGAGAACTTACTTCTTCCCGAACTGGAGTCAACCGAAGATGAGAATAGCTCTTCATTGCTTTAGGAGAAGCGATGTCTTCAGCTTCGGATCCAGACTCAGCGGTGGATGTATCGCTACCTTTCACCTTTTATAAGACAGTTAAAAAGAGAACTACGTTTCAATGCTTTGTTATAGAAATAGAAATTAGGAATGAGAGAATAGAAATATGCCCAAATCAGAATAAGTTTTTCAAAAAATAGAAGTTACCATTGGGTAATGTGGCTTAGCATACGCAACAACCTTCCCTTCGCTGTTTAGAACTTTTACAACCTGTCTGGCCCGTCGTGCTTCACCATTAAGAATCATCTGCAAAAAAATGTACATTCAACTACCATCCCCTAAATTAAAACTAATGAGAAAAGACCAAAGGTTAGAATGCCACAATCAACCTTCAGAATTTCTGGATTTCTCCATGGCCCCTTGTCTGAACGAAGACATCCCCCTACATCTGCACAGGTACAACTTCCACCCAGAAATTCCGGCAACTCACTGCACAATGCATGAACTTAATAAATGAACTAAGCGTGTTATTTAGAAAAGAAAAGGATAAGGACATAATGTATGATATCTGGAAAATCAATCAACCCCAATTACCTGGAATCAATTATTTCAAGTAATTTGTTTTGGTACTTGTTCCCGAGAACCTAACACAAAGATAAATAGAGAAAAACAGAAGATGTCATAACCTGAACAAGATAAATGAATTCTAGAATAACGACTAAAGAATAGAAGAAAAAGAAAATTTACTACATACATGAATTTTAGATGTTGTTCGGGGGTCAAGGAAAGACTTCACGGTGTTCCATAGCATCCGGAATCCAGGACCAGCATTGATGATGTACATTTGGCTGAGAGTCTGTACAATAGTAAATAAATAATATTTTCTCATATCTATTAGACTATTAGTTATGTTCCTGCATTAATCTACGTGTTTTCCAAGTGGCATGCAGCAATGTTGGAGTATTTGATACACATTGGGCAGAAAGAAAGACAGGCTACGAAATTTAAAGCTCCATTCATCATATCTCATAAAAGCATCAACCTCAAGTGATGTATTGAGATTGAAATATTATATAGGTTTTTTATGTTGTCACTACAAAAATGTGAAGTTGCTTACTTCTGGGTAATTGTCACCATCAACTTTCTGCAGCCGCATGATGAGTTCCCTAGCAGACTTGGTGAAATTCTTGAGGCCCTAAAAGACCAAAAAAAAAAAGGCAAGCTAAAATGAATCAGAATGGCTTGATCATGAACCAATCGGGTAACAAATAAACAATAACATCTAGAACACCAACACACCACGCCTTGGACATCTAAGATTGTTGTGCTTGAATCTATGTGTCTCTTTGCAGCAATAGAACAGGCTGGAAACTTGATAGCAAAACTTTTCTCAAACTCTTGCACGTGGTACTTTATATATCGATCCATAGTCGTCACTTGCATAAGTTTGTTTGGATCCACTTTCCCCAACCTTTCAATGTAAACAGGTCTTCCTTCTTTATCCACGCCATGATAACCATGAGGATAGTACCTCAGAACTTCATTTTTCTCTTTGAATTCAAAGTCCTAGGGAAAATTGCCAGCATAATAAGGATAAAGAGTTCTCTTCTTTTATTTTATTTTTTTTTTTAAAAAAAAAAAGCAAGATTAACCTGTACTTACTTCACCTATTGTGTCAACACCGAACTCCTTCCTCCACTGAAGCATATCAGCCCACATATGCTTAGCTTTTTCAATATCAAATTTCCGAGCTTTTAAAAACCTGAAAAGGCAATTGAGATATTACAAGCATATCATCAAAAAACACTATGTTAAAATTGCACAGCTTGCCAGATGAATCGAACTTCATGAAGTCAGGATATCATGAAGTTGGAACAATGCTTTTTTAAGGCACAAAAGCTCCATGGATACTAAACACGAGGCTCTTACATGCCTAAGTACGATAAAGGGCACAAATATAATTAAAACAACTCTTTTAAACATATGAATCATACAAACTACAAAAATTCTTTGATACGAAGTTGCTACCAAAAATAGATATTTAATCTGATTTTTACTAGAACCAAAAGCCAAAAATACAAGGTGATGATTGAAGAAAAAGACAGAATAATAATTTTCAGTCTAAAAAAAGGGGGAAAAAGTACAAAGAAACTATAGACTTCACTGCAGTGCAGGAGGTGTAAGACTCATGCTTGAGTCGGTAAGGCAAGGTGTTATGACCACAGTTTTTTCCCCGTGACACAAGGCATCATACAGGGATGGGAAAATAGCCAGAAGGGAGTAAATTTGAGGTATTCCAAGAAGATGAAGAAATATGTA
The DNA here is from genome assembly GCA_017139565.1 of Luffa aegyptiaca. NCBI lineage: Eukaryota > Viridiplantae > Streptophyta > Magnoliopsida > Cucurbitales > Cucurbitaceae > Luffa > Luffa aegyptiaca. Next base: position 37,527,927 of record CM029401.1, read on the forward strand.
GAGAAAGGCTGCAACTGCATATGAAAGGTGCCAACAATCTAGCATGATTGAAGCTGTCTTATGCTAAAGAAAGCAGATTCATTCAGGCTAGATTGTGGAATTGAACTATATCAATCTTTTTTCAGGACATTTCCTTTTTGCTTGAGTCGTCAAACCATTATACATAATCCTATTTGAATAAGATAAACTTCCATGTTCCATTCAATTCAAAGCAGTAATAGATTCTTTTCATTTCATAACCATATATTAGAGATCAAATGAAGTAAGGAAAAAAAGAGCCAGTAAAATTATGAAGCACGATGATATGCACAAGGACAAGAGAAAAGTTACACACCTCAACATCATGTGATAATCATCATGTTTTTCTGGCAGTAATTCCTCCATTATTAGTGCTTGACGAAATGCATCAACAGCCTGCAACTCCTCAACATCCCTAACATCCTCAATAGAGACAGAACTGACCCGACCATCACTTTTTCTTCTACTGCTCTTCTTTTTGAGGGAATGTTTAAATTTGGAAGATGCATTTAGTGCTTTCTTCTTTATAGACCCAATTCTAGTCCTCCTTTCATCCTCTGAGTTTTCGAAATCAGATTTCCTTTCTTTTCTTTCATCACTACCAGAGAACCCTTCAAAGCCTACCATTTACAACAATGCATAAATAAGAGCGTGTACATACACCAAAAATTTGATGAGACTGAACAGGAAGAAATGCAGCAAGAGAACCTCTGAACAACTTTTTCATGGCTCGATAGATAATTTGATAAGCCAATGATTTTCTTTCCGTGTTTCAGAATACAGTTAACCAACATGTTAACTAATCGATTACATTAACTACTACAAAAATTCAAATTCCAATTATGACCTACCTAGCTAACCTAACACATGAAAGAAATTCTTTCCAACAGATGATAGACTCTAAAATCTAAATCCCACCATATAGTTTTCTTTCAGTGCATTAACTGTATCATGTTGACTTGATAACAATAATAGAAAACCAAGAAATTGCCTAAAACATTTACTAAGAACGAATCAAAACAAGAGCACAAATATCAATATCCTCTCTCCCTCGCTCTCTCTCTTCTCAATCTTTTTTTTTTCCATTAGCACAATAGTGGGAGGGGTGGCAAGAAGCACTATCTTTGTAAGATGATCCAAAATGCACGGCATCAGCTTCAGATAAGACGATCCTTTCCAGAACGAGGGAAATGAAATTCCAGCAATTACTACCACGAAATTTCATCATCTTGAAACTACACACACAGAAGTTAACCGCAGACAAGATGACATAATTTCCATCAAATTGTGCCCTCTGCACTGAATAACCACGATAGATTGTCATATAATCTGTCTGGAATTGTCTAAGCCACAATGAAGGCAGCTAGACTAAGAAATTGCTTTCGACTCACATAGTCAAATTTCACAAGAACCAAACTTGATCGTGAAAATCTCATCTTTCTACTAAAATCACCTTTGATCCGAAACCAAATTTTAAGATTTTACCAAAACAATGACGATCTCAGGTGAAGGTGATACAATAATCCCTAGGGCTATTTCACTTCAAGAACAGAACCCAGAAGTAAAATTAGACAAAACAAAACACTCCCAACCGTGTACGTATGAATTATGCATGAATGCCCCCCAAATAAAAAAGGTCCCTTCCTCAATTAACTCGGCCTTGAACCCCCAATTTAAAAGCAAAGACGAACACTAAACCCACCATATCATCAAAATGCGCGGACAAAAAAACCCCAATTGCAAACAAACAGAACCCACAAGGTCAAAAAGAACGAAAAATCAAACCAATTCGGAGAAAGAAAAAAAACTCACATGGTCTAGCGAATCGATCCAAGGGTCCAGACATTCTCGGCAATCCCACACAAAATCAAGAACGCAAACAGCAAACAGCAAACAGAAAAATCTCCCTCCGATGGATCTATCTCAAGCGGAAAAAGGAAACACTCAAGCTCTGAGAGGATGAAAATCCCCCTTACATTCAGGTCCAGACACAAAACCCTAAAAAAAACGATCCGAACAGCCGCTCCGATGAAAGGGAAAAGCAAGAAAAGATAAATGCGAGAGGTAGGGTTTGCGTTCGGATGAACCCTCGTCGAGAATTAGAAGAAGAGGAGGAGGAAGAGAGATTTTCAAACGGCCAAGAACGCGTCGGCAGGAGAGGAAGAAGAAGAAGAAGAAGAAGATGACGAAGGATCCAGCTGCAGTAATGAATCAGTAATTAATAATAATAATAATGAGACAAATAAACCCACTCCAAAAATAAATAAATAAATTAATCGCTTTTTATACGTTTCAAAAAAGCGCCGATTTGAGAAAAAGCAACGGCGCGACAAGAACAGAGAAGATATAGCAGAAGAGAGAGAAGAAGAAAGGGAAAATAAAAACAAAATATTTGAATGTATGAGTATTCCAACCTCACGCTTCTTGATTTTTAGTGTACTAGTTTGAAACTACGTACGTGTTATTTAATTTAAAGATAAGAAATTTGAAAATTTCAATAATTTAACTTTTAAGTTATTTAATTTACCTTTCTCGTAGTTTATCTCTTCCCAGCAATTGAGGTCCAATGGTAATATGAATGATGAAGGTGGTAGAAATACTTATTTCTCCTAGGATTAAAATGCAGTACAAATATAATAAATAATTATTATATATATATAATAAAATAAAAATAAATCAATATACCTTCATATAGTGATGTTTTAAGATTTGAAGCAATAATGATTGGATAATCATGGATGTTGTCCTCTAGCTCTTGTCCTTCAAATTCAGCAAGATCTCCCCATAATGTCATTTTAATGGTCTGTATTCTACATTATTTTACAAATATATATAAGAATATGAAAAATATTGATATTATTTTACAAATCTATGTATATATAAGAAAAGGAAAAGTTTTGTTCATGCAAAAATAGTAATTAGGTAAAACATACCTACTATTGATTAGAATAACATATCTTTTCTGCAAAAACTTGGTTGATTGCCTTTGTTTGATTGTAAAGTAGATTTTACTAAAATAACCATCCCAATCAAGTCTGTATGATAAAACAAAAAATAATATTAATGATTAATAAATAATTAAGGGCTAATAAAAGTAATAGGGATTCAATATCAATGCATATAAATAATTCTAAAAAAAAAGGGTAAGATACATTACCTAACATGTTCTTTTCTTCTTTGACAGGAAATTCACTCAAACTTCGAATCATTGACACAATAGGAATTGAATCATCAATTTCAGTAACTTCAGTGGCAGTAGATAATGTTAGTTCTAATTTATCATGCACATTAACAAATTGATTGTTGACTGACTTTATATTACCATTTGTTATAATATAAGTCTTATCTTTTTTAAGCATGTGACCTAATTTTTCAATGGTATTGTTGAACAATACTGCCTGAATCTTTGTACCCTGAAAAGTTAGAAAGTAAATGATTATTATAAATAAAATTGGTATATGAAACATAAATAAATAATCAGAAATATTTATAATTCATGTTCATCTAATAAGACGATCTTTAAAATGTGTAGGTCATCACTGCCACGTTTCTGAAATTGTTCAACTTTTCCTTTTCTTAGAATGAGGACTTTAATTGCCCATTCTCTTTGACCAAGTTGAAGATGGTTGATTGGGATCACCTTGGAATACATTATTTCAGATGGAAATAGTTTGAAGAGAAGTATGGAAGTATGGAAAAAAAAAATTGTATGAGGACTATATATAGACCGATGGAAATGGTTTAAAAACTAATATCTTTTTTATTTATTTGAATTTTACTTTGAATAATTTAAGAGATAAGATCTTTTTTTTTTAAAAAAAAAAAAAAGCAATACAAACGTGGGGAAGGAAAAATTATTAAAAACTATTATCTTTTTTATTTATTTGAAATTTACTTCGAATAATTTAAGAGATAATTTTTTTTTTTTTTAAAAAAAAGCAATACAAACGTGGAAAAGGACAAATTATTAAAAACTATTATCTTTTTTATTTATTTGAAAGATGATACTTTTTTTAAAAAAAAGAACACAACCTAAACGTGATAAATGAGATTTTTTTTTTAACAATATTATTTAAAAAAAAAAAAACAATACCTAATCGTGAGAATGAGTTTTTTTAACCAATATTATTTTTTAAAAAACAAAAAAACAAAACCTACAAGTGATAATGAACTTTTTTTTTTTAAAAAAAAATGAGATTTAACCAATTCTTAATCATGAGATTTTTTTTTTAAAAAAAAAAAACAATACCTAATAGTGAGAATGAGATTTTTTTTAACCAATATTATTTAAAAAAAAAAACGATACCTAATCGTGAAAATGAGATCTTTTTTTTTTTAAAAAAAAAAAGCAATACAAACTTGGAAAAGGAAAAATTATTAAAAACTATTATCTTTTTTATTTATTGGAAATTTACTTCAAATAATTTAAAAAACGTGATTAAAAAATAGAAAGCTAATAATTAAATTAGTTATAAAAAAAAAATTCTTAATCTTATGAAAGATGATTCTTTTTTTTAAAAAAAAAAAAAAACACAACGTGATAAATGAGATTTTTTTAACCAATATTATTAAAAAAAAATACCTAATCGTGAGAATGAGTTTTTTTTAAACCAATATTATTTTTTTTAAAAAAAAAAAACAATATCTAAACGTAAATGAGATTTAACCAAGTTTTTTTAAACCAATATTATTAAAAAAAAAAAAAAAACTAAAACAATTCTAATAAATTATTGAATAATTAAATAGGAAGGACAAATAAGGAATTTGAAGATTAAAAAGGGGCTTAAAAGGAAATCAAAAGTTTCTCCCTTAAGCGCCTTTTAATATAGTATAGTCTTATGAAAGATGATTCTTTTAAAAAAAAAAAAAAAAAAAAAACACAACGTGATAAATGAGAATTTTTTAACCAATATTATTTAAAAAGAAATACCTAATCGTGAGAATGAGTTTTTTTAAACCAATATTATTTTTTTTAAAAAAAAAAAAACAATATCTAAACATAAATGAGATTTAACCAATTCTTAATCATGAGATTTTTTTTTTAAAAAAAAAAAAAAACAAAACCTAAACGTGATAATGAATTTTTTTTTTTTTTTTAAAAAGATTTAACCAATTCTTAATCATGAGATTTTTTTTTTAAAAAAAAAGAACAATACATAATCGTGAAAATGAGATTTTTTTTTTAACCAATATTATTTATAAAAAAAAAAAAAAAAACAATACCTAATCGTGAAAATTAGATTTTTTTAACCTATTTTTTTTTTAAAAAAAAACAATATCTAAACGTAAATGAGATTTAACCAATTTTTAATCATGAGATTTTTTTTTAAAAAAAAAAACAATACCTACCGGTGATAATGAACTTTTTTTAAAAAACAATTCTAATAAATTATTGAATACTTAAATAGGAAGGACAAATAAGGAATTTGAAGATTAAAAAGGGGCTTAAAAGAAAATCAAAAGTTTCACCTCTTAAGCGCCTTTTAATATAGTATAGATATAGATATAGATATAGATATGTCAATTATTGTTAAATTATGCTTATCTTGACACACACGTTATATCTCTTACATGTTCAACTGTGTTAATATAGATTACCCACTAACTCAATCATAAAAATGATAGTTGAACGAATTCAAAACAAAAAATGAAGAATTGAACTTGTTCAATTGGTTTTTTTCTTCTAAAAATGACTTAGGTTGAAATTTTGTTGATAGTTTCACACGATAAATGACAAGTTAATAATAATTTCCAAAAGTATATGAAATATTTATATATTTATCATTTAACGGTTGAAAATTATTTAATGAGATCATCAGTTCATTACAATATAGTTACCCTTTAAATGACGACGATATATAAGCTAAAATTGATTTATTATAGAATATCTATTTCATGTTATTATGAAATATAGTTTACAAATTTTATCCTACATTCAATGACTTAAAATCACGGATTACATGTTAAAGTGAGCATAATTCGATGGTAATTGACATATACGTTCGATCAAGAGGTAAATATATTTGAATATCTATATCCTATATGTTATTAAACTAAAAAAAATTACAAATTGCATTATCCACCTAAATATAACTCAATGGTCAAGTCATCATACCACCCACACAAAAATCACACGTCAAAATGTCAAAGTGAGCATAGCTCAACAGTAATTGACACGTACCATCAACCAAGAGATCAGGTTCAAATTCTCATCCAATTGTTGTTAAATAAAAAAAATTTAAAAAAGTACCTTTTTGGTCCATAAGTTTTCAAAATAGACATTTTTAGTCCCTGAGTTTTGAGAGATAGGTTTAAAAGGTTCTTAAGTTTTCAAAATATATATTTTTAGTCCTTGAGTTTTGAGAAATAGGTTAAAAGGTCCCTCATATTATTTTTTCTAACTTTTTTTAAATTAATATTTTTCAATTATATTTTAATATTGAATGATCTTTTAAATTTAAAAATTAAAAATTATTAATTTACATAAATTGAAAAAATAATATGAACGACTTTTTAAACCTATTTCTCAAAACTGAAGAACTAAAAAGATTCATGTTTAAAATTTAGGGGCCTTTTAAACTTATTTCTCAATAGACTAAAAATGTCCATTTTGAAAACTCAGGACCAACCACACCTAGTCTTCAAAATTCAAGAGACAAAAAGATAATTTTCCAAAAAGGAAAAAAAAAATCAAATCAACATTTCAACATAACGTTGAATTTTTTTTTTTTAAAAAAAATGTGAGCTACGTTATTTCAACTTCTTGAAAATAATTTATTGGTTGTAGAGAGAGGTAGGGGTGTGGGCCCCACAAAGAACACGTGGCGGCGTTGATGAAGGGGGAATCCTTTGAATTCATTCGGCAATGATTTGGTCGCACCGCCGCGCAGGCCGTGGCGAAAGCGGCCCCCCGTCTTTTACTTTTCTTTTTCTTTTTCTTTTTCCGTTTTTTTTTAAATTTATTTATTTATTGATAATGGAGATTATATTTATATATATAACATAAAAGAAAATTCATAATTGTTGGCTTCGTTAATAATAAAATAAGCAAAAAGTGGGGTCACGAGAGAGAGTGGGTGAATTCTCAATTCTTTCGGAGATTTTGACTTTGTAGCTTCTTCTTCTAATAAACCATAATTATAATTATTAATTATCTTATTCCATTTAAGAATTATTCTCTCCCACGTTTTTTTTTTTCATTATGATTTTTCCTATTGTGTATTTTTTTTTCTTTTCCTTTAATCACTTTTAGGTTTAAATCTTTTCCTATGCCCTTTTACACTTTTTGTTATTCTTTTTTCTTTAATTTTTCTCCATGTCTTCTTTTTTTCATTATTTTTTTTGTCAAAGATTCTTAACATATTATCATTTTAAAAATTAACTAGTTTATTAGATATAAAATTAAATTTTATGTCTAATAAGACTCAAAACTTTCAATCTCATGTCTAGTAGATATGTGAATTTCAAAGAATGAGAAATAGTCCAATGATTTATTAGCCATAAAATTTGATATTTGGAGACCTACTTGATACACAATTATAAGGAACTTATTAGACGTTTTTCGAAGTATAGGGATCTATAAAACACATGGTTTTTTTTTTTTTTTTTGACAATATGTGGAAGTGAGGTGATTTAAACCACAGATCTCGTGGTTATCAATACAACCTATGCCAGTTGAGCTATACTCTTGTTGAAAGTTTAGAGATTTATTAGTCGGTTTTTTACGTATAGTAAATTCAATGTTGGGTTTCAAACAAATTTGGATTACGTTAAATGATTAATGAAAAAAAAAAAGGTAAGGAGTGAAATGATTTTTTTATGCAAAACAAAACATTTGAAATTTGAGAATTTTATTGGTACAAGATTACATCATAAATAAGGATATGGGGTGTACATGGATTGGGTTGGGGAGATTTTTTAGACCAATCCGAAATTTTGAATTGGTCAAATTGGCTACCGATAGAACTAAATACAGGTGACAACTCAACTTTTCATTTACAAGTTGGGTTGAGTTGAGTTGTGGGGATATATTTTTTTTTTTCCCTTAATTATTTAAAATTTGACTTTTTTTTTTTACACATGTTACACTAATAACTAAAATCACATAAAATTCAAATATCTTTATAAACAAAATTCAAATATCTAATATCGAGAAAATTTAAAGTTTAAATGATATTAACGATCATAATTTAATAATAATAATAATAATATATGTTCTATTCGGTTCGAATTTGAATCCATGAACCGAATCGAATTTTCGATTACCGACAATTTGAATCGAACCAAAATTTCGATTCTTCGAATTATTCGGGTTGTCGGGTTATTTGTACACCCTTAGATAAGGGTGGACAGATCAAACCTATAACTCATAAGAGGAGACACTAATATCTAATCTCTCGAGTTTTGCTCCAAACAAGCTTAACAACTAAACGAAACAAATATGAAATTTCATATATCAACTTACCATTATTTTTATTTAATGAGTTCGATGTGATAGTGGAATTTCAAACTTATACCTTATTGTCAAAGTTACAATATCTTAACCAATCAATACATAATCAAATTATTTTTATTATTAGCCAACAAGAGTAACTCATACAGTTTGTATACTGACCAAGAGGTTAGAGGTTCAATCTTCCACCCCTACATGTGTTGTCTATATATATATATATTTTTTTTTTTGGAAAAATACACTTTTGGTCCCTGAGGTTTGGGTTAAGTTACACTTTGGTCCCTGAGTTTTCAAACTCAACAATTTTACCACTGAGGTTTGGATTTCATTACACTTTTGGTCCCTCCGTCAAATTTTCTGTTAAACCCTAACAGTTTGCTGACGTGACACTATTATTTTAATAAAAAAAATTATTTTTTAATTTTTCTAAATAAAAATATTATTATTTTTAATTCTTTCTCCCTCTCTCTTATTTTTATCTTTTCTTCAACTTCAACCTCTTCTCTTTTCTTCTTGAGCAAATCGTCGGCGGCCAACAGTCGACGACCACCGCCGGCGACTTCCTTTTTTTTCCCTTCTTCTCCTTTATTTTCTTTTCGTTTGTGTTTTTTTTAAGAAAAGAGGGAGAATCGGGGAGGCGATTCTGGCGCCGAACTTTCTCCCATGGCTGAAGAACAAAGCTCCTCGTAAGCTGCAATGGAGTCTCCACAAAACCTCGTCAACCCCACAAAAATCTGCCTCAGCCCCATTTGAATCTCACAGCCACTAAACTTACCCACTTTATGAACAGTCCTCGCCATCACCGCCATCGTCTTCTCCTCAAAACCTTGATTACTTGTCTTCTTAATCTTAATCTTCTTCTCCAAATCTCTTTTCACAAGCGCCAATCTCTGCAAATCTGAACTTTGTTGTTCCAACGCCTAATCCAGATTCGAAACGAGCCCCTGTATGGCCTCAGAGACGTCCTTGTCGGAGGATTTTTCGGCGGTGTCGAACCAGAGGTGGGCGATTACGAACACAGGCGGGGCGCCGATTCTGGCTAGAGAGAAGGGTGGCGGACAGGCGGCATTGGTCGGGTTCGTAGAGAAGGTAGCGGAGAAGCCAACCGTTGAGGGCTTTGACACAGTCCCTTCTGGGTCGTGATTAAATTGATGAAAATTGATCTCCAATTCTCGAGCTCGAGTTTTAGATCCATGGCGGCTTCCAGATGAGCGTCGTTGAGAGTGCCGGTGCCGAATCGGGGAGGAGGAGCTCCCTCCTCCTCGATTCTCCCTCTTTTCTTTAAAAAAAAAAAGAAAAAAAAAAGAAAAGAAAAGGAGAAGGGAAGAAGGGAAGGAGGAGAAAAAAAAATTACCGGCGACCGTCGGCCGCCGCCGGTAGCCGGCGGTATGTGGTGGTGGTTGGAAGAAGACTAAAGGTTGGGTTGAAGAATAAGGGTTGGGTTGGAGGAGAAGAAGGGGAGAAATTAAAAATATTAAAATAATATATTTTAATATATTTTTATTTTTAAAAAATAAGAAAATATTTTTTTTTAATAAAAAATATGTGCCACGTCAGCATTCTGTGAAGGTTTAACAGAAATTTTGACGGAGGGACCAAAAGTGTAACGAAATTCAAACCTCAGGGGTAAAATTGTTGAGTTTGAAAACTCAGGGACTAAATTGTAACTTAACCCAAACCTCAAGGACCAAAAGTGTATTTTTCCATATATTTTTTGTTATTATTATCTTTGAACATAGATGCTAAATTCTTAGGACTAGAAATTCAAACCTTACTTTCAATGCAATCCCATAGATGGGATTAGATAATTTGAGATGGAGAAGGTTTAAATAAATGCATAGTGGGGTAAAAAAAAAACATATGATAGCTAAGATTGATTAGAAATCACGTTACCAAAAGGACTCATTCAAAGCTACGTTAGCTTAATTTTTAATAAATTAAAAATAAATAAAACACAGATAAGAAAATAGAAACATGGCTCTTACATTTCTTTCACATTCACTCTCTCTATATTTATTTATTTCTTTTTTTTTTTTCCACATTTGAAAATGATCCAATTAGTTACACCCACTCCACCTAAATTATCATGTCAAGAATAATATAATGTTTTTTAAACACTATGAAATATTTTCCAATGGAATACAATAATTAACTTGAACTAAAAAAAAGAAAAAATAAAGAACTAACTACGGGGTGGAGAGATTCGAACCTCTGACCTCATGGTCAAGGGTACATGCCAATTACTGCTGAGCTAAGCTCGCTTTGGCAAATTGTCAAAAATAATATGGTTAATTATAATTACCTCAGCAGTTATGATTTTTTTATATTTATTTTGATAATATAGGATGGGAGATTTGAACCACAGACCTCGTGGTTATCAGTACAACTTTATGCAACTATGCTCTTGTTAGTCCTCAGCAGTAAATTACCTCTTGGTTAATTATTTTATTTTTTTAGAATATGGTTAAGTGGATAAAAATATTTAGTACTTTATTGAGGGTGAACATTCAATTCCCAGAAATGAAATAATTTATAATCAATCATTTTCATTTTTTTTATATATATATTTAACAATTATTAGCTGGAAAACACAAAACAATTATTAGTGGTCGACTGGAAAAAAAATATATATTTTTTTCTTTTTGAAAAGATATTCAATTGAGACAATTTGATAACTTGTTTTTTGTTTAAAATATTGAAATAGCAAGTGTTTGGTAAAGTTCTATATTTTTCGTTTTTTTAATTTTTGAGAAACCCAAAATTATATGTAATTTTTGGAAATATTTTTTTCTTATGGTTTCATTGAGAGTTGCAATTTATTACGTTTTATTTTTTTCTTCCTATTTATCATGTTCGACTTTATTTGTTAGATTTGTTAATTTCTTTTGGGTTTTAAAAAACTCTTAAATTGTTGATAAAAATTTGAAAGTTAGTAAATTGGATTTTAACTAATGATTTTTTATCTTTTCAAAAAAAAAAAAAAAAACTAATGATTTTTCAAGATTTTAGTTATTTTTTAAAAATAAATAATCAAGAATAATGAATAATAATGTATTTGTCTTTTTTTTTTTTTTTTTTTTTTTTTTTTTTTTTTTTTTGAATAATATCGTGTATTTGTCTTTGTTTCTTAAAAAAACAGGAAACGAATTATTGGTTGGGCAAATCAAAATCCTCTGTCTATCTTTTTCATCAAAATTATTGGATGAGTTCTATTTGATCATTTTACATTTTGGAAAGTGATATTTTAATATTTTAATATTTTAAAATAATTTATTGCATTTTCAAAATAGGTAGATTTGGTGAAAGGGATTTTCTCAGGAGAAGACAGAGGGACAAAGAAAAAAGACTTTTTGTGTTTAATTTTCATTATGTTTAATTGGTTTTGGTAAATAAATAAATTATTAATTAAACTCTAATTAATTATTTTGTCATACAAGGATTAATATAAAGTTAAATTGGTCAAAGCGAGCATAGTTCAGTGCTAATTGACATGTACCCTCAACTAAGAGGTTAGAGGTTCGAATCTACCTACCCCAAATGTTGTTAAAATAAAGGATGGAAATAGTTTTAGTAGCTAATGTGTAAAAATGAAAAACGTGTACGCAATGTTGTTGCTATTTATTTCATCTCAAAAGATATCGTTAAAATCATTTACATATTCAATTTTTACACATAAGCTATAACGTTAGTTTATGTGAATGATATTATAAATGATATCATAATTATTACACATTTTATCATCGGATCAATTTCCATCTTATTTGAACGAGGAAAAAGAAAAAAAAAAAAAACTCTAAAGGTATATTTTGGAACAAATTTCAAGGTTCGATGATAAGATAAAACTTTTCGAAGTCTAGAGGCAAAATTAAAACCTTCACCAAATTTAAAGGGTATTTTTTTTATAACTTCAAATTTTCTTAGTTCAACAACATTGGACATAGGGGATTTAAACTCTAACCTCCTAGGCGTTGAAACATGCTCATTTTGACTTAAATATATATAATAAAATATAATATATTATATTGACCAAACATATAAAACTAACTAATTTTTTTGTGTTGATGTTGCCAATATCCTGTGGTGTGCTTCTTCCAACGGTTCGTTTAGGCCGTTTTCGTCTGGGGACCTGCTGTGGGTGTGGAGGTATCAAATTTGTTTAGGCTGCATGGGCGTGAAGCGATGGCGTTGGTGTGGTGACAGGCTGACCATAGCATGGCGATGTCTTTGACGTTCATTGTGAAAGTACTGGAGAAGCCTGTGTTCATGGTTTGCGGCGCCTTGATGGTGAATATGATGACAACGAGCTGCGATAGGGGAGTCCAATGGGTTGTTTTTGCTTAGTTTTGGATCTTATTCTTTGGGTGACGTATGCCTATTCTTGTGTAAAAAAAAAAAAAAAAAAACTAATTTTTTAGGATGAGAAACTGGTTACCTAATAATATATATATTTTTTAGAGGAATTTCATCAATTAACAACTTGCCACTTGGTACCTAATAATATATTTATGTTACATATTTATTTAACTAATTATTTTGAATATTTATTAAAATTAAATTTAATTATAAGTTTCCACTTCAACTTTCAAAACAGATTTGAACTTCAAAACATATTTTGTGAGTTCATCAACTGTTAATTTTATGTACAATACGCCATTGAATTTTTCAAAACATCTCATAAATCAAAGACCTATTCGACGTAAAAGTGAACATATTAACATAAAAGTTTATGAATTTAGTAGGTAGGATTTTGAAAGTTTTAAAAAAGCAAACTTGGTATTGAACTTACAAAACTTTTTTTTTTTTTTGGTATATAAATAATCATAGCATTGAAATAAGTTATTTATTATTAATTGTGAAAAAGCTTTATAGGTATATTGGAAAACCAGAAAGAAGCACCTTAAGTTTAGGCATCAAAGGTGCATTTGCACGCCAGCCGTATAAAGATTAAAGAGTGGCCGATTCCAACTCTTTATTTCCTTTTTCTTTTTTCTTTTTAATAAAAAATTCCTTAAAGGGAAAAAAATGGTAAAGAAAGGAAAAAGAAAAATCATTTACACTTCAAAATTTGATGCCAATAAAAGTTTGGTTAGATTGTGTAGCATGTATTTATTTTAGTTTGTTCTTTTTTTTTTTTTTTTGGTTCAACGAGTGGGTGTGAGAATCTGAACCTTATTTAGAAGATGTTAATAATGTTGATGGCAAAATCTGGACAGACAGAACTCACCTGACTTTCACATGCCACCAACGGTAAATTTGTTTGAGAGGGGAGAAGACAGAAAAACCTGCACACCGATGTGGTGCTTACCACACTGCCTCCGATGCTTAAGTCAAAAAACAGAAGGAGGAGAGCAAAAGAGCAAGAGGAGATAGTAGAGAATAGAGTTCGGGATCCCTTCTTCAGCGATGAAGAGGGGTTTAAATACCTTTTCCTGCCTTAGGGTTTCTAGGCCTTTCGGAGGCGATTCGGGTTGAACCAGGTGAAAGCAAGGCGTCAAGGAGCATCGGGGACCAAATGGAGGTGGAAGAGCAGGGGGTCGGGCCAAAAGCCCGATCACTTCGGCCTTGGCCCGACCCTTTGGCCCGTTCTTCCTCCGGGTTCCGTTTCCTTGCTGTTTCCTTAGGCTAGTATTGCGCTGTCCTCATCAACTTCTTGCATATCGGAGTGGTCCAAAATTACCTATAAACAAATAATATTTTAATTAGATGAGTTATGCTCCATATTGGTATATGATATTTTATTGAATGAGTTAGATATATGGTTGGATTGGTAATGAAATTGGATTACATTTGATAATCTTTTTAGGCAAATTAAACTTCTAGTCTCGGAAAATGGAATATGTGTACAAGTGAAAAATTGTGGGGACTCAAAAAAGGCCGAAGTGGGTTCAATGAGAGGTTACTTGTGTAGAAATTTCTCACCATTCTTAATTTCTTTTTCTCTCCTTTTGTTTTTTTTGGTTTAATTCATAGATTTTTTTTTTTTTTTTTTTTTTTTTTTTTTTTTTTTTTTTTTTTTTTTAAAAACGATAAATACATTGGAACATGGTAAAACTGTATTTTGGTGTACGTTTTCAATTTTTTTTTTTTTTTTTTTTTTTTCTAGAAAGCAATCTATCCTAATAATCAAAACTAAAGTTGGCTCAAATTCCTGGTTGAATTTAAAGAAAGAAAAAATGGTAACTAAAGATATATATAATTCAAAATCTAGAAATTTAATCCACAATTTTTAAAATTTGACCACATGGAATATAATTGACATTTTCAAAATTTCATGAAAAAAAGAAATAATAATAAAGATCATTTATCGATCTAAACAATTTATTTCTACAAAATTCTTTATTTCCACAAATTTTCTAATGACGTTTCCTCAACTCAATACTTTCAACAACATCTATTAACGTCTTTGCATAATTGAGATTTCAACATTTTTACCGACATAAACGAAATGAGTTGAAATGAGACTTTAGAGCTATGATAGAGCGGTCCAAAGTAGGGGAGATGTGTGCATGATTTTGGGTTTTGTAATAATAATGTGTTGGTGGAGACATGAGGCATGGAGCATGTGATTAGCCATCCCATTGCTTACCTAAAACCCATTTGAAATTCCAACAGACAATATTGGACAAGAAAGGAGAAAGTGTCATGAAATGTCTTCATTTTTTGTTCTATCTATAATGGAGAGAGCTAAAAAATTTTGTATTATTTTTCATGTTTATGTTTAGGATTGGGGACACTTTCCTTAGATCCTTCCCTTATCACAATGATTTTGAACTTCATATAATCTCGTATTTTAGATGGGTCGTTTCTATAACTAGTTGTTAATTTTGTTTAATTAAAGACGTATTAAAAAGAAAAAAAAAATGTGTGCTTACTTTTAAGGTTTCGAAAATTTGTGTCAAATGGATCTTCGCTGTCAATTTTTCTATTAAAGTACACTAATAGAAAAATTAATCATATTTTATTTTTAATTTTTGTTTACTATTTTTAAGATGATGTGATAGAAAAGAAATTGATGGAAAAAAAATAAAAATAAAATGAGAGTAGAAAAAAGTCATAATAAGATGCTTAAAACATGAGAAATTTTAGATTTTTTTTTTCCTGAAAAAAGAAATTTTATATATACTTGATAAAGTCATCAAAAGCTCTTGAAAGTCTTTATACAGGCATTTTTAGGATATTCAAGTATTTTAGGGCACATTTTGGGCAAGGACTTGACATAAAAGTCAGATAGTGCATGTAGTGAGTTATTTTTAGGACTTAAATATTGCTAGTTTTGATGTTTAAATGATTATTTTCACGTACATATTTGTTTATTTTGTAGAGATCGAGTACTTGTAGCTAAACAAAGTTACAATGTCTTTATATCAAGAAATTAAAAGCAACTGGACATAAAATATTAAATGAAGGGACTAGAAGAGCAAAGGAAGCTCAAATGGTAGAGGAGGCAACGTCAAGACGTTGTTGAATGGTGTCACGATGTCGTCCACAAGCAAACTGGACAAACAGTAGTAGTAGCACCGAGACGCTACTCAAAAGCATCTCAATACTTTGGAAAACCACACAATTCCACGAGAAAAAAAAATGCCAAAATATGCACATGCCTCCTCGTCGATTTGTGTTCGTAGTGTCGAGACGTCGAAAAAATCGATGCATGCAAAACCTGAAAAAATTAAGTCTAGGATTTGAATGAAGTGTTTAAGAATTGGATATTATGTTAGTTAAGAGATTAAAAATTGAAATTCCTATCAATTTCTTAAATATTAAAATGAATGATTAGAAACTTTACTCTCTTAGCTGGATTAATTCTTCTTCCAAATTTCTTAAAATACAAATGGTCGGATTAAAAAAAAGTTAAAATATAAAAGACTCGATTGAATCTTTTTTAATAACATGGTCCAAATTAAAAAAAAATATATATTTAAATATTGGGACAAAAACATTTTTAGCCTCTTATTATTCTACTAATTCAACATTATAAGGTCAAATTAATCATAATTAAATTATTATTATTTTTTTAAAGTTTAGGAAGGTTAGGTCGACCTTGTACTAAAAAAAAGGGAAAAAAAAGTCTATCTTCCAGCGAACGAACACCCCAAGCTCAAATTGTCAACTTTTATTAATATTATTTATTTATCTATTATTATTTTAATTACAACTATACAATAAATAATATCAATAATTGTACTATAATAAAATATATAGAAGAAAGGACGAAAAAGAAAAGGAACTAAATAATTGGATGTGCCTAAATTTTCTTTTGTAAGAATAAATATAAAATTAGAAGATCTGAATTTAGAATAAATATATCAAATCAATCTGACCTTTTCAATTAAATCATCGTTAATAAATAAAATTTGCAAGGTTTTAAATTGAATTTATGTTTAAATTTCTTTTCGTAGAAAGGACACTCCGTAGATTTAGAGTACAACTGGAATAATAGCTAACCAATTTTGAATTGATTTGTAATTTTTTAAATAATATAGATTATTTGTATATAAATCTAAGATATTCAATAGGTTAAAAATACCATTTTAGTCTCCGTATTTTAGAAGTTATTCAATTTTAGTTGGCGTGCTTTCAAATATCTAAATTTAATAAATGTATTTTTTAATTAGTATTCGTTGTTAATTTGAAGGTAATTTTTTTTTTGTCAAATTGATAAGGTAATAATAATAATTTACATGTGAATATGTTTTTCAAAATTAATGAGAAGAAAGACTAATAAAGACCAATTTATTTTTAGAAAATTTAATCACGAATTAGCAATAGAGATTATATTTAATATTTGATTGAAAATACAAAATCTAAATTTACAAAATAAAAATTTTATCCTATTTAATATGATAGTGTTTATAATTGGGCTTGAAAAACATTGAATCCAGATCAATTATGGGCCCTAGAGATGTTGGAGTGTAATTCGGCCCATGTATTTCTCAGGCCCTTTTCCAAACACCAAGGCCTATTTTCTACAAGTGTTTTCTTAAAAAACTGAAACGATTATGTAATCTAATCTAACAACCATTTTTTTTTTTAGAATTTTAATTATTTGATTAAAAATTTAGAAACTCATTATAGTAAAATGTTCAAAGATATATTTTCTCGTTTTTTTTTTATTTTATATAACATATGGGATGAAGATTCGAACTTTTGAACTTCTCTAATGAAAGGACACGTTTATATAAGTTGAACTATGTTTATATTTGTTTCCTAAAAAAAAAAAAAAAAAACTATGTTTATATTTGTATTCATTTTCTTTTATTACGTATATGTGATTATATATTTTTTAAATAAAATATCAACGGATTACTTTTTAATCTTTTTTTATTGAATGAATTATATTCTCTTTTATACATTTTAAATTTTAAATATATTACGCTTTACATTAAATTTATTTTTTTAATTTATTCGTTTATATATATATATATATATATATATATATATATATATATATATATATATATATATATATATATTTATTTGGGAAGGAAAACAAACACAAAACTACAAAGAGAATATAAGCTGCTTCGAGTCCAGATAGGACAATCTTGTAGCCAAATTTTCAGAGTGCTTGGTTGTACGAGCATGAGTGCCATCCCTTAGGGTTAGAAGGAACCCCCGGATATGATGATCTTTGACAACAGGTGGTGTGAGAGATTTAGAGGTTATATATCTAATTGGTCAAAATAAATATTTTAGTATCTATTATTTTTATGAATTATTTTATACGCATGAGTTATTTATCCAATTAGTTAAACACACACTCTTAGGTCCCGTTTCATAACCATTTAACTTTTGGTTTTTGAAAATTAAGTTTACACATATATCTATAAATTTCTTTATTTTGTCATCTACTTTGTTTCTATGTTATTATAAAATTCAAGTCGAGTTTTGAGAACTTATTTTAAAAAAAAAAAAAAAAACAAAAACCTCCAAAAACTTGTTTTTGTTTTTAGAATTGGTTAAGAATTCAAATGTGTTTTTAAGAGAGATGAAAACCATTGTAAGGAATTGGGAGAACACACATATAATTTTCAAAAAGCAAATGGTTATCAAGCTGGAGAGGTTCAAATTTGTTTACTTGTTTTTCCATAATTTCTTCACCATTGTTTTCATCTTTTTCTAAAATAAACATTAGCCACATCCCAAAGACCATCTTTTCAAAAAAACATTTTTTTTTTTCAAATTTGATTAATTATTCAAATCTCTTAAAATTCTCATATTTTTAGTACAATGTCTCTAGTACTTCTATGTCTGATTTAAGGTTCCATATATTCATTTATGGGTACATGCATATAAATGTTTTTTTTTTCTTTCCATTTATTGAGTATATTTGTATTTTATTACTATTTTTGTGAATATATGTTTGGTGTTTGGCTGACATTCTTTTAAAATATTTTCCCAATATGATAGATATATATAGTTATTTTCACAATTTGATTTTCAAATCTACTCTCATTTTTAGTTTGATTCTTAAATTCATTTTTAGAAATCATATTAGCCCCTTCAATTTCAATAAATCTCATTTTAGTCTTCATATTAAAATATATGTACTTGGAATTAATAAGATCACACGACTGATAAATATTTACATGTATAATTTTTTTTTTTTTTTGATAACCACTTTACATGTATAATTAATACTATAAGAAGATGATAAATATAGATATATTATACATCATCATTTTTTTTATTGAAACATTTGACTCATATAAGGAAAGCGGATGTCTTAATTAAGATGCTCATGTTAGTAGAAAAGATGGGGTTAAAAGCTTATTTAATGATGGAAAAATTACAAAATGAAAGGAAATTTTGTAATGGGTAACAATTTAAGGATTGTTATTGACAAATATAGTAACTTTTAAAAAATTTGTAAATATGACAAATCTATCAATGATAGACATTTATCACTTATAGACTTTAATCACAATGCATGTAGTTTATTACTGATAGACTATTGATAGGATAGTTTATCAGCAATAATTGCAATTGTGATTACGGTCTATCATTGATAGACTTCTATCACTAACTTTAATTTTGTTATATTTGCAAATAGTTTTAGCAAATCTATCAATGATAAACATCTATAGACTTCAATCACAATGCATGCAGTCTATCGACGATAGACTTCTATGACTGATAGAATAGTCTATCAGCAATAATTACACTCGTGATTGAAGTCTATCGCTGACATACTTCTATCACTAATAGACTTCAATCTTGCTATATTTGTAAATAATTTTAGATTTTGCTATATTTGCAATTATTTTGGTCTATTTTTGTTATTTGTGCAAACAATTTTTTTTTTAATAGTTCAACAACATTTGAATGAAATGGTAAAAAGTACTCTCAATTAATTAAAATAGTATATGTTTTAACCAGTTAAATACACTCAAGATTTCCGTGCGAATTTTACCTGACTTTTTAAAAGGGTAAAAAGTACTCTTTTTTTTTTTTGAAAAAAGGGTAAAAAGTACTCTTAATCTTAGTTAATTAAAAAAAATTATATATTTCAAAATTTTCGTAAGGTTTTAGTTAGCTATCTAAAATGACTTTCAACCTCGTTTCAAAAAAATAAAAAATAAAAAATCAACCATAATAAAATAAATGGAAAAATATACTTTTGGTCCCTGAAGTTTGGGTTAAGTTACACTTTGGTCCTTGAGTTTTAAAACTCAACAAAATTGCCCTTGAGGTTTGAGATAAGGAGCAATTTGGTCTCTGTCATCCACTTTGCCGTTAAATACTAACGAAATGCTGACGTGGCCATATTTTTTTAATTAATTTTTTTTAATTTTAAAATAAAAACAATAAAATATTATTATTTTTTATTATTTTAATTATTTTTCAATCTCTCTCTTCTTCCCCTCTTCTTCATTCTCTTCCCTCAACCTCTTCCTTCTTCTTCTTCAAATCTCAGGCGGTCGGCCACCGCTCGCCGTCGTCGACTGGCCACTGGCGACTTTTTTTTCTTCTCTCTTACCTCATTTTTCTTCTTTTCTTTCTTTTTTTTTTTAAAAAATATAGAATAGGGATGAGGGACCTCCATCCTCCCTCCCCCTCCAGATCTGAACGATGAGGGACCTCCCTCCTCTATTTTTTTTTTAAAAAAAAAAGAAAAGAAGAAAAGTAGGAGAAGAGAGAAGAAGAGGAGAAAAGGAAAAAAAAATTTCGACGACCTGCCGCCGACGACAAGTGTGTTGGTGGGTGGGTTGAAGAAGAAGAGGGAGGTTTAAGAAGAAAGAAGAGAAGAAATAAGGGAAGAATGAGAGAGAAAGAAATAAAAATGAAAAAAAAAACAATAATTTATTGTTTTTATTTATTTTATTTTAAAATAAAAAAAAGAATTTTTTTAATTAAAAAAATATGGTCACATCAACCGTCCGTTAGTATTTAATGACAAACTGGGCGGCAGAGACCAAATTGCTCCTTATCTCAAACCTCAGCGGTAATTTTGTTGAGTTTTAAAACTAACTCAACCCAAACCTCAGAGACCAAAAGTGTATTTTTCCTTAAAATAAAATATCCTTAAAAGCAAACTTCCTCTCACAAGATGTTAGGCATTCTAAGGTGTCCCATAACTTTTAACGACAATGACCAAATTTATTTATTTATTTTTTCTTTTTCAAAAACAATGACCAAATTTATAGCTTATTAAAATTAAAGAGATTCAAACATTTTCTTAAAGCATCTTTCAAATATCCAATAGGCCCAAAATGATCACTATGTCATCTGGTCATTGTGACAAGTAGAAAAGGTAAAAGAAATTTTGCAAGAACATATTCAAACCATATAGTGAAAAATAAAAGTTAAATTACAAATTTAGTACATGAACTTTCATGTTTGTATCTGATAAGTCTTACAACTTTAAAAAGTATCTAATAAGTCAATGAATTTTGAATTTTTTTGTCTAATAAGACTATGAACTTTAAAATTAGTTAAGAATACATTTGAATTCCTAACCAAATTCCAAAAACAAAAATAAAATTTTGAAAACTATTTTTTAGGCCCAGTTTGATAACCATTTGGTTTTTGATTTTTGAAAATTAAGCTTAAAAACACTACATGCACCTACAAGTTTCTTTATTTTGTTATCTGCCTCATTTCCATGTTTTCAAAAACCAAGTCAAATTTTGAAAACTAGAAAAAATAGTTTTCAAATACTTGTTTTTGTTTTTGGAATTTGGTTAGGAACTCAAGTGTGTCTTTAACACGGATGAAAACCATTGTAAGGAAATTAGATGAAAACAAACATAATTTTCAAAAACCAAAAACCAAATGGTTATCAAAGCCTTAGTTTTCAAAAATTGACTTGATTTTTAAAAACATGAGAAGAAGGTAGACAAAAAATCAAATGCTTATCAAAGGGGCCTAAACTTTCAACTCTGTGTTGAATACATTCTTAACATATTTAACATTTTTTAAAACGAGTGA
Organism: Luffa aegyptiaca; assembly: GCA_017139565.1. Taxonomy (NCBI): domain Eukaryota; kingdom Viridiplantae; phylum Streptophyta; class Magnoliopsida; order Cucurbitales; family Cucurbitaceae; genus Luffa; species Luffa aegyptiaca. The sequence continues at coordinate 37,549,828 of CM029401.1, forward strand.
ATCTATTAGACATAAAATTGAAATTTGTGTTTAAAAGAACATTAAACATTCAATTCTACATCTAATAGGTTTGTGAAATTTAAAAAATGTTAAATGGGTCAAGGTCCTAACAGACACAAAATAGAAAACGTAAAGACTTATTGAACGTAAAATTAAATATTTAAGGACTCATTAACATAAAATCGAAAGTTTAAAAACCTACTAAATACTTTTAAAAGTTCATAAATCTATTCGACACAAACATAAAAGTTCAAAAACTATATGTTAGTTTCTTGACAACTCAAACATCATAGAGTGATTCGAAAACCGTCATCTCACAAACTAGCCCGAATACTCACGGATGTAGAAACGAAAAATAGGGGACTTAAGTGAAGAGTGGGACCCACCAACATAGGAAATATCATATAAGATTCAAAATTTAAATGAATGGCTGATATTTAGAAAACTGACCGACAAGACAAAGGGAGGTTACTGTGTCCAATTTCCAAACACCTTTATTTATTTAATTTTCTCTTTTTCCTTTGGGGAAAATGATTATTTGAGGCGACACCATTAGAATTTAGAATAACCAAACTGCAAAATCTGCCCTTTTTTTTTTCCTCTTTCAATTACTTTTTTTTTTTTTTTTTTTCAAGTTTCTTTAGCCACCCAATTAATATTATTTATACAGTCAAAAACATTACGTATTCTTCTATTTTTCTTCATTATGAAGGCAACGTGCAATATTTTAAATTGAAAAGCAGCCATTGAAATCCTCCTTCAAGGAAAAAAAAAACATATGTTTTTTTTTTAAACCAAGAATAAAAAATTCATACTATGGCCAAATTACTAAAGGAGAACAAACCTTCGAGAATGAAGTATTTTGGTGATAATACCTTATCAAGATGGTTTATTTTCCCCTTTCATTTTCTTTTATCACCAAAACATCAATCTTTCATTCATCACCAAAAAAACGCACAAAGAGCAACATTACATAATGATAAAGTCAGAGAAAACCAAATCCTCCACACCCTGAAGGACAGTCATGATCCAAAGCCCTTGATACATCCTCACTCAAAGCCAACCTCACCTGCCAGCGCGCGAAGGACAGTCATGATCCAAAGCCCTTGATACATCCTCACTCAAAGCCAACCTCACCTGCCAGCGCGTGAAACAACCAATTGATTTGTCTGTCATTCAACTATCTTTTCAATCCCTCGATCTCCGAGCTCATAGTTTAGACCTGCACCAAAATTACCGTCAAATAAAACATTATTTTCCCTTTCATATAAAGTATGATTTTTGGGACTTTCCATTTGAGTTTGGTGAGATGGATATATTTGTTTAGTAAAATGTGTCATATATGTCATGCATAAAAATTAAGAATTTTAAATGTCACATGTCAATTATGTTATTTCAATCTCAAAAGTGTTATAAACATTTTAATTGGGATAGTTTTTTTTTTTTTTTTTTTTTTTGACAACATGTGGAGTGAGAGATTCGAACCTCTAACTTCTCGGTCAATAATATAAGTTTTATGTCAATTGAGTTATGCTCATGTTGACTATTGTTTATGTTGTTTTTATTTAGTGTTTAATGAATGTGAGGTGAGAAATTTTGAGTCTCCAATCTCAAAGGAAGCAGTATCTTAATTGCTAAGCTATACTCATGTTGAAAAAAAAAAAAAAAAACTTTTATGTCTTGAGAGTACCTACAAGATTCAAGTTTTTAAAAATGTTTGGGAAAAAAAAAAATTATGTATACTTCAGTACTAATTAATCTAATCATAGTTCAAGAGATTTTTCTTTAAAAAAGTTTATGCATACTTCAAACACCCAAAACAAAGTTTGAAGAAATCTGTCTCTTTTATTTTTGCTTTCTTGATTTTTCTTTCCCTTAGTACTTAAAAAGAAAAATCCTTCAATATCATATTATGTACTCTAGAGTAAATAGTTGCTGCCAAACTCTATTCAAGTTGGGATAATTCTAAGGACTAAAATCTTTCCACTTTTTCTTTGTTTGGTATATTTACATGAAGTCTAATTAATATCATTAATTAAAACCTAAAACTAAAGGCTGTTCAATTTGTTTTTTTTTTTTTCACGGTATATGGGATGGAGAGATTCGAACCACAAACCTCTTGACAACACGATTTTATGCCAGTCAAGCTATGCTCTTGTTGGCAGAAAATTATTTGTTTTAAACAAAGAAACTTTCCATATTTTAGAATAAATGTTTGATGAAAGTACATTATAATTATCTACTTTCCAACCTTATAAAAAAAAAGGAAAAAAGGAAAAAAAAAAAAAAACACAACTTAATTGGTTTGTTGAAGGAAAGACGTTATTCTTATTCCTAAAGCCATAATTTTGTGGATCATAAAATATAGGTATTTTGACACAATTATTGTCAATAAATACTGCATAAATTAGGAAAGTGAATATACTTCAACAATAATTCGAATGTATCTTGCTAATATGAGCATGACTCAATTGACATAAAACTTGTACTAGCGACTAAAAGGTTCGTGGTTCAAATTTCCCACCCTCACGTTGTAAAAAAAAATCGTATGTACCCTCAATCAAGCGGTCAGAGGTTCAAATCCTCCCACCTTCAAATGTTTGTTGAACTCCAAAAAAAAAAAAACACACACACACACAAATTAACTTAAGTGAACATGGGCTCAATGATTTTTTGCATGTACCCTTGACCAAGAGGTCCGAAGTTCGAATCTCTCACTCCAAAGTTGCTAAACTCAATATAGATAGACATACAGACATACATACACAAACACACAATCATAGACCCGTCCTTAACTCTAAATCTATGTAGATAAGCGATTGAAAATTATCCACATATTAGATTACAATGTCAAGCTAGTTTCAAAACAAAATTAAAGATGTTAGTTAAATAATTAATGAAGAACTAAAAACATGTACTAAAATATTTTTTTTACGTCGAATCTAAAAACTAAACAGAATCTTCGATACGTCGTTTAAGTACAAAGTCAAAATTCTCGGCCAAACCTACAAGAATTTAGAGGAAGAGACTATATATATGGCTAAATATACCAAAAAGGCAAGGGGATATGATAGATCCCAAACTTTAGCACATGAATTGGATTCTAAAAGATAATGTATTCAAAGGGCTTATATTGATTTGACAATTGATACAACTTCAATACCCACCGTTGCTTCATAGTAACCTTTTTTTTTTTTTTTTTTTTTTTTTTTTGAGAAACCTTCTCTTTTTCTTCTTTGAAAAATACATATAATTTTTTCATTTTTTTTTTCATTATTGCTTTATTCATTTTGGCTTTAGAATAAAGATAAGATAAGTCCGTACATATAATATGTATGTTCTTTTTAAAGAAAGAAAACACAAACACACACACTCAAAATTGTGCATTCACATGCTAACTCCTTTGTGTAAAAGCCAACCCAAACTCCATGGGAGGAGGGTTTTTTTTTTTTTTTTTTTTTTTTTTTTTTTTTTTTTTAATTTTAAATTTGAGCACACGTGTTCGTGTATCTCGTATATCGTGTCTTTGGATTACCTAAAGAAATAAATTATAGATGTTTTGAAGGTGTGAATATAGTTTTAAGTTAGTTTGAAGAGGGAAAGATTTGTGGTATATGATAAGAAACATCGCAACATCTTTATGGATATGAAGTGGTAAAGTTCGAAAACAAAGTCATGATGAAAATTTTGACTAAGTGAACAATATCGTATCATTATTGTGGAATTATGGAGGGAATGGTTGTCCTGATAATAGAATTAGTTCGGAGTTTTATTGTACAAAAATGTTAAAATAAGCGATTCAAACGATTTGTACCAACCTCATACCAAAATATTGCATGGTTTGGATTGCCACCTAACTAATGGTTATTTTAATTGGATAAGTTTGCAACTTCAACATTTGAGAATGGTCTAAAGTATCTTAGAACCTCGGTCGGCCCTACTTATGAATATTCCTAACTTATACCCATAATGTATATTGCTTAAAGCACAAAGTCTAAATGGCGTAAGACTTAGAATTTTTTAAAAAGGTCAAAATAAGTATAGTTTAGTGATAATTGACATGTATCACCGATCAAGAGGTCAAAGGTTCGAATCTTCCCTCTCCAATGTCGTTGAATCTAAAAAAATTCTTTTTCAAAAAACAAACAAATAAATAAAGTAAGAAAGGGGTGAAATTAATATTTGTTTCAAAGTTAAAATACTTCACCCCTTTCTTTTTCAAAATACTTCACCCTTCTAGAATTGAAAAAACTTTATTTATTTATTTATTTATTATTATTTTTTTTTGACAATGTGGGGTGGGGGGATTTGAACCACAGACCTCGTGGTTATCAGTACAACTTTATGCCAGTTGAGCTATGTTTTTGTTGACAAAAACTTTATTTTTATTGTTTCTCTGTTAATTGTTAACTTAAGATATTTTCTCTTTTAAGTAAAAATTTTTAAAAAATAGTTTGTGAAAAAAAAAAAAAGAATTTAAAGAAAAAAAATACACCAAACAAAGTTACTATCCAAAATTCGTTAACGGAAGACTGAAAATCACATACAAATGTCATAGTGTCGAACTCAATTTTTTTTATTATTATTTTTTTTAAATAAAGTAGTCTTAACCAATTACATAGTACCTATGTGTAGCAAAAAAACTCTTGAAAACAAGCAACTAAGGCTCCGTTTGATAACCATTTGGTTTTTGGTTTTTAGTTTTTGAAAATTAAGCTTGTTTCCTCCCAATTTGCTTACAATGGTTTTCATTTTATTAAGGACACATTTGAATTCCAAGCAAAATTTTAAAAACAAAAACAAGTTTTTGAAAACTACTTTTTTTAGTTTTCAAAATTAGACTTGGTTTTTGAAAACAAGGAAATGACACATATAACATAATGAAGAAACTTGTAGATAAAAGTAGTGTTTATAAGCTTAATTTTCAAAAACCAAAAACTAAAAACGAAATGGTTATCAAACGAGGCCTAAATAAAACTACATAGATTATGAATATGGAGTTAAAGATTTGAACCTTCAACCTATAAGTAATGTTGATGTGCAAATCTGACACAAGTTGATTCGCTTGATTTGCACAATTTCAACAAAACTCTGTCACACAGGCTCTGATCCTCAAGTTAGATAAAAAAAAAAAAAATCGAGAGGTGTAGTAAGAGTTAGGATTTTTTAGCTTACCTCCAGGGAGTTTTGTTCTTTCTATTTATATGAGGTTGGCGACCTAGGATTCTCAAACCTATTTCTAGCGAGTCGATTGAATGTAAATTTGTTCATTTGGCACATTCTTGATTGTTGGATACTACTTATGCTTGGTCGGTCCAAGATTGACCAACCTATGGGTTTGGCTGCCTTTATAGGTTGGTCAGCTATGGACAAGCTAGCCCAACTCAGTCGGTCCTAGGCTGGAAGCCCAAGCTCACCTTTGATCACGTTAAATCCAATTCGTCCTGAGTCCTTTTTTGGACACTTTCGTAGCTTTTAACGAATCTTTTTGGGTCTAATTTTACTCGTAACAAGTAACTTAACTAGCAAAACTATACTCAAACCGACATTTCACTACTAATTCAAAACTCTTTTCACTTTAACCCATCAACAAGAACCAAACTTTTTTTGTTCAAATGACGAAAACACCCCTAAGTTTAGATGTTATGTTGTAGTAACCAAGAGGGTGTAATGTGGTCCATTGTTGAGAAACAACACATTGGTTGTTCATTTGATGTGTCACAAGTTCACAACCAATAGAAAAGTGTACAAAATCAATTTGCCTAGGAAGCCACAACACAAGGCACAAACCACATGGTCCACGCTCTCCCAACACAAAATGACATCTAAACCCCCAATAAATGATGGGAAGACAAAGGGCAATTTGGGGAATTTCCAATGGTAATAATTTAAAAGGTGCAGAGAGTTGAGCTGGGAGTATAATGAAGAGGCAGTACCTAACAACACAAGAACAAGATCTGCAAATTTTATTTTATTTTTTTATTTTCCAAAAAAAAAAGTACTAAAGATTGTCAGAATATCATCTGCAATGCAAATATTATTATTATTATTTTTGTTGTTGTTACTATTATTTATTTATTTATTTAATATTATTTAAAAAAAAACAAAATCAGAGACAGATTCATAGTGCTGGGTAGTACCTGTGGCGGTGAAAATTAGGTTGTCCCCTCCCCACTTGTTTCCTGTCCCTCTCTTTTTCCCTACACAGAAAAAAGCTTTGGACTATAGAGTTAAGAAAAGGCTAAATTATAAAAAATACCCCGAGGAATTATGGAGTTTGTTTAAAAAATACCCTTGAACTTTGAAAAGTTTAAAAAATACCTCTGAACTATGAAAAATGTTTCAAAAATGTCATTGTCGTTAATTTTTGGATGGAAACTGTTAGAATTTACGGTGAGAGGAGGAAAAAAGAAGGATTTTTCAATAAGGGTATTTTTTTTTTAATTTTTTTGAAAGTTCAAGGGTATTTTTTAAACTAAAACTTTAACGGTTTCCATCCAAAAATTAACGGCAAGGGTATTTTTGAAACATTTTTCAATGTTCAGGAGCATTGTTGAAACAAACCCCATAGTTCAGGGGTACTTTTTATAATTTAGCCTTAAGAAAACCATTGCTTTTATTTGGTTTAAATACTATGTTAAAAATCTATTTTCGTCGTTGAACTTGCATGAAAGTAACAACTTGATCATTGAACTTTGATTTGAAACGAGTTAGTCTCTGTACTTTCAATTTGTAACAATTTAGTCCCTATACTTTCAAATTTGTAACAATTTAATCCATGTAAAAATAAAATTCATCAAAATTGAATGTCGATTTTTATTATTTAATAATTAAACTCTGTAGTTTATAAACATATTGGGTCCCAAATTAGTTCAGAAACAATTGCGTGGATGACCCATTTTGAGATGTCAAAATGAAAAATGCTCTACCTTTTAAGAATAAGGACATATGTCATTTTGCTTACGTCATTATCCTAGCAAAATTACCATTTTACTCTCTATATGAAAACGTACATTTAAGGCATTTAAGAGCGAGAGGTTGGAGAGAGAGCGAGATTGGAGAGGGAGCAAGAGATTGGAGAGAGAAATTAGAGAGAGAGTAAGAGATTGAAGGGAGAAGTTGGAGAGAGAGAGCGAGAGCGAGATTGGAGGGAGAGCAAGAGATTGGAGAGAGAGTGAGAGATTGGAGAGAGAGCGAGAAGCTAGAGCGAGAGTAGCGAGAGAGAGCGAGGTTAGAGTAGAGAGTAAAATAAAATAGTAATTTTACCAAGATGCTGACGCAAGCAAAAGGGTATATATCCCTGTTTTGAAAAGGTGGGGCATTTATCATTTCCACCTATTTTAGAGGGTCATCCGTACAAAAATCCCATTAGTTTATTAATCTATTTAGGTAAGAAATTTCATTAAATCTTTACATTAATTTTCACAATAAGGACTAAATTGTTACACATTTGAAAGTACAAGGACTAAATTGTTACTTATTAAAGTTCATGAACTAAATTGAAATTACCTAGACTAAATTGTAACACATCAAAGTTCAAGGACTAAATTGTTACTTTCGTGAAAGTTCAAGAACCAAAAGTGATTTTTAACCTAAATATTATTATTATGGTTTTGATTCATTTTGGTTCTTGAATTTTTAAAAACGTCATTTTAGTCTCCATACTTTCAATTTCAGTTCATTTTGGTCCTTCTACTTTTAAAATGTGACCAATTTAGTTTTTGTTTGTAAAATTTAAACGTAAATCTTATACACAATAAAAACGCACTATAATACAAATTTATGACTACGTCTAAAAAATTTAGTAAGTGAAGTGTTATACTAAAATTGTAAGGACCAAAATGGTAACTTTTTAAAAGTAGATCGACCAAAATGAACCAATGTCAAAAAGTAAATGGACAAAAATAGTAGTTAAACCATTTTATTTATTTATTCTTTTAATTACAAGTTTAGGTTATGAATTTTTGTGTTTTCACTCCGTCTTTCATATATGATAAGTCATCAATATTTTGATATTATCTTTTTTCAAATTTATTGACCTATTAGACATAGGTCGAGTTTTATGTTCGATAAAATCTTCATCTTTAAATTTTGTGTCAATTTGTGAATTTTTATATGGGTCAACAATTTATTGGACTCAAAATTAAAAGTTCACACACTTTTTATGGCCTATTAGATACACAAGAAAAAAATTATGAACCAACTAGACATTTTTAAAGTTCATCATGAACTTAACGAACACAATCTCAAAAGTTCTGGATCATGTTCTTCGGTAATATAGTGTAAAAGTTATAGTTTTAAGTTTTTATCTTTCACAACATAAGCGCAATTCAACAATTAAAACATCAATTTCTTCCCTGAGGTTAGAAGTTTAATCACCTTCTCTCCTTGTTTGTTATACTAAAAAAAAGTCTTCACCTCCTTTTTGAATCATAATATTCATAAAAAAAAAATATGTATATATATTTTTTATTCAAATTCTATTTTGGTCTCTTAACTCTTAAGATTTTTATATTTTTGTTCATTAAATCAAAATAAAGATAAGAACCAAGGTTCCGCACAATGACTATCATTGGTTTTTTGTTTTTAAAAATTAAGCTTATAAACTCTATTTCCACTTATGAGTTACTTTATTTTGTTATTTACTTTCTAAAAATGTTTTCTAAACCCAAGTCAAATTTTAAACACTAAAACAAAAAAAAAAAAAAGTAGTTTTTAATGTTTTGTTTTTGTTTTTTTGAAGTTTGAATAATAATTCAAATATTCTCTAAGAAAGATGAAAACCAGAGTGATAAGAAAGTAAGTGTGAGGAAATAAAAATAAATTTTAAAAAATAAAAAACTAAAAATGAATTATTATCAAATACCAAAAAATATATATATTTTTAGATTTTTAGAAACTAAAATAAATATTTTGAATATTCAAAAACAAAAATATAATGAACTTTAAAATGTGAGAACGTAAGGAAATGTCTTAGAAAGTACCTGGACCAAAATAAAAAAAATCTAAAATATTTAGGATACCGAAATGAAAATTCTAAAAACTTTGGAGGTTAAAATAGAATTTAAACTTACTTTTTTTTTTCCCCTCATAGGTTGAGTTATAAAATCAATTCTATATTTAACCTGTGAGCTGGAAGAAATTTTAAATATATTCCTAAATTCCAAGTTAATGTGGTATTCATTCTTGAAATTTGGATTTGATGGCATGATTTGATAATTAGACGCTCAGGTTTTGAAGATTTGGTTTCTACCCGGTTAAAAATTACTTTTGGTCCTTGAACTTGTATGAAAGTAACAATTTGATTCCTAAATTTTGATGTGTAACGATTTAGTCTCTGTACTAACAATTTAGTACTTAAACTTTAATAAGTAACAATTTAGTCTTTACACTTTCAAATTTGTATCAATTTAATCCTTGTTGTAAAAAAAAAAAAAAAAAAAAAAAAAAAAAATCAAAATCAAAATCAAAATTAAATGTCGGTTTTTATTATTTAATTTTTAAACTTTGTAGCTCTTATAAATATATTGGATCTCAAATTAGTTTATTTAATCTATCTACGTAAGAAATTTCATTAAATCTTTACATTAATTTTCACAATAGGGACTAAATCATTACAAATTTGAAAGTACAGGAACTAAATTATTACTCATTAAAGTTTAGGGACTAAATCGTTACAAAATTGAAAGTACAAGAACTAAAATATTACAAAATTAAAAGTACAGGACTAAATCGTTACAAAATTGAAATTACAGGGATCGAAGTGTGATTTTTAACCAATAAAAAAAATATCATTGCCCTTAATTCTAAAAAAAGATTATTAAATTCATATTTCACCAATTTTATTTTTGAAATGGTTAATCCCACGGATTTTACCCATCCATTTATAATCCATTTAATTTACTTTCAATTATTTATAATTAATCATTTTTTTAAAATTCAACACCATTTGTAGATGGGAGAGATTCGAACTCATGGTCTCTGGATCATAAGTACATACTTATGTCAGTCGAACTATACTTTTATTGGCATAATTAATCAAGTTATCAAACCATATACCATCGTCATCTTGCATAAATTTCAAGTATAAAAATATAAACCATATAACATCGTCATCTCGCATAAATTTCAAGTATATAAAATATATGCTTACACTTAATTATCAATTGATATTAAAGAAAAGGACCAGTGCAAAATTTAAACTTTCTTGTTAATGTTGTCATCACACACACTTATATTTAAATACTAAATTAGTTTGGAGTCCCTCTCAAAACTTGTCACACCTAACTAGTTGCTAGTTCCAAAAAAAAAAAAAAAAAAAAAAATACTGTTGACAAAGTTTTGTTCATTTAAAGCCTTCATCAACATTTCTCAAAATTCCTCCAACACAACTTGTAATTCTTTTTTCCAAAAAAGAATTTGTTATAATAAATTCAATCTTATTAGAAATTAATTAATTGATTAGAATTAATTTATCTATCTATCAACATATTTCAACCAAACTTTTCTCATAGCCCATTTTATATGGAAATGTTAATGGAAAAGCGATTTAAAATTTTTAGTTAAAACCATAGTCTAAATCTAAATATGATACAATGTGATTTTTATTTCTCAATTTTTTATACAATGTTGCTAAAATTACCCCAACCCCACTCAATTCAAACTTTTCAAAAAAAATATCATCATAATTCACGTCTTCTCAAATCAATATACAATTACATTGGTACCCCTAAATGCTAAAAAAACATTATTCGACCGACCTATTTATGTCAGTCAATTTAACCTTGGCACCATGCTCAATGTTTCATAGTACTTTAACTCTATATTTTAGTTACATTAAACTTTTGAATAGATGCTCGTACTGTACTGTAGTGTATTTGCACATCCTATTAGATTCATACAATTTGTCAACCTTAACATAACTCAACCAGTTAACCATATGTCCTTCATCAAGAGGTCAAGGGATGCAAATTCCACTATTCCACTCGTCGTTGAATTTAAAATAATAATAATAATAAAAAAGAGATTCATACGCAATCCCAACATCTGCATCACATAATTCATATTCCAATATATTAATTATAAAGACAAAAAAAAAAAAGATCAAATCTATGAAACATTTCTTTGGGCAATGAACAAATGTGGGGTGTGGAATAAAAATTTAAATTTTATAAACGATATATATATAGTAGTTCAACGATATGTAGGAGTGACAATTCAAATTTTTAATCTTTTAATCAATGATATAATGTTTTGACGATGTTTTATTTATTTTTTGAGTACATCTCAACATTTGGAATTGGGAGATTCGAAGTTCTGAATTTTTTGTCAAGGGTATATGTAAATTACCGCTGAACTGACGGATTATGCTTTGATTAACTAGAATCAACAAAATCTAAATTACAATTTATAAATTGCATTTGAAATATGATCGAAAATATTTATGATGAGATTGTCTTTTTTCTATTTAGTGTGTCGAACTCGTTGTCTCTCTCTCTCTCTACCCCTTTTTGTCTTTCTGTATCTCATTTTGATCTTTCATTGTCAGTTTCGGCTTATGAATTTTTAAATTTAGCTTCTTTTTCTTTTTCTCTCCATTTTTTGTCCATTTATTATTATTATTTTTAACAACTTTTGTCCATTTATTATATTTGCGTATTTTTCTAAAATTGTAATATATATATATATAGTGATGTAAGATTTATGTTAATTGCCAATTTGCCATAAAAAAAAAATAAATAAAAGGACCAAACTATAACATTTTTAAAAATTTGAAGAGAAATAAAATATTATATTAAAGTCTAAATACCAAAATAAATTATAAACTTTTTAAAAGAGCAGCAAAATTCTGGTGGGGTCACAAGATAATAAGAGAAGAATGCATCGAAAAAAATGGGAGGATTTGTGCCAACCTAAAGAGTTAGGGGGATTAAACTTTAGAGACCTGACGAGTTTTAATCAGGCTATGCTGGCTAAGCAGGTATGACAGGTATTGGAGAACCCAAATCTCTCCCTTTCAAAGGTTCTGCAAGGTAGATATTTCCCAACAACGTCTGTGTTGAAGATTGTCTCGTCATCATCCTCGTCGTACTTTTGGAAAAGATTTGTATGGGGGATGGAATTATTAAAGAAAGGTATTAGGAAAAATTTGGGCAATGGTCAATCTATAAAAAAATTCTATGAGCCGTGGATTCCACGACCATCTACCTTTAAGGTCTTCTCGTTTCATCGAAACTCAGATGAGGATGCGGTTGTGGCGGATTTTATTACAGACTCACATCATTGGAATTTATTCAAGTTAAACCAAAGTCTGTGTAAAGAAGATGTGGAGGAGATTTCTCGCCTTCCTATAAGTATCTCAGCACCGGATAAATGGATTTGGCATTATGATAAGAAGGGGCTATATACGGTTAAAAGTGGGTACAAGTTAAGTATGACGAACAGTCAAAGGGCCTCACCATCTTCTTTGGATGCTGATGCACACGTTGGTGTAAGAAAGTGTGGAAGCTAAGGGTGCCTAACAAGGTGAAAACCTTTGTATGGAAATCCTTCCATAATGTTATTCTCACTATTGTCAATCTCTCAAGACATCACGTTCCAATTAGCGGCTGCTGTTCGGTTTGCCATGAGGAAATGGAGACTACTGATCATGCTTTATTTTGGTGTACTCGGGCTACGGAGGTATGGGAGGGCATTTTCCCGATGATGGGGGAAGTCCTTAGGGCTCCCATGGATATCAAGGACCGATGGTTTAGCCTTGCGGCCAGTTTCGGCGATATGTTAGACCTTATGTGTAGGGGCCTAGTCGATATGGAATGACAGGAATAATATTTATCACCATCGAGCTATTCCTAATGTCCAGTCTCGATGCGAGTGGATTCTGGATTATCTCGATGATTTTAGAAAGGCCAATCCTGTGGATGGGAAGCTAGACCAATCTGTGGATGATGTTCAAAAGCTGATCGAAGAAGGAGAAGAGGTTATATTACATGTCGACGCAGCTTTTAATGAAATTAATGATAAGATTGGTATTGGATTGGTGTTTGGGACACTTTTGGGAATCTAAAAGCAGCGAGAAAGTTGGCCTCCTCTACTTGTACGAATCCTTTGGGTGCGGAAGCGGAAGCTGTTTTGGAAGGACTCAGGACGGCTAGTTCCATGCAGATGCACCGTCATTAACAGTGATGTTAGATTCTTTAACTTTAGTAAAGACAATCAATGAAGAAATCCAATGTCAATCTTGTATTGCCACCACATTGTGGGACATCAAGGCAATTCGAAATACCTTTAGAATAGTAAGGTTCGAATATATCAATCGCAAGTATAATAAGCTTGCCCATACATTAGTTCAGGAAGGTTTAGATACTCATTCTCATATGTGGGTAGATAACTATCTTGATTGGATTAGTTCCTTAACGCTCCAAGAGCGTTCTCTGTTTGTATCCCTTCGGGGTTTTTCGTTGTCCTAATGAAATTATCTCCTTTGTCAAAAAAAAAAATAATAATAATAAAATAAAATAAATAATAAAAAGAGCATCAATAAAGAGTTTTTAAATTCTATTTAAATTTATAGACTCTTCACATTTATTTGATTGTTTCAATCTCCATAGTTTTCGTATATATTTTTTTATCTTCAAACTTTTACTGGCGTTCAGTGCATAACTTTAAAAATTTTAGTACAAAAATATTAGACTACCTTATTATTGTTATTATTATTTTATTTGAACTACTTTATTTGCATATAATTTGAATCAAAATTTGAGTCGTATCAGGAAAAATTTATGTTAAATAACACAATATATAATTTTAATAATAACGACTAGATCAAAATCTCAACCGGAGGTCAGAAATCAAAATAAAATATCATAGTTTATAACATCTAAAATTAAAAATAAATAAATAATAGACTTCTTTCTTTTTTTTTTTTGAAAAAAAGTCTAATAATGGGCTTCTAAACTTCTAATTTTGCAATCTCAATAATAAAAGTGTTAGGTAAATCCCTAAGCCTAATTTGTTAACCATTTTGTTTTTAAAAAAAAAAAAACTATACCTAATTTTAGGCAATTTCTTTACCATGATTTTCATCTTACAAACGTCCAAATTCTTAATATATTTTTTTTGGTAAAAAAAAAGTCCAGAAACTTTATTTCTATTTTGATTTTGAAAACATTTGTACAAAAGTAGATAAAAGAAAATCATAGTGGAAGTAGTGTTTATAAACTTCATTTAAAAAAACTAAAACCTTCCCTGAGAAGGAAGGAAGGAAAAAAAAAAAACTTAATAAATCAAAGATGTATATATTTTCTTGGTTAAAAAATTATAAGATGAAATCAACCATCCATCTTTGAAACAATAATCAGTCTCTTATCACTAAACTATGTTCGACTTGATATAATTAGAAACAATTGCGTGGATGACTCATTTTGAGAGTCCAAAATGAAAAATGTCCTACCTTTTCAGAATAAGGATATATGTTTTTTTGCTTACATCATCATCCTAGCAAAATTATCATTTTACTCCCTATATGAAAACGCGCATTTAAGGCATTTAAGAGCGAGAGGTTGGAACGAGAGCGAGATTGGAGAGAAAGCAAGAGGTTGGAGAGAGAAATTAGAGAGAGTAAGAGATTGAAGGGAGAAATTGGAGAGGGAGAGCGAGAAGCCAGAGCAAGAAGCGAGAGCGAGAATGGAGAGAGAAATCGGAGAGAGAATGAGAGATTGGAGAGAGAAATTGGAGAGAGAGCGAGAAGTTAGAACAAAAGTAGAGAGAGAGGGATGTTAGAATAGAGAGTAAAAGGGCATATATATTTGTTTTGAAGATGTGTTACATTTATCATTTCCGCCTATTTTAATGGACGTACGAATATCCTATATAATTAAGCCAAAAGATATATTAAACCTAAAATAGAAAGTCAATAAACTTATTAGACACTTTTTAAATTCAGTAATCCATCACCCACAAAATTAAAAATTAAAAATTTTAATCAACACAAAACTAAAAATTCAACGTGGAGACTAACATAATTCAAAAAGTTCGAGACTAAACTTATGATAATAAAACCAAAATAAAAAATCAGTATTTACCAAAGAATTATTTAATTTATTTGAGTGTGGTTGCTTCACAGCTGTATGTGTACAGAAACAGAGTCCTCTTTATTAACCCTTCCCCAAACCACACGGCCCACATGTCCCATCAGCTTTTTCCTCTAACTTTTCACAGACCAGATTCCTATTTCTCTTTTTTTTCTTTTCTTTTCTAAATTTCTCCTCTTTTTCCTCAATTTTTTTTTTAAATTTTTATATTCACTTTCCCCCAAAAAAAATATTATAGATTTTTGTTCCCAACCCCTCATTTATCCTATAAATTACCCCCCAATCCCTTCATAGCCCCTTCCCCCTTCCCTTCTTCTTCACCAATCACCATTAGTTCATCTTTTTTCTTCTTCTTCTTTCTGAGAAAGTTGAGATTTTTCTCATCTGGGTCTTCGAGATTTTGGCCAGAAATCTCCATCTTCATGCTCAACACTCTGTTCTTGATGTTTGAAATTCATGCCTCTGATTCTCAGTGAACAAACCCTCCGTTCTGGTTGTATGATTATAAACTCCACATTCCGCCGCCATCACCTCGTTCAATCCTTCTCCGTTGTTTTTCTCTACTGGCTCTACTACGTTTCATGATATAACATCAACAAAAAAAAACCCCAAAATCCAAATACTCAAAAAACTAATCGCTGTTTAGTAATATTGCTCTGTTATACATACTCTGTTTTACTCTGTTTTGCTCTGTTTCTCTCTGTTTTTGTTACTTTTTCTTTAGTTGGGTTTTTGTTTTGGGGGTTTTTTGATGGCTTCGTCTTCGACTTGTTCGTCGATGGAGGAAGGGGAATTGGCGGCGTTGATGGAGCAGAGGAAGAGGAAGAGGATGCTTTCGAATCGGGACTCGGCGAGGAGATCGAGGATGAGGAAGCAGAAGCATTTGGACGATTTAATGGCGATGGTCGCCCAGTTGAGGAAGGAAAATCAACAAATCGTGGCGAATCTCGGCGTCACGGCGCAGCACTACGCCGCCGTCGAGTCTGAGAATTCCATTCTCAGAGCTCAGGCGGCGGAGCTGGCCCACCGCCTGCAGTCCTTGATGGAGATCGTTGCTTTCTTGAATCCCTGTGATGGGGTTCTCGAAGACGCCTGTGATTCCTTCGGCGGCGAAGATGGCGGCGGCGCTGGTAATGGTGGCTACTTTTGTGCTGACCCGATTCAAGTCGGCGATGGCGGCGGCGGCGGCGGCGGGGTTTTTTTTAATCCTCTGCAAATGGCTTTCTATATGAGCCAGCCTCTCATGGCTTCTGCTGATGTGTTTGAAGAGTACTGATTTGGGATTTGAGTTTCTTTCTCTTTCTATCTTAGTGAGAATGAACTTTCTTGGCATCCAAACAAGAAGAGAGAAAGAGGGGTAGAGTTGGAAGTGTCTTTGATTATCACAAGGAATAAGAGGAAAAAAATGTGGGCTATTTAGGGTGTTATCTTTTGTAAAACTTATGGATTAAGAGCAATGGAAGATGTAAATTTTGGGGTTTTACTTTTTTTAAAGATATTTTTACCTGGTTAAATTTGTCTACTCGAACGTAACTTCATCTCTAAGTCATCGAGAGGTTATTTTTTAGGAGGGGTTCGTATTTCTGACTTTTAAGTCGATGATATAATGTCTAAATCAGTTGAGCTCAACCCAAATTCGAGTCGAGAGGTTGATATATTCATACCCTACTCCGATGTGATGTTATATTGGAAGAAAGAAAAAACTATCCAAGTCTGTAAGAGAATGGAGAACAAACCACTACCAAATTATTTGAGCTATATCTTTAGGTTGACCTATTAAAACTATTAAATTTTGTTCTATATATAAATATATTTTAGAGTTAAATACTATCTTGGTCTCTATAGTTTTGGTTCATTTTGGTTTCTATACTCTTAAAATGTTCATTTTGATCTCTATATTCTCGATTTTGGTTCATTTTGGTTCCAATAATCTCAAAATGTTCATTTTGGTTATTATACTTTTAAAAAGTGACCAATTTGGTCCTTTCAATTTCAATTTTTTCTCATTTTTTTGGATCATAATTTTAGCATGACGTTTTACTTACTAAATTTCTTGAAATATAATCATAAATTTGATTAAAGAATTTTCATTGTGTATAAAATTTATACCTAAACTTTGCATATAGAGACACAATTAGTTACTTAAAAAAATTACAAGGACTAAAATAAACATTTTGATGGTAAGAAACGAAGTACAAGGACTTTCTTACATATGATAGTAATTTGACATCAAGTACAAGGACTTTCTTACATAAGATATAAAATTTATCTTTCTTATATACAAATTAAAGGTTATAAAAATGATAGTAATTTGATTTCAATTACATATGATTTTATTTCATTATGGATTCTTTTAGGCAGTGTAAGTAGCATAAAATAAATACGCTTTTTTTTTTAGATTAAAAATAAATACGCATTTTAAAATATAACATAGTGCAAAAGTTAATTATCTTAATAATTATTGTTAATTTAAGCCGGATAAGATATTTATTATATAGATATATATATATTAGTTCAACAATAATTAGAGGCAGGTAGATTCAAACATCTAATTTCTTGATCAAGATACATGCATGCCAATAACTTCTTCACCTACTTGACCTTTTTTAAAAATTCACAGATGTACCAGACACAAAATTGCAAGTTTAGAGTTTTTTGGACATAAAATTAAAGACAAGTCAATTTTTAAACATTTTGAATATGTCAGTAATTTATTAGACACAAAATTGAAAGTTCAAAAATTTACCAAACACCAAAGTGAACAGCTCAACAATGGTTAGCGTGTAAGAAGTCAAAAGTTCAAATTCCTCCCTTTCAAATGTTTTTTAACTAAAAAAAAAATATAAGACATTTTAAAAGTTTAAACTATTAAACACAAACTTAAAAATTTAGAGAGTGAAACTGTAATTTAACCTTATAATTAATATCAATTACTTATGATAAATGAAAGAAGATGCCAATGTCTAGTGGTAATTATAAACAAATATTTATCAAAATACAAGAAACAAGTTCTTAAAATTCGTTGTCAAAAAAAAAAAAAAAAAAAAAAAAAGAAAAGGTTCTTAGCGATGCATTTTAAGCCTCAAAAATCAGATACGGAAGTGTTCTTATCAGTGACGTTTTTTCTTTTTCTTTTTCTTTTTCTTTTTCCTTTTCTTTTAATAAATTGTTTGGTTAATGGAACTATGAGCTGTTTGTTTTTCCATTTTTTCTAATGCATGTTACTACAATAAAATAAAAGTTAGGGCTTATTATTTTTTTTTTAATGCATGTTACTACAATAAAATAAAAGTTAGGGCTTACTTCATTATTTATAATTTGTTTTTGTTAGATTCTATACTTTAACCTTAATTTCAATTAAGTCCAAGTATGTTTTGAAAATTAAATTATCATCTCTATCATTTAATTAAAGTTTATATGACACTTATTTTAATTAGTATAAAATAACAAATTTCAATCAGTTAATATAGATATCTTAAAATAAATGAGTTCAATAATGTGACAGTTTGTTTTGAAAACATGATATTGGAAAAAATGGATTTAGGTAAAGTTAAAAGAAAATGATTAAAACTATTTTATTTTGGAGTGCAACATATTTTGTCTTGAATTTTTTTTTCTTAACTCGTTTTCAAGTGTGATCACAACAAGTAACTTAACGTGTTAGATTTTTGTAACTCTTTAATTTTCTTTTTCTTTTTTCGTCATTCTTTACTAATGACAAGAACATTTGATCAACTTTAATAAAATAATAGATCCAAATAATAATACAACTTTGAAAAGTATAGGGACCAAAAATGTCATTTAGTCTTAAATCTAGAAAAATTGGTTCATTTTTAGCTCAAATTTTTCATAAAAATTTCCTATGAATATAAGAAGAAACAAAAATATCAATGTCATTGGCACTATTAAGGATAGCATCAAAAATAATAATCATAATTGTGTCAATGTGTTTTGATATGGTTGCCTGTCATATTAGACACGTAAACTATTCCATTACATATATTCACAATCAAACTACTTTACTCAAAAAAAGAATGAAATGATTTAAAGTTACAAACTTGAAGTCTTTTACAGATTTAATATAACATATGAACATTGCTATCATCATATATGCGATGATCGTAGTTTTTTTTTTTTTTTAATAGAACTTTACGAAGTTCAATTAATACATCGTCATTACATGTGACAATCATTTTCATCTAGAAGTTTATGTTTAAGATAGGGATATATCCTAACTCCTATTCAAATTATTGTTGGATAAATCTATAATTAGGAGCTAAAGTCTTCATTTATAAAGACTAGAAAATGTTAACGTGCAACGCACGTATGAAATCTATATTGTCATTTTATTCCTATTTAAATATTTATTTCTACAAACTTTTATTTTTATTTTTTTTATAAATTGTATGCTTTTATAATTAAATATATAAATGAGCATTAATAAATTGAGTAATTTGAATCTTATTATCCACAGAGAAAAAAAAACGATGTTAAAATTTAATGAGACATTGTCATTTTCTATATTTTGCAAACTATAAAGTGTTTCGAGAAAACGCTTTAGTAATATAATAATGTTAGAAAACTTGTAAACTATAAAATTATCATGAGTTTTTTTTTAAAGCTTTATTTTTTTAAAAAAAACATACAAAACTATTTTTGAATCAATGCATTAAAATATGTAATAACTCCTATAAAAATCTAGAGTAAAAAACCTTTATTTATTATTTTTTTTATCATTGAGGTTTATCCTTATAAATATAAATTAACATTAATATGTTTTTTTTAATAAATATTAATATTAATGAGTTACAAAAAAATAATAATAATATTAATGCTAATGTTATTATATTAGATATTTATTTAAAGAAACAAAACGTATAAAAAATTATTTTTTAAAAAATAAGAAATGTACAATTACCTTTTCATTCATGACAATAAATCTCAATACATCTAGAGTTCTTTATTTTGATACTTGTCAATAAATTAAATGTTCGAAGAAGTTTTAGATTATATATATATATATATTATTCAACTGTTGCAATTTAACAATAATATATCACTAAGAGTAATTTTAAATGAAATTTAAACAAATTATTATAATTCTAATTGTGGTCTAAAAAAGAAATTTTAAGAAAAGGCTTTATGTAAATGCAATTATGCAATAGAACAATTTATATATTTTAAATAAAATGAAGGCAAAAGGAAAAAAAAATAATAAAACTATTAAATAAATAAAAATAAAGATTGAGATATACCTTGAATTCATCCATTTGTACAAAATAAAAAAAAAAATTGAAATGAGCTAGCTTCTTTACAAATGTACTAAAATATTTATAGCAAAGGCAATAGGTATATTATACATTATAATGGATCATTTATTTTTTGGTTATCACATAGAAAAATATCAATTATTATCTTTTCAAAAAAAAATATCAATTATTAACATAGATATAAATAAATTAGAAAGAAAAACTAAATGGGATGTACTAAACTAATTAATCTATTAAAAAAAGTATAAAGAAATAAGGAAAAGAAACTCTTCAAAAAAAAAAAAAAAGTAATAAATATATTAAAAAAGTAATAATTAATTAAGTGAACATTTAGAATTAGAAAATTAACATTTGAAAAAAATAGTTAAAAATGATTATAAAATTACGCATGCAATTAACAATAATAATATATCATTAAATGTAATTTATATTATATCATCTAGTTTTCTGTTATGGAATTTGAAATGGTTAATTAAGCTATTTAAAAAGGTATAAGGGCATTTAAAAAAATAGAATTCCAAAGTTTGCTGCTGAAAAAAACCGAAAGCTTTATTAAATTAATTAACATAATAAAAGAGTATAAAGAAATTATAAACATACAAAACAAAATTAAAACCTTCCAAATTAAGAAAAGGTTTATCAAATTAAAATTCTTTTAAACAACACATTATTTATCAATTTTAAAATCCGTTAAATAATACAAATATTAAAGAAGTAATAATTAATTTAAGGGACACATTTGAAATTAGAGAATTAATATTTGGACAAAATAATCATAAATGATTCTCTAAGTTAAACATTATTTAAAAAAAAAAAAAAAGAAATGTACAATCACTTCTTCATCTATGATAATGAATCTTTTTTTGTGAATAACACAGGAATTGAATTTCCAATTTTTTTTTAGTGATATATATATATTCTCCATTAGGCTTGTAATTTAACAATAATATATCACAAAGAGTAATTTAAAATGAAATTTGAACAAATTATTATAATTCTAATTGTGGTCTAAAAAGAGACATAAGAAAAGGACTTTGCAAATGCAATAATGCAATATAACAATTTAAAACTCAAAATATAAAGAAGGAAAAAGAAAAATAAATAGCAAAGATTAAGATATATACCTTGATTTGACACGAAAGGAAAAGAACATTGTTCTTTACTTGGCAATGAGGTTCTTTGCAAATGCATGAAAATATATATAGGGAAGGTATAAGATGTGTGTTATAAGGCTCATTTATTTTTTGGTTATGGAATATGAAAAGATTAATTAACCTACTAAAAGGTATAAATAAATTTGGAAAAAAAAATCAAAATCTACGGTTAAAAAAAAAAAACCAAATGAGTGTATCCAATTATTTTTAATTAATTAACATATTAAAAGAGTACAAATAAATGGAAGAAAAAAGACCTTCCAAATTCCCACGTAGGCAAACACAAAAATGTGTAACAATTTTAAAATCTTTTAAATAACACATTATTTACCAATTTTATAACCCCTTAAATAATATATTAAATTAACTATTAATTAACCTATTAAAGGATTTATAAATGAATTAGAAAAATAAAATTAAAAAAATCTAAACACTGCGGGTAAAAAAAAAGAAGACCAAAAGTTTTACTAAATTAAGCATAAAGAAAATTGAAACATAAAAAAAAAAAAAAAAACAAAAACAAAACCTTTCAAATTTCCATTAAGTTCTTTAAACAACACATTATTTACCAATTTTAAACCATTTCAAATTAAAATAATTAATTAAAGGACACATTTGGAATTCAAGAATTAGTACTTGGACAAAATAGTCCAAAAATGATTCTTCAAGTTAGCCACTTTTAAGATAGTAAGATAAGATAAGATAAGATAATTAGAAAAATAAATAGACTAATCTTTTCAATTTACTTTTGGAAAGTTAACAGTGGAAAAGCCAATAAAAAAAAGGGATGTGCTTGTTGGAACACGTGCGTGCAAGGTACAAAATTTTTAAACTTTTTCTAAAATAAAATTTAATTAATTTTTGGGAAAAAATCATTTTTAACCCCTAAACTTTGGGGGTTGTATCAATTTTAACCCTGAACTTTCAATTTCATCAAATTGAACCCTAAACTTAACAAGTTGTATCAATTTTAACCCTGAACTTTCAATTTCATCAAATTGAACCTCAAACTTATCAAATCGTATCAATTTTAACCCTAAACTTGCATAAGTGTTACAATGTATACCTTTGGTTAATTATCTGTTTGAACCACCGTACGTAATTGATTATTTCTTATTTTTTTCTTAATTCACATTGCACTTGAATTGGGTTCTTATAAATAAAATATTAAAGAAACTTTATTTTAGATGATTTTTTCTCGTTGTTGAGAACTTTGTGAGAGTTTTTTTTTTTTTTGCTGCTATTTAAGATTACGAAAGCAAAGAAATTTGAGAAGTTTTTTATCTTCAAATATTCGCTGGTTTTTTCTTGTTGCTAGGAACCGTGGTTTTTTTTTCCCTTCTATTAATGTTTTTTTTTCTTGCTAATTAGAAGAATATACAAATCTAGGAAACAAAAATAAAGAAATTTCGAGTTTTTTATTTCTCATATTTGCTAGATTTTTCTTGTTGTCAATAATTCGGTGATTTTTTTTTATAATAATGAGAAGAATAGTTTGAGATATGTGATTTCTTAAAGAGTTTTTTCTTCAACAAATTTCTCACAAAACACTAACTCAAATGCAATGTGAATTAAGAAAAAGAAAAAAAAAGAAAAAAAAAAAGAAAATGAAATTGTCAATTACATGTTTTAGTAGCAATTCAAATGAAAAGTTGGCCAAAGGTCTACATTGTAACATTTATGCAAGTTAGAGGTTCAAATTGATACAATTTGTTAAGTTTGGGGTTCAATTTGATAAAATTAAAAGTTTAGGGTTAAAATTGATACAGCTTGCAAAGTTCAGGGGTAAAAATTGTTTTTTTCCC
The DNA here is from genome assembly GCA_017139565.1 of Luffa aegyptiaca. Classification (NCBI taxonomy): domain Eukaryota; kingdom Viridiplantae; phylum Streptophyta; class Magnoliopsida; order Cucurbitales; family Cucurbitaceae; genus Luffa; species Luffa aegyptiaca. The sequence continues at coordinate 37,573,149 of CM029401.1, forward strand.
TTAATTTTTTTTAGTTCAACATACTGTTTAAACATTGAATTTTTGTACGAATGACCCTCTAAAATAGGTGAAAATGATAAATGCCCCACCTTTTCAAAACAAGGATATATGTCATTTTGCTTGCGTCAGCATCCTAGTAAAATTACCATTTTACTCTTTACTCTAACCTCGTTCTAACTTCTCGCTCACTTTCCAATTTCTCTCTCCAATCTCTTGCTCTCTCTCCAATTTCGCTCTTGCTTCTCACTTATTACTCTCACTCTCCCTCTCTGGTTCTCCAATTTCTCCCTCCAATCTCTCACTCTCTCTCTAATTTCTCTCTCCAATCTCTTGCTCCATCTCCAATCTCGCTCTCGCTCCAACCTCTTGCTCTTAAATGCCTTAAATGCGTGTTTTTATATAGAGAGTAAAATGGTAATTTTGATATGATGATGACGTAAGCAAAATGGCATAAGCAAAATGGCATATATTCTTCTTCTGAAAAGGTACGACATTTTTCATTTTGACCTCTCAAAATGCCATGCAATTATCTCTTTAAATATTTGACCTCTTGATCAATGTGTTACATGTCAATTATCGTTTTTTTTAGTTCATCTATAATTTGAGGGTGGGAGATTCGAATCTCTGACTTTTTGGTCGAGGGTACATGCCAATTACCGTTGAACTATGCTTACTTTAGTACATGTCAATGATCGTTGGACTCACCTTAGCTAATTAATTTATAATTTGCTTAGCTAATAAGAATGGAATCAATAAAGAACTCAAAAAAATCAATGAAAATGTAAACAACATTTGTATTCTATAGTTTTACCAAAATTATTTGGAGCTTGATTCACATTGTTTTTTGGTAATGATAATTGTTTAGGTTATTTTCTTGTATTAAAAAATGAAAGTTAGATATATTATAATTGCCAAAATATCTCTTTCGTGCTTTGTCATATAATAGTGACAAAAGTTATCTTAACAATTTATTTAAAATCAACTAATAGTAAAAAAGAAATTTATGATATTTCATCACAAAGGCACGTCAACTAAGAAAATATTAATTGGGCAACTTGTCACTTGGAAGACATATTTTTTTAGAAAATTTATTCTTGATAAATACCAAAGTCGTCATTTGAAAAGACCATTCATTAATGTATAAAGTAAAAGTACATTTATTGTAAAAAAAAAAAAAAAAAAAAAAAAAAAAAAAAAAAGAAAGAAGTAAAAGTACATTTTTTATCAGTAGTTTTTTAGTATATTTCTTTTTAAAACATTCTCTTAAAGTTATATATTAAAAAAATTTAATGGTAAATAGTATAGTAGCTGTAGTATGAGCCAAAGCGAGTTTAGCTTAATGGTAATTGACATGTATGCTCGACCATGAGGTTGGAGGTTCGAATCCCCTCATCCCAATTGTTGATGTACTAACAAAAAAAAAAAAAAAACTGTGGTATGCAATAATTATAAAAATTATGATTATTAAATACAGACATCGTGTTTTCTCAAAAAAAGAATAATAATAATAAATAAAAATAAAAATAAATAAATACATACATCATGTGCTTGATTGCTGCAAATTCCTTTTAATGTGCAATATGTTTAAAATGTTCCAAAAATAAAAGTGGCTTGATGAATTGATTTAAGGCTAATTGAAAAATCACCTCTATTTTTTAATCACATGTAAAGCAAAAGAATCTTCATATAACTAAACCTTTTATATATATAAGGTTAAATTTTAGTGTGTTTGGATTATTTTCCAATATCTTTAAAAGTATTTGTGATTAATTGAAAATAAATTTGAAATTTTGTGAAACATTTTTTTTGTTTGGTTTAGTTATATAGGTCGGATTCCAGCGTCTAACATTAAAAATTTTGTGAAACATTTTTAAACAAGTGTTACTCTCGTGCTGCTGCGAGAATGTTTTGTTTGCGGAATCAGGATTTCTCTCCATCGCAGGAAGAAGTTAACGTTTTTTGGTATCCTGATTTCCCTAGCTGGTTTTCTCCCTCCTATCTGAGGGTAGTTGTATCGTTTCTTTCCCGCTTTAATGAAGTTTATTTCCTATAAAAAAAAAAAAAAAACAAGTGTTACTAATAAATTATGTATTTAGATTCCTTCACTCATTTGAATATAACTTAATAATTAAGATAGTAATAACCTTCTTCTCAAAAAAAAAAAAAAAAAAAAAAAAAGATAGTAATAACCTTTATGGGCTAAAGCGAGCTTAGTTCAGCGGTAATTGACATATACCCTCGACCAAGAGGTCAGAGATTCGAATTCCCCACCCCCAATTGTTGATTTATTAAAAAAAAAAACCTTTATGGTAAGTCGAAAATTAAAATCTTCACTCATATATATATATATATTTAATTGTTTGAAAATAGTGTTTTCTATAAAATACTTTTCCTAATTACACTTTTCAAAGAAAACGAGTATTTTTACACGTGCCATGTACGTGATATTTGATCATTTAAAATATGAAGAAAAATATAATTTAATTAATAATGAAATATATACAATTTAAGCGTGCGTGCGCACGTTTTTGTAAATATAATAATAATAATTTTCATGAAAAATAACTTTTTGAAGATAGTGTAAGTTGTTGAGAAAACAAAACACTCTTACAATTTAAATAACTTTTCATTTTTGTAAAAATGAAAAGACTCTTCCTTATCTAGTTGTAAGAAGTTCAAGAAGGTTGCAAGACTATTAAATTTCAAAGCTTTTGAAATTTCAATATTAATTAAACGTAAAATCATAAATTTTAGATTTAATTTTTATAAATAAATGGAGAAAACTTTTAATATACAAGCTTTTCATATTCTACCTTTTCACATCCTTTAACATTTAATTTGTTAAATTTCAAAATTTAAAATTTTAATGATTAAATAATTTAAAAAATTAAAATATAATTCTAAGCGTCCATTCAACTATTCTATAAGAAACTCTGCACTTGCAAAATTAAGAAAAAGGAAAAAAAAAAAAAAAACCACAAACGTGGGAGTGGTTGAAGGATAAGTTAAAAGGTTTGTTTGAGTGATTAAGAATTCGTTTGGTTGATGATCTGAAAACAGGAATTTGAAAACAAGGGATTCAATGAAAACAGAAATGTAGTTCATGTTTTCAGATATGTGTTTGGTAGCAGATTCAAAAATTAGATCTGAATTTAAATAATGGTTCAAAATGTGTTTGATAATATATTTATAAACGATAACTTATTTGTAGTTATCAACTAAATATTAAGTTGAATATAAAATATTATTAATTAATTTATAAACATGTTATGTGTTATAAATTTATTATTATTATTATTTATTAAAGTTTTTATTTATTTTTTTATTTAGTTCTGCATTTAAAATTTTGAAATTCAAAATCTGGATACAATGAAAACATAAAAAAGTTGTTTTCAGAATTTTCACTATTTGGATCACATAATCCGAAAACTGTTTTCAAAAACACATCTGCCGAACGTATATTCACTGAATTCAGTGAATCCAAAAACATAAAACAGAATCCAGATTGCATACCAAATAGACCCTTAATTTCTAACCATTACTCAATAATTTTACTTAGAATTACAAAAAAAAAAAAAAAAAAAAAAAAAACCTCGTAGATGAAGGCTAATTTTGGTAATAGTTGAAAAAGTAAGGTTAATATTGTCAAAAATAAGTTTCTTCCGCATTCGTACTTTTATATATTATAGATATAGATTATAAAGAGATGAAAACATCTTTATAAGTGTTTTATTTAAATGGTAACCTTGGTCGCATAATAAGAATTTGAATGGGAGATAATAGAAATAATAATCAATTGAATTAAGAATTAGAATGGGAATAAAATATCTAAACCCATTTGGAAATTAGGATTATAAGCAGTTTTGGAAGAAGTGCCAATTAAACCATTTTTTCCAAATGTCACTTTTAAGTGGTTTTAAGATTTTAAAATGTACATTTGATAATCTAATTCAACACCACCGTCAAAGAGAGCATAGCTCAACAGTAATTGGTCGAGCAAAGCTCAACAGTAGTATTTTCGACCAAGAAGTCAGAGGTTCGAATCCTCCCATTCCACTAAAAAAATAAACATTACCAAGATTTTGAAGATTGCTTTTAATGGACTAAAAACGCTTTTATCCTTTCAAAAATAATCTACAACTTACCTTAAGTGAAAATCAAATGCGAGCCATAAAAAGTAGAAAAAAGAAGTAAATTTAAAAGAAAAAAGAGTTGTGCAATCCACCAAAATAAAGGGATAAGAACGACAATGTTATCCTCGCTCCATAAATGATGAATGGATCGATCAATAAAAATGATTTTCGATTTTAAAGATGTTCTACAAATTGATAAATATATTTCTTTTATTGATAAAATTAAGGCTAAATTATAAAAAATACCCCTAAACTATGGGGTTTGTTTCAAAAATGCCCCTAAACTTTGAAAAGTTTCAAAAATACCCCTGAACTTTGAAAAATGTTTCAAAATGCCCTTGCCGTTAATTTTTTGCTGGAAACCGTTATAATTTACGATGAGAGAAGGAAAAAAGAAGAAGCATTTTTCAATAAGGGTATTTTCTAAATTTTTTTGAAAGTTCAAGGGTATTTTTTAAACTGAAACTTTAATGGTTTCCATCCAAAAATTAACAGCAATGGTATTTTTGAAACATTTTTCAAAGTTCAAGGGTATTTTTGAAACTTTTCAAAGTTCAGGGGCATTTTTGAAACAAACCCCATAGTTCAGGGCATTTTTTTTATAATTTAGCCTTTAACCATAGGAAAATAAGTATTCCATTTTTTTTAATTCAACAATATTTGGAGTGGAGGGATTTGAACCTCCAAACTCTTGATCGGTAGTATATGCTAATTACCGTTGAGTTATGTTCACTTTGGCGGATTCTATTTCATTCCATGTCGTACCCATCGAGTAAACCTGTGCTAGAAATAATTAGAAAAAAATTAGTTCTATATTGTTTTTATTACTATTATAAAAAAAATTCAAATACTGAGTACTTTCTTAGTTAATTTAAAATATATATATAATGTTTAATTATTTGTTCTTTTATTTATTTTAGGAACAAGTTAAATAAGGTAAAGTGCAGCTGTTATATATATAATCATGACTTAAAACCAGACAAAATAAAAAAAAAATAATAAAAAAAAAAAACACTACAATGAAGGGGAAATGAAAGAATAAAAGAATGCCAACAAAAAAATAATGGCCTTTTTTGTAATGAGACCTTTTGAAGAGTTCCTATCAAATTGAACTTTAGTGTTTTACAACTTTGATTGGAATTTAAAAAAATAAATTTAAACCTAAAAATTATTAGTATCAAAATTTCTTGAACAAAAAGGGATTTTTTTTTTTTTTTTTTTTTTTTTTAAACTAGGATTGTTGTAGTTTGTAAGGGTCCGTTTGGAATACATTTTAATTTAAATGTTTTTCAAGAATGCATTTTTTAAAAAACATTTTGTATAAAAATTGTTTAGAATTTAAACACTCATCTGTTTAGTTGCATTTCCTCACAAATGTTTTTATACCCAAGTTATTGTTTACTTAAGAAGTCTTTTTAAAAAAGTTGGTTTCAAGTGTTTCTCTCAAAATGGTTTATTTATCAATCTCATTTTCTAATAAGTCATTTTTAGTGGTTCCCAAACACTAAAATTTTTTTTAAAATGATTTATTTTCAAAATTAAACACTTGAAAAGTTAAACCAAACACACCCTAAGTTGATTGAAATAAATTATTGTAATAATAGTATTTAAAAATATATATATATATAAATATAGCAATGCATGTCTATCAAGAATTATGATGATTATAGTCAACTGTCAATCATGTCAGCCACAGAATAAAACATGAAAAAAAAAAAAAAGGTTTGGATTTGATAATATTTTTAATTTTTGAAAATTAAAGTTTTAAACATTACTTTCATATATGATTTTCTTTGTTTTGTTGTATACTTTTTACAAATATTTTCAACCTCCAAATTTTCTTTGCTTGTTAGTTCAAAAAAAAAAAAATTCTTTGCTTGTTTTCTCTCAATTTTCTTACCACAGGTTTTATCTTTGTTAAGGACACATTTAAATTTCTAGCCAAATTTAAAAAACAAAAACAAGTTTTTGAAAACTACTTTAATTTTTAAAACTTGACTTGGTTTTTTAAAACATGGGAATAATATAGATAACAATACAAAGAAACTTATAGTTATAGGTGGAAGTAAGTTTAATTTTCAAAGACTAAATGATTTTCAAACGGGACCTACAAAATTATTATTATTGTTTTTTTTTTTTTTTTGGAATGTGGTTAAAGAAGTCAAATATTACCATAAGAAAGATGAAAACTATGGTAAATAAATTGTGAGAAAACCAGGACAATTTTCAAAAACCAAAACAAAAAACCAACTAGTTATCAAACAAACTGGGTTTTTATAAAAAAAAATATTATCTATAATTATTTTCACAAAATTATTTTTTTTTTAGAAAATAAAGTGTCACATTTCAATCAATGTGTGTAAAGAAGGCATGCAAACAAAAGGGAATCATTTCATAGAAGATTTGTTTGTTGGTTTTCTTCTAAACAATTAAAGATAAAGTTTTGAATTTGAATCAAATTCACATTTTGTCTTTTTTTTGTTCTTTTTTTCCTACTCCACAAAAAAACACATTGTTTTGGGTCCAAAGCTGTCAATTTTCAATCGCATTCTATGGTTTTATAATATTGTTTGAAGATTCCGTAAACACTTCTTCTTCTTTCTTTTCACCAATTCTTAAATGATATAATAATAATTATTATAATATTGGATTATATTTTATAAGATGAGATCCATGGCATTAGTCATCTTAAAGTATTATTATTATATTAAGATATTTTCAAAAGTATATCTAATAAGTCTTTAAACTTTAAAAGTGACTCGAAGATCTATTCGACAAAAAAATTGAAATTTAGAGAACAATTAGATATAATGTGTTGAAAGTTTAAAAGGCCTATGTAGCACAATTTTGAAACTTCATGGATTAAATATATAAGTCGAAGTGAGATAGCTCGACCACATGTACTCTCGATCAAGAGGTCAAAGGCTCGAATCCCCCTACTCCAAATGTTGTTGAACTAAAAAAAATTAAAAAAAAAAAAAAAGACTAAATATATAATTTAATTTTATTTGATTTCTTTTAGTATTATTGTAGTTCAAACGTGAGTGGAGATCATTTGAACCTGAAGATTAATAATATCTTGACCTCTTAAACTATCTTCAAGCTATTTTGTTTTTTGTTTTTTTTTTTGTATAATAGTATAATTTTTAGTCTTATGTTTTGATATGTAAACTTCCCTGCTGCTACCTAAAATATTTTGGGACTATAGTTTAAATCATGATGACCATCTACCTAAAATAAAATTCACATTATTTTTTGGGAATCTTGCTCATTTGTTTCGAAAAAATTCAATAGCAAATACCAAAATAAATTTTATGAGAGGGTATAAAACATAGCTAGAATATTTTAAGATATAAGGACCAGAATAAATATACATTTTAGTTGACTTATATATTATTCCCTAAGACTTCATTTGATAATCATTTGATTTTTAGTTTTTGAGAATTAAGCATAAACATCTATAGGCTATTGTGGTTATTATTATTATTATTCATACTTCTAAGTTTCTTTACCTAAAATGTATTAATCTGTATATAATTGACATTTTTTCAATAATGTTTTTTTTCTTTTTATACATGGGATAGCACCTATACACGAATAAATGCACCAATTCAATGTGTAACCATCTCCATATGAACAGTTGCATCCTATCAACATCAATTTGCACTTATTGGACAAATTTTCATATAGTTTGATATTTTGACAATTATATATTATATATATTTTTCTTATACATGGGTCACACCTATACACGAATGGATTTACCATTTCAATGTGTAACCATCTTTACATGAATAGTCGCATCTCGTCGACATCAATTGCATCTATTGGACTCAATGGAAACTTACACTCAAATAGTCGTGTCCCATCAACAAAGGGTAAAAGAGGAATTTACTTTAAAAGTAAGGGCAAAAGAGGAAACAAAATATTCTTCCCTCTTAGGGTAGAAGGATAAAATAGTCATTATAAAAAAATTTAAGGGCAATAAGGGAATGTAAAAATTCTCCCCTCTTAACCCCTTTTAATATTAATAATAACTAGTTATAAACACGTGCGATGCACGTGAAATGTTGTTGTAATTTAAAGTAAATGAAGATGTTTTTTTTCTTTATACTTTTAAATCTTATTATTGTGAATGATTATTCTAAAAGTCAAAGCCAAAGCGAGCATAACTGAACGTTAATTGACATGTATTCTTTCGAATTTTGAATATTTATATAAGTTATAATGTACACATAACTTATAATGTATTAAAAAATTTGACACGCATTTTCTCCTTTATTGTACCGAAAAGAAATCTCCTTTATTGTGTTGATTGATGTGATTTTTTAAATTAATCTTCAAAGTTAAATAAAAATATATAAAAAAAAGCAACAAATTATGAATTAGACATACAATTTATCACTAAATAAATAAATAACATTCTTCCTATCACGTTCTTTAAAAAATACACAAAAATAGCAACACGAAAAGTTTCTCCCTATCGTGGCTTTTATATATACTATAAATATAGATGATATAAAAATCTCCTTTATTGTGTTGATTGATGTGATTTTTTAAATTAATCTTCAAAATTAAATAACAATATATAAAAAAAAAAGCAACAAATTATGAATTAGACATACAATTTATCACTAAATAAATAAATAACATTCTTCCTATCACATTCTTTAAAAAATACACAAAAATATATTAGAAATTTGGAGAGTCATGAAAGAAATAGCAACAAAGAGAGATTAATTTAATTATAAAAATAGAAAAAGAAAAGGAAAAGCAACAAATAGAGATTAATTTAATAATAAAAATAGAAAAAGAAAAGGAAAAGCAACAATAGATTCATCTTTCTATCTTTTGCTGCGACAACGCATCTCTTCTTCTCCAATGACACCATGCCTCTCCTTTTACCATGCAGCGACAACGCATCTCTTCTTCTCCAATAACACCATGCCTCTCCTTTTACCGCTTGCGCTACCCCAACTTTTCTCTACTACTTTAGAGCCACAATCGTCCTCCACTCGAAATCCATGAATCTTTCCTCCATTGTAGAGCCACAATCGTCCTCCACTTGAAATCCATGAATCTTTCCTCCATTGCAATGGAGTATATATACCGAGGGGTTCAATGAAGAAGACAAATAGATAGAATTTTGAGAAGACAAAACGATTTTGGAAATTTGAATGGGTGAAAAACATAACTCAAAAAAATATTAATTGCAAACATAAATGATATATTAAAAGAGAGATAATTAAAATTAAAGAGGAATATGAAAGATGAAAAGACAACATCGTGGAGTAGGAAAGAGGAAAGATTAAAGGGTAATATTGGCACATATACAAAAGATGAAAGGGTAAAATGGACACGAAAAGTTTCTCCCTATCGTGGCTTTTATATATACTATAGATATAGATATAGTAGAGATTATTTCTTTTTTTTTTTTTTTTTTTGAAATTATCTATTATTTCCTTCTAATTTATGATATCTTGAGCAAGTTGGCAATCAAGCACGCATTCAAAATCTTAAGGATAAATTACAAAATACTTGCTTAAATTATTGGAATAGTTATAACATTTTTTGTTTTTTTTTTTTTAGGAAGAAATGAATATCATTAATAACAGAAATGACCAGTACAACCACCCCCATTAATGAAAGGGAAAGCCCAATTCGGAATATTGGGAGCCCAAAAACATTCCTCCCTTTCTCGCGAAGAAGACAACTGGCCAGGAGACTTCGCCGGAGAAGACGAGGACCTGCCGGCAGCGCTTCTCGCAACACAGTGCGCAGCTGTGTTAAAAAAACGATTACAATAGCTACAATTTTCTTCATGGAATAGTTATAACATAATCTTTAAACTTTCAATTTGATTGATTATAATTATACCCTCAAAACTAAGAATTCATGCAATGTCACCCAAGTTGTTATATTCATTAATTTTTTTTTTAGTATTATATGAGAGTGAGATTTGAACTTTTTTTTTTTTTTTTTTTTTGTTAGGTTAAACTATCAAAAAATCCCTAAACTATGGTGTTTATTTCAATTATACCCCTGAACTTTTAAAAGTTTCATTTTAGCTCTCAAAGTTTGAAGTTTGTTTCAAAACGACTATTGAAGACATTTTCTGTTAAATTTATGGATGAAAGGGATGTGTTTACATGTTTTTTTTTAAAAAAAAATTGTTTTTCCATGTCTATGTTCACATAAGCAACAATGCATATGCAATTGCAACCCCATCATTTTTTTGTCTATAAATTTAACGAAGAAAGCATTCAAAGATTGTTTTGAAACAAACTTCAAACTTAGAAGACTAAAATGAAACTTTTGAAAGTTTAGGGATATAATGAAAACCAATCTCGTAGTTTATGGGTATTTTTGATAATTTAACCTTTTTGCGTTGTTGATGTCTTAATGAAAAATGCCTTCGAAGGTTGTTTTGAAACAAGCTTCAAACTTTGAAGACTAAAATGAAACTTTTGAAAGTTAAGGGATATAATGAAAATCAATCTCGTAGTTTAGGGGAATTTTTGAAAATTTAACCTTTTTGTTATTGATGCCTTAATTGAGTTATATTTAAGTCAGTCATTAATTTTCTCTAAATGTGTGAAAAAAATTGCCAAATCTGCCCGTTTGGTTTGAGGTAAGAGGATGAGAATAAGGGTGGAAATCAGCAAATCCCTTGTTTGGTACAAGGTTTTGAGTTATTCTCATGGGGATGAGCTATTCCCATGAATTTTGTATACCCATGGATAAGGGTATTTCTTGCAAAAACATGAGTATTCTCCATATCCTTCTCTTTCTCTCTCTTTTTTTTGTTAATATTTATATTTTTTTTAACACATTTATTTATTCTATTAAAATTAATTATATTATTGCCAACAAGAGCATAGCTTAACTAACGTTGTACTAATAACCACGAGGTCTGTGGTTCAATTCCCCCCACCCCCATATTGTTAAAAAAAAAAATAAATAAATAATTATATTATTTAAATTAATTTTTATAATCAACCAGATTATATAAAACTTATTTTATAATAATGGGTTGAATTCCCCTAATTATTTATTCAATCTATTAAAATTAATTATATTAATTAATTTTTATAATCAACCAAATTATATAAAACTTATTTTATAATAATGGGTCGAATTAACCTAATTAATTATTCGATCTATTAAAATTAATTATAATATTTAAATTAATTTTTATAATCAATCAAATTATATAAAACTTATTATATATAATAATAGGTTGAATTAACTTAATTAATTATTCAATCTATTAAAATTAATTTTTATAATCAACCATATTATATAAAAATTATTTTATAATAATGAGTTGAATTAATCTAATTAATTATTCAATTGTAATAAATTAATCCTTACTAATTAAGTTTCCTTTTGAAAATTCGTTAAAAAAAAATATTCATGTATGCTTTCAATAGATTATAAAACATATGTATAGTATAAAATTGATAAGATTTTAAAGAAAAACAACGTAAGAGCTACATTTGTTAAAATTTGTGAGTTTTGGTAAAATTATTCATTAGTTAATATGTGGATTAATCAAACTTAAAATTAATCTGATTAAGGATATTTATTAAAAGTATTAAATAAATAATTTTAATTAGTCAAATTAACTTTGCCTATTCTATTAAAATTATTCATTGATCTATTAGAAAAAATATATTCATTGATTATCAATTCATTAATTTTTACTAATACTTTGAATTAATTTTTATTGTTTTATTGATTAATCTATTAAAATTAGATAAGATTTCCATGATTAATCCCATGAAATAAATACAGACATAATTGATTCCCATAAAATCCTATGACATTTCCATACACAACCAAACACAGTTATCCATGATTCTTAGCTTATTCTCAGACATATTATTCCTAGACATCTGAAAAACCTTAAACCAAACGGACCCTAAAGAAAGTGGTAAGATGCTACAATTTGTCTTAAAAATAATGTTAAAAAAGTGTTAATTGAAAGAAAGAAAGTAAAATTCATATAAGTAATAATAGTATTGTATTTAATCCCAATCAATTTTATTTAAAAAATCCTAATGAATTTTTTTAAGTCCTAATCAATGAGAGACATTTTTGCATAAAAGTTATAGTGGTTTGACAAACAAAAGAAAAGAAAAAGAAATGAAACACATAAGTAATACTTTAAGAGCCATTTTCAAAAGTAAAGACTTAAAGAAAACGAAAATTTTGATGCTTCACATGATTGGTGATTAAAATAATTAATCTATAATTTATATTAAAAAAAATGAAATCATATTTATATTTACAAAACACACCCACAAAAGTATAACACTTTTTTAGTATTACAATTCAAACGTAAGTGAGAATTTGAAGCTACAACGATTAAAAAAATGTTACTGATACCTTAACTGGTAGACCTACTCAAATCAAGATAAACTATAACATCTACGACTTTTCACAATAAAGATTTAAAAATTAAACAAACGAAAAAAGAAACTGCCAAAACAAAACATAAAATATTATATTAGATTCAGAATAAAGTGTTGTAGGAGTCTAAACGAAACTATCGATAAAAAGTTGTCATAATCATAAAAGAACGATCGCATTGTGGATGAAAAGGGAAGTCAATATTCAAGAAATAGTTCAAAATGGACCCATTGATAAGTGATAGCCATGGGTAGGTGCCCATTTTAATCATCCAAAATTCTAATCTCCCCCGTAGGAAAATTAAGTAAAAATCTTGTATCTTTGATGGGATGTGAGAGATTTTTCTTATCCATTAGATAATTACATAAAATATTTACTAAATAATTGTAAATTAAAATTTAGTCAACTAATTCATTATAATATAGCCACTTGGATAATCTTCATTCACATATAATTTCGTGTAGGGAATTATCAAAATCTCTTATTTGATAATATTTATGTGGCCAATTTTAAACGACCATAAATTTTTTTTTTTAAAAAAATGGACCATTTATTTTCAAACTTTGTTGAAATAAAATCTAACTACAGTGGAAATCCAGGCTATATTGGGGATTGTTTGGGTGATTATTGATTTAAAACCCTATTTTAGTTTATAAATTTGCATACTCATTTTATTTTGTTTTTCAAACATTCTATTTTAGTCTATAAATTTTGGAAAAAAAAAAAAATAGCCTCTATAATTCTTTTTTTTTTTTTAATTTATTTGACTAGTAGACATCTAAGTAGACAAATATTTGAAACCACGTAAAGTAAATTATATGGGTATAGTTAATTAAAAAAACTAAAATAGATTTTTATATATAAAATCAAAAAGACTGAAACAAAACTTTTGAAAGTCTAAAGACAAAACAACCCAATATTATTTTAGGATTAAGCTTCTAGAATGACAACATTGTGATTCAAATTCCAATAAAGCGTGCTCTCACTTGACCAGGCTCTTACTCTTAAAAAAAAAAAAAGAAAAAAAAAAAGAAAAGAAAAAAAAAGGTTCTCAAGTTTGATTTTGACTCTTGTATTTTTACTCAAGCCATTAAAGATAAAAGGGGGGAAATTGGTTCTCATTGGTTATAGGTAAAGAAAATTAGGCATGGTGGTTTCTAATCTCAGTTCCACTTTCAAAAAAAGTTGAAGTTTTTTCAATCAAAAATTCAAAACAGTCTGCCCATAACCTAAAAGAGGAAGCAAAGAAAAGAAGATACCAAATCCAAAGCCAAACCTTCTATGTTTATACATATTTTTTTGGCATTCCCTTTTGATCTGATTGCATTTTGGAGGAAAGAAAAGCCTGCTGGTGACTTCATGAGTTTGGGATATTAGAATATGCTTCAACAATGGTGAGAAGCATGTGCTTTGGCCATGACTCTTAATGCCTTCATCATGTGTATTGGGACCAACAATCTTATCATTTGAGTTATTTTAATGGGTCTTGGAAAGGAGAAAAGAAAAGAAGAAAAATCAAATCATAAGGTGATTAGTGATGTTGTTGCTTAGAAGTTGGAGGAGTTTTCTTTTCCTAGACTTTATATTATCTCTTAAAGTTGGATTTCATAAAGTTAGTGAAAGAGAAAAAGGTTGATTAGTTTAATCTTGGATGTAATTACAAATCACACCCTTGTAGGTTGCTTCTTTTACTAATCTAATCATCAGGTTTTCAAAATGGTTTTTAAACTACTCATTACAGAACTATGGTCAGAGCATCAGATTTGGGGGGTGGTTGAGTGAAAGAAGTTTGGAATGAGATCTGATTTTGAAGATATCTAAACTTACAATGTGCTCTTTTGACTATTCTACCAACCCACAAGAGAAGTGGTTTTACCTTTAAAAAAATGATGCTTTAGTATATGACCTAAAAGACAGAAGTAAGTGGGTCAGACTTTGTAGTGTGATGGTGATAAACAAGTCAGTCCAAGAAAAGTAAATGAGAAATGCAAAAGGAAAATATTCTCTGGTGCAATGGTTGTGTCCTCAAATGTTTCACAGAATCAAAAATATCAAAGCATTTGGATTCTGGGATGTGAATTTTTTACCTTGAGCCATATGGTGGGGGAGGGGGAATCTCCAAAACCAGACTGTGGGCTGTAAAGAAACCTTTCTCCATAATCTATGGCTTGACATGTGAGCATATGAGTGCAGCAGTGCCCTTAATAATTCTTGTTTGTACAATGTCTGCATCAAAATAGCTTCCAGGAATAGGAAAGATTCAATACTTGTACCAGAAGTTAAGCTTTCTATGGCAAATAGAGATCGGATCAACCGAATTCTTATAGTAAATTCCTATTAGTATCAAGACAAGTTGGATTCTAGATGTATAAATACAAGATCAGAAGGAATGGATCCACAGATCATGGTCAACTGAGATCTATTGGGTTGGGGGAATGCATTTGAATCCAAACCTACTTATTTTGGCTGTATGAGCGCGTGCTATGAGCAAAATGAATCAGGGTGAAGACTTTATGGTGAATAGTTGCATAAAGTAATCAGCCACTAGATTCAGTAGTATTTTAGCTATGGGAGCATGCGCTATGAGAAAGGCAAACTGGGGTGAAAGCTTTATGGTGAATAGTTGCATAAAGTAATCAGTCACTAGATTCAGTAGTATACTTCGAATCCAATCCAACATGGTACTAACAGAGTGTCTTCACAGAAGAATAGTCCCACCCACCCTGAACGACTATAAGCAAAACAAACTGGGGAAATTACATTATAGTAAATAGTTGCATAAAGTAACAAGTCAAAAATTATTTTTTTTAAAAAAAAAAAAAAAGTAACAAGTCAATAGGTTCAACAGTATTCTTTTAATTCTCAAACTAGGGCAAAGGCTTTAGAGCGAATAGTTGCATAAAGTAATCAATCACTAGCTTTAGTAGTATTCTTTTAGTCCAATCCAACATGGTTTATAGATTAAGTGGGGGTCATAGCAGTTCTCACAAAAGTACTTTTATTAGAGGAGACTAGAGATATAAAACACCCAATGACTTTGTATTAAAGATGAGACTCAGGAAACATACTTGGTCCTTAGCATTTTCATCACTTGGACAAAGTTTTGTGCTGCAGTTGTGAGAAGTAAAATTTAATATCCACAGTTTGCAGCTTGTTAACTGCAAGTGTTGAATAAACAGAATTGGTTGGTTTACATGCCCCACTTCAGATATTATAACCTCTGCATATGCAATTTATGCATCTAATTTAGTTTTTCTCATTGCTTCTCTATCCAAATTAGATAGCTGAAGAATTTGGTACAACCCACCAACACATCAGTTTTAAGCTCCTCAGTTCTCATTAGTATTGCTCTGGAAAAAATCAACCAAGTACCAATCTCCCTGTTACCAGTGGTCCTTGGATGAGTAGTAACCATTCCTGAAAGTAGGAAATGGTGGAAACAGAATCTATCCTTCATTATGATCTCGCTTGGGTACGTCTTCGAGACCAGTTTCATAAACTTGTGGCATTCCTCGCAGGACCCATCAAATCTCAACAATCTGAATCTCAGAATTTGCGTCACAGCAAGTTTTTCAATGTGATGACTTGTAATTGAGGAACTTTGCATTATCGCCAACTTCAAGCAAAATCTCCAGGAGTTTTGGTTTGTACGCTTCTTGTTTTAGTTGACTATATATTTCATCCCATTTCCTATAGATGCTTTCTGCTTCAGGATGACCTGAGTCTCCTGCTGCAAATTCATGAATTACCCCATCAATCTCTATCTTTCTAGACCTTGCTGTTTTACTAAAACTTTCACAATCATTAATCCTTTACCTTTGCCTTAATTATCATTGCCACTTCCCAACCATAGCTCCCACAATCACTTGCATTCTTATTAAGAAGCTCAAGGTGTTTTACCAAATGCTTGCCTCGACTGACATCTCCATGTACTTTAGACGCCCATGTCAAATTTCTCCATAGCACATTGTCGGGTTCAACTTGCATCTTTCTTACAAACTCCTCAGTTTCTTTCAAATACCCTGCCCTATCAAGAAGTTCCACCATACATCCTTAATGTTGAATGGTTGTTTCAACTCCATTCCTGATTTGTATGTTTTGTAAATAGTTCACCCAAACTGAATTTTTACATGCTGATAACATAAAATTGTAGTCATTATTCTCTCATCATGCTCAATTTCAAATTTAATCATCTTGCATCTCTGCACTGGCCATGGCTGGCGAGGACCAAGATTTTTAAAAACTTCTTTGTATGTGTTGAATATCTTATTTGTGCTGTTTAAGCAACTACATTTGGCGTACATTTCAATGAGCGCAGTTCTCACATTAGACTTTGAACCGAGCTCATCCTTCACAACACCCTTATGCACTCTCCTTCCCATCATTAACGGCCCCATTATCAAAGCATGCTCTCAGAATTGACACAACCGTGGCATCGTTTAATCTCAACCCCAGTTTCCAGCATTTGCTCAAACAACCTAAAAAGCCTCAACAGACTCTTAAAGTTCAAGAGAAAGAAACGATATTCTTTCATATATCGAGAAGAGTACATCAGAGGCTATATAAAGCCTTCAGTTAAATGAATCATACCATACAGAAGTTAAGAACAGATAAACCATCTACTAACCAATAACAGATTGAACCAATGCAACTAATAGAAGATAAGCTTGACAGAAAACACTTCCAATTAGCTGCCTTAACACAAACCAATCAATTTCCAACTAACCCATCAACCATGTAAGTCCATTTCAACCTAAACCTCTCACAGACATTTCAACAAACAATTCATATGCAATACCCGAATCGCCAAACAACAAGTACATCCGAATTAACGAGTTTTGCACAAAACAATCCAATGCCAGACCCAACTTCAGAATCAATCCATGAATCTATCTTCCTAAAAGGGTAAGCCGCAAAAGGGCACACGACTTTAGAAGAAACGGGTAAGTAAACTTATCGGGTCGAATCCTGATGAATAAGGGGCGAGATGCTGTTTCGAATTGGGCTTCCTGATTTGGAAATTTGTTCTGCATGGCTTTGCTCATGCTGCTGAATGTCCCTCTGTGCGAGAGGGACGGATGGGGTCTTTTGACATTGAAGTTCCCGATGGTCAGCAAGAACAATTCTGCATTTATGAATGATTTCTCGTTTGTAATGACAAACTTTGGTCCACTGATTGAAATTTCTTGTCTTTTCTCTGACCCTTTTCTTCCTATCGATTCTGGATTGTTGGGTTCTTGGCTACAGGTGAAATTGAAAAGGATTGCAGGAGGAATGGCAACGGAGCAGGATTGGATGCTTATGGCCAGTACTAGGATTCCTTCCCGAACAAAACTTGCCTGCCAGCATACCGGTTAAAATCTTGACAAATAAGAAAAGAAAAGGAGAAAATGAGAATTTTTTGGTATCTCTTTTAGTTGTCAACATTTTAATGATGGTATACAGGAGATCCCTACATACCATGCATGCAAGTTTTTTCCTTCCAAAAAATGTATGATTAGTCTAATCTTTTAGATGATTCTCATTTTTATTTTTTGTCTTTTAAAATTTTGGTTAATTCAAATGTTCAGTACTTGAACTTTGGAGTTACGTCAATCTAGAGTGAGCTTAGCTCAGTAATTGATATGAATCATCGACCAAGAACTTAGAAGTTTGAATCCCTCCACCTCCAAATGTTAATGTACTAAAAAAAATTAGTCTTTGAATTTTAAAAGTTTCTAATAGGTTCTTAAACTTTCACGAGGTATATTTGAAAATTGCTTGTGGTTGAATAAAAAATATTACTTTAATACAAAACTCAATTAAGCCATTAGGAGAATTTGAGTTGTCCATCAAATAAAACTATTTTTCACAAGTGGGATGTCACATGCCACCATATCTAAATACATTATTTTTTAAAAAAAATATGTGAGGGTGGGAATGGGGAATTCAAACCATAGATCTCATGGTCATTAGTACAACTTTATGTCGGTTGAGTTATGCTCTTGTTGGCATCTAAATACATTATTAAAACAATAAGTTAATGTTAGGTCAGCTTCGGTTAATATTTAAATTAATGTATTTGGAGACTTATTTCATTTTAATTTATATACTTTCAAATGTTTAAGTTTGACACTTATACTTCAATAAGTTTTAATTTTGAAAAAACAAATTAGTCTATATTTATACTATTTATAAATTTTGAAAATACATTTACATTGTATCTTCTTTTGAATCAAAACAATTATTATTTTATCAGTTTTGAAGAAAATTAACTTCAAAGTAACCATGACAACTAATTTTAAGATATAATGAAAATGCATAGACTAAAACTAAACATTTGAAAGTACATTGATTAAATTTGAACATTTGAAAGTATAAGAGTCAAAGCGAGCATAACTTCGTGGTAATTAACATGTATCGTCGATTGAAATGTCAGAAGTTTGAATCTTTATCCCCTAAACAAAAGTATTTGAAAGTATAAAAACTAAAATAGAAAAATGATATTACAAAAATAAAAAAAAAAAATATATGGAAGCCTTCACCACGAGACGACACTTGGATTAAGGACGAAACCCGAGGCTGAACGACAAATCGGAACACACTCGTCCAGAGGAAGATCATGTCGGAAACCAACGAATTTCAAAGCAACCACATAAAAGAACCCATCAACTCATCTAAATTAAGCTACTTTTCTCCCAAATTTTTGGCCATTTTAAGAGATTCCGACGCGTTTCTGCCGATTTCCCACTTTTCCCACCGTCCCTTTCCTTCGATTCCTTCGCAACCCATCTTCTCAGATTCTTCCTCCGTCGCTGTAATCCGAGTCGCCGCCGCGTTCTTCTTTTATTTTATATATGTTCCTTCAAATCCGTTGCTGGTTTTCCTCATCTCTATCGTTTGCTTCTCAATTTTAGGTCGTTATTTTCCTCCCGGATCTGATTCCATCAATTCCTTGTAAGTGGGCTTTCTTTTCCTCTCCATGTAACTTCGTTTTTTGTTCATTTTCTGTTTGATTTCTTAATTTTCTTTCGTTGTTCATGGATGCCCTTGAGGTACTTGCTGGATTTAACGAATTGGGAGGTCTTGTACTTGTTGAATATGATCATAATTGTTAGGTTAAATTATTAAAAATGGCATCGAACTATGGGGTTGATTTCAATTATACCTTGAACTTTCAAAAGTTTCATTTTAATCTTAGAGACAAAAAATTGTGTATTTGCATGTGTTTTTATTGTTTGTTCTTCAAATCTATTTATATAAGCAACAATATACATATGTAAACAGTTTTCCATCCATAAATTTAAAGAAAAAAACCTTCAAGGTTAAACTTTAAGTGCTAAAATGAAACTTTTGAAAGTTTATAGGTATAATTAAGAGGAGTATTTTTAACGATTTAACCTAATTATTAATAATGGTTCCTTATTTCCATTTGGTTCGATTTGTCCTTTCTTTCCCATTTCGGGTCTTATATAGTTTGCTTTTTCTTTACCCAGGAGACTAATTTGGTCTATTTCATCGAACGTGGCTGTAAAGTTGAGAAGCTTTGAGATTCAAAAGATATGGTGAAGGAGACTGGTTATTATGATGTATTGGGTGTCAGCTTCGATGCCTCTTCTGCAGAAATTAAGAAGGCTTACTATGTTAAGGTGATTTTTCCATGAGTATGATGATCGATGAATCTCATTAAAATTTTCATTTTCCAGAATTTCTGAGAAACATATGTTGCCTCTTAGTCTTAGCTGCATTTTTTGTTGTTAATGTTGGGGATGTCTTTTATGACCTTGATAAGAAAACATTGTTGATGATTCTTTGATAAGGGAGTACTGGTCCACTCTTTGCATTATACTTGGTCCATTGGTGCGTCCCACTAGTCTTCGAGAAGGCTTCACCCATTCCAAGGCCAAGCCGAAGACCTTAGAGAGTATATCTAAACATCCCAAGTCTTACCACAGGGTATCTTGGGGTTGGAATTTAGTTATTGTTGGGAGTGGGAAATCTTATAACCTTGATGTCTACTTTTCAGGCAAGGATAGTTCATCCAGATAAAAATCAAGGAGATCCAAAAGCAGCGGCAAATTTCCAGGTGAACTGAAGTTACTAACCCTGTCTAGTCTCTCCTATTTTGTATGCACTATCTGTTAGTTTTATTGTCAAACAGCAGATCTGATATGTGATTCTTTATGCAATTGCTTGTAATGATCCTCGTGAAGGTACTGGGAGAGGCTTATCAGGTATTGAGTGATCCCGAGAAGCGTGAAGCGTATGACAAGTATGGGAAGGCAGGAGTACAACAGTAAGTTTCTTGAACTGAGAGTGTGGTGTGTATGGATGTATTTCTGTTTCTTTTTGTGTTTTGCACATAATGATTTATCCCTTGGTGTTATGTTGCAAGTTTGGAAACTATTAAATTGCCACTAAAGTTCAAAAGCTTAAGCTAAATGGTTAGGATATTTAATCGTCTAGGTGTTTTGTAAACACCCTCTCTTAACCATTGGTTTGAAAATTAACACGAGAGACAAGTGACTGCCATTATAAATTGAGAGGAGGAAATAAGATTTCACGGATTTGAATACAATTTGACTCTAATACAAGGGTACAACCCTCACAAAGAGGGAGAAAAGTAAAAAAAAAAAAATGAACACCAAAAAGAACCAACAACCACCAAAAGGAGGAACCAAAAACACCCAAAAAAAAAAAAACAAAAACAAAACCAAAATACAGCGGCCACAACCAACAAAAAAAATACAAGGACTAAACCAAGCCGCCTAGAAGCAGCCAACCAAAAGGGAGAAAAACCAAGGTGAACAAAGCTGCCACAAGACAATGAAACAAAAAGCCCACAGCCAACTAGAGCTCTTCCAAATCCAAACAAAGCACCACTCCTAAAGAAAGTGAATGATATTAGACCAGCTGCAACCAAAATTCATTAAAGCTGGGGAAATTGAGACACCTTAATAAGGGACCCTTGAAGGAATCTCTTACACTTCAATCTACAAGCTTAATATAAGAGGTGAAGGAATCGCATACACTTCAATCTACAAGCTTTAATATAAGAGGAGAACTGATCTTTTTCGTCTAAAGAATGCTTGAAGATTAGGGGAAGACTTATCAGACAAGTTGTTGAGAGAGAACCATCTTCCTCTTTAGAAAGAGAACATAAAACCTCACCAATAGCATCATCCTTAAAATTTTCTTCAGGAGCTTCATTTTGCCCAGTAAAGATTGGAAAATTATGATTCAGGTCTTCGCTTCTGAGATTTAAAATTGAATCTTTGTCAGACTCTTCAAAATCTTCCAAAAGAATTTGAAGTTTTGAAAGGCTCATCTGGTGAATGGATGTGGCCTTTAGAAAGACAATTATCAACTGAAGAAGGAGAATAAATAAAAACTGGTTGCAAAGAGTTGGAAGCTAAAAACTCTTTATTTGAAGTTGAATTCTTTCCCTTGGAGGAGACCAAATCCGAAGAACTCAATAAAAGGATACATCTTTCTTCAACAAAGGCTTGATTGAGGCCTTCAACTAATGCTTTATCTAAGGAAGGAGCTTTAGTTGAAGCTGGACCCCTAGCCCCTAGGTTGTATGTTCGCTTTTGGTTGTGAATATATATCCGTTCTGTTTCTTATCAAAAAAAAAGTTGAAGCTGGACCCTTTTCCTTTGAATAAAAAGAAGGATAAGCTTCCATAAAAGCATTTTTGATATCCTTAACACTTTCAGATTCCAAACATGACTCTTCACCTTCCTTTTGAACTAAGATTTTGTCTTCCTCATTAATAATCGGCAGTTTAACCATAACTTGAGGAGTTAATTTCTGTCCCCTTTTCCAACTCCTCCGAAATTAACAAGGGGTCTTTTTTTTTTTTTTTTTGGAGAGGAAATGATAAGCTTCATTCACAAAAGCCAAAGCCAAAACAGCCTAAGGACGGAGAGATAAGGCTTCCTAACCTCCAAAGAAACTACAAAAAAGCCTTCCTATGAAGGTTAATCATGGCAACTGAGTAATTACAAAAAAAAAAAAAAAAAAAAACCTATCTTGGACACTCCAATTAGAGGCCGAAAGCTAGACAACATCACAAAAAATATCGATAGGCAAGAACTTATCTGCGAACACCATCGCATTTCTTTCTTTCCACCAGTGCCAAATGATAGCTCTAGAGAAATTCCTCCAAAGGACTCTGGCTTTGCCCTACAAGGGGTTTTCAAACAACAATAAATCAGCCTTAATAACTTCTTCATCAGACAAAAAATCAATAAAGATTTCAGCCTTTTTATCATGCTAAGCTCCTTTCGAAATCACCAAATTAAATGCTCCATCAACCACTTTTTCGAAATCGCCGAATTAAACTTTTGGAATTTGCCAAGATTAAAGAATCAACAGGAACTTTATTTGCAACCAAATTAAATTAAAATTTTCAAATGGTGCATGAGCAAGCAACTTGACATTGGAGATTGCATCAACCAACTCCAAACCAGCCTCATTAGAATAAAAATATGTATATTATTAATTTAACTTCGTCTGTTTTATATTAAGAAACAATATCAAGTTTTGTGTGTCTAAAAATTTTTTTCACTGTTTTTTTTTTTCCAATGGCTCTGCTTTCCATCTATCAATTCGTTACTTCTTATGGAAAAGAGATTGATAGGATAATCCTCTGATTTTTCCCTCTGTTTTTCATAGGGACGCCATGGTGGACCCTGCAGCTGTGTTCGGTATGCTCTTTGGAAGTGAGTTCTTTGAAGAGTA
Source organism: Luffa aegyptiaca (assembly GCA_017139565.1). Classification (NCBI taxonomy): domain Eukaryota; kingdom Viridiplantae; phylum Streptophyta; class Magnoliopsida; order Cucurbitales; family Cucurbitaceae; genus Luffa; species Luffa aegyptiaca. Next base: position 37,596,422 of record CM029401.1, read on the forward strand.
TGTTGGTCAGCTTGCTTTGGCAGTATTATCAACTTTGGAAATCGAGGAAGAATCACAAGACCCCGAAATACGCAGGCAAAAAATCCAGGAAAAGTTAAAGGTATGTTTTCCCTCAAGCTCATTGATGTAGATGTAAAAGCAGACTATTGCAATGCCATTTACCCATACCTGTAAAAAATGCAGCTGTTTCAAAAGGAAAGGGAAGATAAACTTGCAAACATTTTGAAAGGGCGCCTCCAACCATTTGTTGATGGTCAGATGGACGAGTTTGTGACATGGGCAAGTTTAGAAGCACGGCGACTCTCAAATGCTGGTACTTGAAACATTCTAGTTTATGCAAGTTCTATGATGCTTGGGAACAAAAAATCATTACATGCCTTTTGCAATCAGCTTTTGGTGAGACCATGCTGCACACCATTGGATACATATACACTAGGAGAGCTGCTAAGGAACTCGGGAAGGACAGACGTTATATGAATGTGCCGTTTTTAGCGGAGTGGGTGAGAGACAAAGGACACCAAATAAAGTCACAAGTGATGGCAGCTTCAGGTATAATTCTCTTCGGGTTACAAAGCTTTCAAACCTTCAATTTCGATCCTAATTTGTGTTCTTCTATGCAGGTGCTGTTACTTTGATTCAGCTACAGGAAGAGTTGAAGAGGTTGAATGAAGGAGGTAACAGAGACGAGAACCTGGCAAGAGCCATTGAAGAGAAGAAAGATGCTGTTCTTAACTCGCTTTGGCAGATTAATGTGGTCGATATTGAATCTACTCTGTCACGTGTCTGCCAAGTGGTGAGTCACAATATCATACTTTCTCTTAAATTAAACTACCATTGCTTAGCCAGGACTGTTCAACTCAGGATTGTGAGGTTGATTATATATTTTGTGCTTATAACTTACCCAAGATTATGCTTTTACATAATGAGAACTGGGAAATCATCATTTACCGGTCACTCGAGTGCTTACGTAGATTGGAAAAGCATCAACTTTTGTAGTCTCACATATATGCAAACTAATTGTTCTCATTTTAACCACCCACAAATCCCAAAGAAGGAAGAGACAGACTAGGTAGCCATGAAAATAAACATAAACTCGACGTAAATGAACTTTCGGTTAGTTTTATAAGAAAATGAGTAGTTTGTTCTTTAGGGCTTGATCGACAGCAAGCATATATTTGATGAACCCTCTATTCTCTATCAGGTTCTTAGAGACCCCAATGTGTCGAAGGACGAACTGAAGCTACGAGCCAGGGCATTGAGGAAGTTCGGAGCGATCTTCCAAGTAAGAGACATAAGAAAAACTTCCATTTGAGACGGGTCGGTTACGTTTACATGTGTGTTGATTGAGGCACATCTGTTGCTAACTTTTTCAGGGTGCAAAATCAGCTTACAGCAGAGAAAACAGCCTGAGGCATGAAAGTGAAAGATCAATTGGTGCTGCTTCAACTTCATGATCTCACATTTCCATGCCATGGCTATCTGTTATTCTCCTTACTTCTCTGCTCAAGGGATGGGAATCTGCTGATGTTATTTTTTATTCTATATATTTAAATTGAGTGAATCTTCTTGATATTTTGTATGCTTTGTTGAGAATGCCTTTATTTTTCAGCATTTTGTTTCCTACTTTGTAAGTTGTAGCTTACAATCTATTTTTTTTCTTGTAAATAAACAATAGGAGAGTGGGGTTTCTAAATCATTGTTTATTTATTTATTTTGTAAGAAAGAGCATATTTCATTGCATTGCAACATTTTTTTAAAAAAAAAAATAAACATTGCAACATTCTATTTACAATTTCTTGTCTTGAATAATTGATTTTTTGAAATTGGAAGGATGATGAAGGGAGATGGAGGATAGAACTTGCCATGTTATGGTAGATAATTTATGGAAAATTTCGATTTTTTGTTTTTAGTTTTCGAAATTTAAGCTTACAAACAATATTTTCAAATAGTTTTCAACAACTTATTTCTGTTTTTTAATCTAGATTTCAAATATTTTCTTAAAAAGATGAAAAACATCGAAAGAAAATGAGGAGAAAATAAATATAATTTTTAAAAATAAAAAATCAAATGGGATTTCAATTTTTTTCTTTTTTTTAAATTTATATCATATTATGATAAAACAATTAGCATTCAAATCTTGGCATGCTTGTTTTATCTTTAACTTCAGAAACTTAAAAATATCCAACATTTTGATTTAGTTATTGAGACTTAGATTAAATAAATTATTTCATTCATTGCAATAATTTTTTTTTAGTAAATCATGGTTAAATTATGAATTTGATCTCATGATTTTAAAATTTTCAATTTAGTCTCACGACTTGAGTTTAATTTTAATTCGATCCTTATGTTGTCAACTTTTAATTGATTTGTATGGTTTGGTTAAATCTTCCAAATTGTCCTTAAATTATGGTTTACCCATTTGAAAAAATCACCAATTAATTTTTTAAAATTTTTTTTATCCAACCTTGAACCCAATTAACTAACCCATGTGAAAAAAATATATATATATCAATATTATAATGGCAAAGATGCATTGTTAAATTTGATTTAACTTGAGTTTCCAAATTGAAACTATTGAAATCATAGGTACTAAATTGAATCTAAACCCAAACTAATGGGACCAACTTGACACTAAGTTCAAACGTAGAAACTAAACTAAAGCTTTGTCAAAACAATAGGGATCCAATTTGTAATTTAACAATAAATCATTTAGGATATGTATGATCGTGTGTGTGACGTTGGTCAATTACATGTTGGGTGTCAAAATTTACCTAAATTATTTTTACATGATTAACCTGAAAAACATAATGACAATAGCTAAAACAATTTTTTAAATGTAAACATTAATTCAAAACCTTAGAGTCCAAACTAAAACAAAAGTGTTTTTAAGACATAAGAATAAAAAAACAACGAAAAAAGTCAAATATTGATAATCTCTACGAAGTTTAAGAAGAATGACAAATATCCTTCTCATAGGTAATTTTGGACCACCCCGATGCACAAGGAGCTGACGAGGACATCCGGACAGAAATAGGACTAGGAGACCGACCCAGAGGAAGAACAGACCAAAGGACCGGGCCAACTTGGCCCGACCATTCGGCCCGCTTGCACAGGTCGAGCTCAGTCACCTCTTTTCAATCCCTGATGCCTCTGGCCGCCCCAGTTCCGCCTGATTCGTCCCGAAATGCCTCAGAAGTCCTAAAAACCGTAGGAGCATGAGCAGGTATTTATACCCCTCTTCGCCATTGAAGAGGGGATCTGAACTAAAAAACCCGAACTCTATTCTCTATTTTCTCCTCTTGCTCTTATTTCCTTGCTTCCCATCGTTCTGCTTGCTGACTTAAGCATCGGAGACAGTGTGACTAGCACCACACCGGTGTGCAGGTTTACTGTTTTGCAGGCCACGTCTTCCCCCCTCTCAAACAAATTTACCGTTGGTGGCACGTGAAGGTCAGGTGAGTTCCTCTGACCAAATTTGACCATCAACAATCCTCTTTAAAAATCTTTCGTAGTTAGGTCAATATACATTTTTTTTTTGTCACTGCAAAGATGGGGTGAGGTTTTAAATCTCAAACCCCAAAAAATAAAGTAAATACATAAATCATCGAGTTACATTCGTGTTGAAAGATAGATTAATATGCATTAATTGATGGGGTCGTATTGATGTGATGTCGAAAAATTACCATTATTAATAGGGAACCAAATATGGCATGTCTCAAATTGAGAAGATATAAAGGGGATGGTTGGTAGTGGGAGTTGTTTTGCTGACCAAATTTGAACCAAACTCTAATTTGTCAAATCTCATTCATAAATAAGTAAATCTTTTATTGTTTGGTATCAAAGACACAATTCAATTAGTGCACACAACTGGTCCCCCATTGAGAAACTTTGCAATTGCATGCCTTTCCTCTATTTACTTTTTCTTTTTTAATTAAAAAATATCTCGCTAGATCAAATCTACTTTATTCGTTGGATAAATTTTGATTGGATTGATATGATGTAACAAATAGTCTGATAGTGGAGAGTAAATAAAAACATAATCACGAACATGAACATAGCTCAACTAACAGAAAATTTGTGCTAATGATCAAGAGGTATGTGGTTCGAATCTCCCACAAAAAAAAACTACATTTTTCATCATTGAAGTTTAATTTGCCAATAGATCATATTTAAGAAGAAAAATATGAAAGTGAGATCTTTTAAGGTGATTGTCCAAAATCAATAATCTTTTGTTTTATGTTACCAATTGTCCTTTATTATAATGCAAATTTTAATGGATTGGTTCTCTCTTTCTCACAGTGAATAGATATTATGTTACTTAATTTTGTTTATTTAATTTTTCGTTTATTTAATAATAAATTTTCTCTAATTTAAAAAAGATTTATAGACTTTTCTCGTTTTTTTTTTTTAAAGAAACAGAAGACTTTTCTTGTCGTATGTCAAGATTCTTGTAAGATGCGTTACATTATATCTTTTACATTAAAAAACACAATTATAGTTCTAGAGTTTAAAATGATAATTTAACTTTTACAAAAATGGTAGTGTTAGGACCAATTTACAGTAATTATTTACAAATTATTATATTTTGAGAAAAATTATAGATCTAATCTTTTTTAGCTACTTATTCCTTTTAGTTAATAAAGGTTTCCTTTTCATTTTGTTATCAATAAATCCAACCATTGTTTTTATCTATTTATTTTAAATAAATTTTTCATGCATGTTCTCACCAACAATTAAATTTTTTTATGACAAAAAAAAAAAAAAAAAAACATAAGATAGTACAATTGGGACTGCGTTTGTAATTTTTAATTTTTATGAATGGCTTTTGAACTAGACTAAATATGCTTAAATTTCTAAACTTTAAAGCCCAATTTTTTTTTTCTTTTTCAAATTCTACAAAAGATAGAAAACAAAAGAAGAAAAATTGTACAAAAATTCATAGTGGTTAACATTTTTATGTTGTGTAATTTTTTCTATAGACTCAATCTATATGTTTCACTATGAAGTTGAAGATTACAATTTACAAGAGAACAATAGTAGAAAAAAAAAATCTCGACAATCCCATAAAATTGTGTATCTCCTCTGAAACTATATAAAAGTTTTTTTTTTTCCCCATAATATGTAGGATGAGATTCGAACTTCTGGTCTTTTAGTCGAAGCTATAATACCTTAACAAATTGAACTATGCTTAAGTTGTCCCTAAAGCCTGCATTTGTAGACTCACATATTTGTGACCCACATTCCATAAGTAAAAAAGAAATTTTTAGAGTGCTATACAATTTTTTTTTTTAAGAAGTTAGAGTGCTATACAATTAATTCTAACAATCTATTAGCTTTAATTTCTTGATCATTCTATACTCTATTTTTTAATATATATATATATATATATATATATATATATATATATATATATATATATATATATATCTTTTTTTTTTTTGTTACCAAACTTAATTGTGAGAATTATCATCACTAATTATGGTACTACTATTAAAAGTAAATTATTCCTAATCACTCTAGGGAAGGGATATATAGAAAATATCTTCTCTAACAAAAGAATATTTGCTAAACTTAGGAGTAAATTTATATACCATACCTATTTGCCCTATATTATTAATTTCATTCCCTATAAACTTAGGCTCATAAATCCATACATATGGGTAGGTAACAATAAATAGTAATTTTGAAACATTCTCCTGCAACAAAGTAACACTAATTTTATTGTTGTAAATTAAAGGATAATTTTCTACTTCAATACCTACATGATGTACAAGAGAATATTGCCCTAAAGTACTAAAAAAAATCAAAACTTTTGATGGAATTCAATTGACATCTCACCAATCTATTCACCACTAGATGGAGATAAAAAAAAATAATAATAATAATAATAATAACCACAAAGAGAACCAATTATTGGACTCAAAGAGGGCAAGAGAAAGACAATATATATATACATTTAAACTTTTAGGGAAGTAACAATTTAGTTCTTGAACTTTTGTTTGTAACGGTTTAGTTCTTAAACTTTCAATTTGTAACGATTTAGTCTCTAAACTTTAATATATAACAATTTAGTCTCTTACTTTAATATTTGTAACGATTTAGAGTCCCTATTATATGAAACAGTTCTTCGAAATTAAATGTCAGTTTTTATTATGTAATGACTTAATCTTTGTAGTTTATGAACACATATGGACTTAATCATGTTATCAATCAATATATGTAAGAAATTCCATTAAATTTTAATAATATTTTTCTCGACATAGACTAAATTGTTACATATTAAAGTTCAAGATAAAATTGTTATAAAATTGAAAACACAAGGACTAAATCATTACAAACTAAAGTTTGAGGACTAAATTGACAAATGAACATGTGAATAAGCTTATTTTTAAAATTTGAAAGAGGCAGCATATTCATTCATTTCTCACTTGAAGTTGAAGGGCATACACTTTACAAATCTTTCAAAATATAAAAACTAATTAGACACACAACCCAAGCAACAAATTATATATTCAACCCTAAAACCAAAAGGAAAAAAAAAATGTAAGGAAAAAGTAGGAAGAAGAAGATAATGAGGTATTACATTTGAAAAATATTTACATGCATACCAGTATGTAAGAATCTCTCTGTATACCACCGTTAAAATGTTGACAACTAGAGGAGATCATAAAAATGTTTTCTAAATTTTTACCTTTCTCTTTCTTTGTTGTCAAGATTTTAATGAGGTATGTAGGAAGATTCCTACGTATCGTTATGCAGCCCAAAGATTGTTGATTATATTTTAGTGGTAAAAACCTAAGAGTGGTCTGATGTATCTTTATTCTCCATGATGCAGTTGTGTGGGCTTTAGTGGCATTTGGTGTGTTGTCTTTGTCTTTAAGGATAAATAATAGCACTATCATTTTTCCACAAAAAGTTACTTTATAAGCCAACCTAACTCTTCTCTTTTTGAGGCACTTGCTTATTAAACTAAGTAATCCACTAATGGCCAATTGCAATAAGGTCCAAAATTTTCCATTACAGTCCTTACATTCCCTTTTTATTACACAAACATCTCATCACCTGCAGCTTAGAAATCTTTGTTTCTTTCTTCCTTCAATATCTCTAAGAATATTTCCAAATCCCAAGGGGGGTTTTGCCATTTTTTTTTATTTACAGTCTTGATATTCTTTTTTACTTTCTGTTAAAGAACTGGTTTTGCTTCTAATTTCTTGCCTCTTGACACTGGTAAATTTCACATTTTGGGTTAAAGTGCTTGTGAATAATAACCTTAGTTTTGAGTATTGATGTTGTGAGATTTGTTTGTGTTGAGAATATTTTGATCACTTTGATATAGAATTCCTGGTTTCTAAATGATGATTTTGACTTTCTTGATTATCATATGTTGAGTGGAAACTTGAAGTAATAATTCATAATTTTTTTTATTTGTTTTTTGTTTTCTATCTTTAAAAAATAAGTTATTTACTAATGGTATAATCATCACTTATGGTTCATTTTTTAGGTACATTATTTATTCTAATCTACGTAGGTGTAGGATTTTGAGACTTGTTTTTGAAATAGTTTGTGATTTATTATATATTTCAAATTACCATTCAAAGTTTCATAAGGTTTTGAGAATTGGAAAAAATACCATATAGAACAACTTTTATAAACTTACATTACTCAAATATAATTTTCACTATACTTTTGTCCTTAAAATCAGAAAATTATTTTTAAAATACACCCTCTAAACCCTAAGAATATGTATTTTGTTTTTCTTACATTAAGCTAAAATATTTAATGTGCCTTTCATAACTATTGCTAATTAGTAATTGAAATCTACCTTTAATTTGTTATCAAATAAGACTTAAACTGCCAACAAAAGCTTAGCTCAACTGGCATAATCATATACTAATAACCACAGTTAAGGTTCCGTTTGATAATGATTTGGTTTTTGGTTTTTTAAAATTAAGTTTGTTTTCTCCCAAATTTCTTACCATTGTTTTCATCCTTGTCAATGACAATTTCTAGCCAAATTCCAAAAACAAAAACAAGTTTTTGGAAACTACTTTTTTTAGTTTTCAAAACTTAAGTTGGTTTTTGAAAATATGGGAAGATAGTAGAGAACAAAACAAAGAAATAACTTATTAGTGGAAGTAGTATTTATAGGCTTAATTTTCAAAAACCAAAAACAAAAAACAAAATGGTTATCAAACGGGGCCTAAACTATTCTCCACATCTCCTCGTAGAATGTTTTCTGACTAAGTAGAAAAATCACATTTATTTTCACCATACATATATCAACATTTGTATGACGTGAATATGTTAAAGAGCCACTAATAATTTTGTCCAATCCCTAAATTAAAAATTCTTTTAGGCACTTTAAAGGGTAATGAGATAATTTCAAGTGGAGCTAATCCCTATTATATATCTTAAAATCCACTAAAGCTTATTATGACTTAGTGCCCCAACAAAAGAAAAGTGGCCTCTTTCTCACTTTTTCATTTGAATTTTAAACTCAAAAGCACTAAATTAAAGCAATTGATCAAATAATTGTTTATAATTAACAACCAACTTTTAGCTTATCTATAAGACCCCAACACTTTGTCCAATTCAATGTCCCTTAAATCATACATAAGAAAGCATCATTTGGGTCTATGCTCTTTGGAAAAACAAGAGAAGAAGAAGAAAAAAAAAGGCAACTTTGAAAAACACACATCATTATTAAGGTTGTTTCTATCATATGGGAGTCATGTTTCTCAAGTATAAGCTCAGCTTCATCTTCATCCTCCTCATCTCAACCTCGTTTTTATCCACCATTTGCATTGCAGGTGGGTCTTCAACCTTTTCTCTTCGTAATCATTTCGATATTCGATAGCGTCAAAAATTTCTAAATCATTTGTTTCAAGTGAACTCTAGTTTGTGTTAACTCACCAGCTCAAGTTTTTTAATTCAATGATGATTTAACACTTTAGTTCAAGTGGTTTTTTTTTTCAGAGTTGATTTATATAAAACTATTATTCGATCCCCATTCTTGTCCATTTTCATTTGGTTTTTACTAGTTCATATCGCCTTGACCTATTCAGTCGAGAGTATATGTTTTAACCAGTTTAGTTATATTCAAGTTGACGAGGTAGTTTATATCACTCAGCGGTCTTCTTTTCACGTGTCACTATTTGTAGTCTTTTGTGTCATATAGGATTTAAAAAATATACGCTTTCTAACATGAATTGCTCGACTACTCTCAGGAGTTGTTTGAGTGTATCTTTTGACAAGGCCGTTTATGAAAGCTACTTTTATGATATATATATATATATATATTCTACACTTTTTCATTGAGAACAAAGCAAGAAGTTTAAAAAAAAAAAAAACCACACACACACAATAATTATTCTAACATGTTTCTTTCCGACAGCTAAAGAGAATCTTAATTTGCATGCGTAATAATATGTTAGTGGTGCAGATTAAGGAGAGAACTTTTATGGCTAATTAGGGTTTTTTTTTTTCATTGGTAACTGAGCTGTTCTATTCCTGTTGTCTCTGACAGTGCAAAAATCACTTGAGGGCTTTTTTCTCAAGCTACAAAAAAATATGGCTTTAAAAGTGCTTTTTAGGGAAGCTGCTGCTTTTCTCTGAAGTGTTGTTTTTTGGTTGCAGGGCGACCTTCTAAGTTGGTTCCTGAGGCAGCTAATGGTGGAGTTGTGCATGAGGTTTGTATTTCTGATTTTTAATTTCTTGGTTTTTATATATATATATATATATATAAATTTTCTCCCGCATATTTCAGCTGAAATTTATGCTAAACGTAACCCGACTTGGCCGAGCTAAATTATTTGGGATTTTTTTTGTTAGCAAACGACTTAAATAGTTCAAGTGATTAAACATTTCTAAAAAAATTGTTTGATGGTTAATCTCGTTGGCTATTTTGAAAATTATATATATATATATATATATATATGTGATGATGACTCAAAAAACTATTTTAGAAGTATGGGTTTGGCGTCTTAAATTTGGGAACATTGGATTTGGCGTCTTAAATTTGAGAACATTGAGCTTGAGAATTTAATAGGATAATAAAACCCGAGTTTTGAACGCCCAAAAATGTTTAAGAGACCTATTTGTAAAAAAAATGTTTTTTAAAATTTAGTTTTGCAATTAAAGTTGTTTGCTAATAATTTTAAAATCTCAGTTGAATTTGTTCAAAGAAAAAAAGAAACTAGGGTTATTCTCTTGTTGAAGAAATTTTAAGATAGCATTGAGTTAAAACCAACATTTTTAGTTCTTAAACAAATTAAGCTTGCTATACTAGCTAACAAATATATATTCTTTTTAATTCACATAACAAAATTTTAAAAATAAAAAGACGACCCATTTGATATCCAATTTGGTTTTTGTTTTTGATTTTTGAAAATTAAGCTTAAAAACACTACTTCCACCAATAAGTTTCCTTATATATATATATATATTTTGATCCAACGTTACTAAAAACTTTTTTTTTTAAATTTGGCTAGAAATTCATTTGTTTTTGGAATCCTGTTATCAAACAGGACCTAAAAGTTATAATTTGAGTTTGAACAAATTTATAACATAGCATCAAAGGCCAAAACAACATATCATGACCCAAAAATCTAATAAAACAAGTGGGGATGTGTCTTAATAATTACAATGATTATAACTAATCATCTCAATTAATCAACTATAAGAAAACATATTATGATTAAGTGGTCATTTAATTTAAATCAAGTTTTGAACTTTATTATATTAGGATGCAAAGAAGAAGACAAGAGATGAAATGGAAGAAATTATCCATGAAAGGCTTTTGAGGGTAAACACCAAAGACTATGGAAGATATGATCCAGCACCAGCTTTTGTGAAGCCTCCTTTCAAGCTCATCCCCAACTGATAGAGAGAAAAATCCATCACTAATGTGGACTCCTCTTTCACCACTACCTTATATAAATAAATAATCAGAAATGTCATATAAGTTTCATAGTATAAGAAGTATAATATATTATTGTCATATAATATATAGTGTATAATGGTCACATATATATATAATATATGAGTATAAAAAGCTTTGTAATGTTTTGCTTGAGTACTAGTGCTATGTTTTGTGAACTTTGGAATAGGGTATTTTATGATTTTGGTTGTGTACTTTTGTTACTACTTTTAATATACTATTTTGGCCTTGATTTCTCCCTAGTATTTTGTCATTTTTGGATTTTTGTTGATATCAAACTTTAAGATGGAGAGTTTATATGATACCTTTTTTTCTTTTTTTTTTAGTATATCAACATTTGGGGTAGGAGGATTCAAACCTCTGACCTCTTGGTCGAGGAAACATCCAATTACCACTAAGCTATGCTGGCTTTGGCAGTTTATATGATACTATATGGAAGTTTTATGTGTGATAACTTGGTATGAATATTGAAAGGTTTAATTTTAGCGTATTGGTTGTTGCTTCATGCTCTGATGGACCATGAATGTTAATAGTGGCATGATTTCAAGTCACATAGGTTAGAGACTAGTATTGAAGAAGTGAATATTAATCAAATGAAGACAATATGATAAAGACCAAAAATATAGTTGTGTTTTTAAAAGTTAAGGGCCCGTTTGGTAACGTTCTTGTTTCTTGTTTCCGTTTCTTCATTTTTAATAAAGAAAAATAGAATTTCATGACTCTAACACTTATACATTCAATAATAATAAACCTATATTCTTGTTTGGAAAAAATTGGAAACAAGAACAAAAAAGGAGAAACTAGTTTTAGTTGTTTCCAAAAGTTTTATACAAAATTTGGGAGTGTTTCTAAAAAATGAGAAATAAGAAACATACATTGTTATTAAATGCTTAGATTTCTTAATAAAATTGGAAACAAGAAACAAGAAACGAGAACGTTAACAAACGGGCCCTAAAAGACTAAAATGGATATTTTAAAAGTTCAAAGACCCAACATGAAATAAATATAAAAGTTCTACCTATCAAAATAAACATTTTGAGATCGGTTTAAAGACCAAAATACAATTTAAAATATAGTCCATTGTATCTCACGATACTCTAGAAAATGATTTTATATAACAATTCATACCTAAAGTTTTGATCCAAGATTTTAATTTTTCCATGTGTTGGCTCCATCTTTCCCCTACCATCATAATTTAAAATGATGAAATTAAAGCTTATGGACCAAAATGTTAATAATGGCAAAGTATATAGTTTTATATTTAAAATTGATACGTAAAAAATATAATACACATCTATCGTCTTAAGTAATTTCTTTTTTCTTTTTTGAAGTCACGTCTATCTCAAGTAATACATAGACAATGATTATATAATTAATGCGACCATTCATATATAAAATTTTAATTTAGATTTCAATTCTTATTCCAAGTCATTGTCCCCACCTATATCCTTGCTCTATTATATACTAGCTTGGTAGTTCCATCGTTGGTCTAAACTTGAATCTTAGAGATTCCATCTAAGGTCTTTTTGTGGTTTTAGAGATTCCATTTGTAATAGAGTCAGAAACAAATAAAGAACTTTCTCCCGTTTTAGTTCGCCTCTTTGCTCTTAAAAATGTAGGTTTTAAAGAAAGTAATTGTCCTTCTTCAACTCCTACGATACGATTATAGTTTTAACAAAATATGATAGAAAACACAAAAAATAACATAAGTAATGTTTTTGTTTGCTTTAGAATTTTATTTAGAAACCATCCTATCAAACCAGTTTTCTATATCAACGAATATATACTTTTTCCAATTTTAAATATAACTTCCATAAAATTTTAATTTAAAAATAAAAAGAAAAGGAAACTAGGAACTAGGATAGAAGGAACTTAAGTTTAGTTTTGGTTTATGTTTGTCCCACATCGGTGAAGCTGAAAAGAAGGGAGGCGCGAAGTGGGTATAAATGCAGACCAACGGGCTGCAAGAGAACATACTTACCTGGACGGGGTCTTTGGGCGATCAGTAAGGCCCATGGCCTAGGTTGGTGACCTCCATTGCACTTCGGAGGGGTGCCCGCCTAAGGTCTGCCCAAAGTGGCAGAGCCTACGTCATAATTTGTGGTAGTGGGGGCCTGCGTTCGCGCGGCCCCTTCTAAATTCCAGTTTAATTCTTCATTAGATATTAGTCAATTTCAATCTTCATGCTTAGAGATAAATATGTTTTAAATTTCATGCTTAGATATTAATTCTTTAAAATTCATTACAGTTTCGGAAAAAAAAATCAGCGTAGCCATGACAATAAGTATTATCGTGTTTGATTATGATTTGTTTTAGTTTAACAAGTGGGGTGAAGAAATTATTTGGAGAAATTGCAAATACCATGTACTACAAATGAATAGTGTATATAGTTCAATAAATCACATAATTATAATTAACTCCTGTTATATTATTTTACGTATTATTGTGAATTTGTTTTATTTATTTTTGAATCATATTATTGTGAATTTGTTGATACATAGCTTTCATTGATTATAAATTTTGTTATATTACTTTATTTGTTTTTAAATTTATTGATAAAAATGGGATTTAAAATTTTCTTTCTTCCCATAAAATATGTGTATTGCAAAGAAAGAGCTTTGTTTAAAAAAATAAAATAAAACAAAAAGAAAAAAAAAAAAGAAAAGGTTATTTGGAATTGGCACTAAGAAAAACGAAAAAAAACTCGATTGGCTTTTCATCAAGGAAGAAAAGGAAAGAAAAAAAAGAAATAGAAAATCGCGCTGAAAATGTCAAAGAAGGTTTAGTTTGCGAAGTATATATTTGTCCCACATCGGCAGATTCGGCAAGAAGGGATGCTCGAATGGGTATAAAAGGTGAGCAACGGGCCACTGGCGAACATACTTACCTGGACGGGGTCTTTGGGTGATCAAGAAGGCCCATGGCCTAGGTTAGTGACCTCCATTGCACTTGGGAGGGGTGCTAGACTAAGGTCTGTCCAAAGTGGCAGAGTCTACGTCATAATTTGTGGCAGTGGGGGCCTGCGTTCGCGCGGCCCCTACCCGATTCTATTCTAAATTTGTGTTTCATTAAAATAATTTTTGGAAGAAATTGTTCGTGGATTCTAATGTTTCGTTTGATTATTTTTACTTTAGAGAAACAAAAAATATATGAATATAAATCAAGTGATGCGATCTCAATAGCTGATTAGTAATGTATGAAAATGAAATAAATAACATCTTATTGTTTATAGATTTATGTTATATGAAAATATACTGAAACTAATTTTATGTTAATATGTTACTTAGAAATTTGGTTGAAATTTAGATTAAATGTGAGTAATAAATTATGTATTATTGTTTGTTTAATTATAACTTTTTATAATTGTGTCCGGAAAAAAATTATAACACAATTTACTAAATTAAAAAGTGAATCAAAATATATCATATTTAGGTTTCATTTTGGTCCCTGAGGTTTCAAACTTAACAAATTAGTCCCTGATGTTTGAGTTTTGGAGCATTTTGGTCCTTGCCGTTCAACTTCCGTGAAATCACTAACCAGGAGATGATGTGGCGCTCATTAAGATGACCTGACAGTCTTAGGTGGCTATTGACGTAGCTTTTCCCCATCTTCTTAACTAAAAATGTGGTTAAAACTGGATCGTTGGATCAAAAGAATTCCATCCATCGATTTCAACTTAAACCTGCTAAATCAAAATGGGGCGGGGGAAGAAAACCTAACCACGATTGAAAGAACGAACGAACAGAGAGACGCGAACGAGGCGAAGAAGAACAAGACGAACACTGCTTGCCGAAGTATTTTCCTTGCATCGAAGGTTAGTAAAAGCTCAACACTCGTTTGTTTTTGCTTGTTTGGCGTTCGAATTCAAGAGGAAGGCACTTTTTTTTACATTTAGGTTTTTTGTTTTTTTTTTTTTTTGAACAGTAAACGCGAAGGAGGCGAAGAAGAAGACGACGAACACTACTTGCTACCGAAGTTTGTTCATTGCGTTGAAGGTTAGTAAAAGCTCAACACCCGTTTGTTCTTACTTGCTTGGCGTTCGATTTCAAGAGGAAGGCACAATTTTTTTGACATTTAGGTTTTTGTTTTTTGTTTTTTTTTTTTTTTTTTTTTTTTTTTGCGAACAGAAGGTTATTTTTTTACGAAAAGAAAGCAAATTTTCTTCTCGGCTGTTCGAGGTGACACTTGTTGGTGAAATGTAAGTTCCAAATGATTCCTATTGCACTTTCATGTAGCCTTAGGGTACTTACAACTGATTATGTGATTAGTCAAACAAGAACACATTGAAGAAATTAAAGCTTTTATTAAGATTCTAGGTTAAAACATAATTTTGATCATATACTTTTCACCCGTCATTTTTGTTTTGACAAAACCCTTGTTGTGTTTAGTTATTTACACTTTTGTTTGCAATGATTTGGTTCATGTATTTTAGAAATGTAATGGCGAAATTTGTTGAAATAAGGTCCAATAATTTTTTTCTTCCTTTTCTTTTTCAAAGAGGCATGTACTTATGAGTTGGATTAACATAATATATCATCTTTTTCCAACATTTAATTTCACTTCTAATTTCACTTCATATACATTCAACATGCAGGTCTTCCGAGCGCTTCACCATCACATTTCACTACAATGGGAGAATAAAATATAGACCTAGGGTTGAGTATTTTAGGGGAAAGGTTTTTGTTGTGAAAGACGTAGAACCTAGTGGCCTAACGATCCTAGAATTACGTGTCCTCACAGCATATCTAGGTGTATGTAATGCAGCTTGGTATGGTTACGTTGTGCTGGGAAAAACATTGAGTACTGGATATAAGACACTTCTAACGGATGACGATATTTTGGATATGATTGATATGCTCCTAGAGGATAGGATGGTGCATATTTATGTTGAGTGTCACAGTCGCGGTCTTTAGGATCTCGTAAAGCGACTGTGCGGCACTTACTTTCGCTCACAAGTAAGTCAGCCAACTTGAAAACGGATCGCCGGTGGCACAACGGGCGAATATCGCAACCTCTACCCCCGTTCTTGGAAAACGGTTTTAGAAAACGGGGTTAGAGAAAAGGTTTTGGAAAACGTTTGAAGACATTTTGAAAGAGTATTTGTTGCACAGACTATCAAGTAAGCAAAGGCACAACAACAGCTTGATAGCATACAACTCTCGGGTAGGAAGGTTTGACAACTAGTCGTACCCCCCTATAGTATATTATTAAGCATTTTAGCCTTGGCAGGCTTACACATGAAAATCACGAGGAGTCATACACTTGAGAAATGCAAAGGAAAGTAAACAAGCGATACAAAGGAAATACATATAATGAAAGCATGAGGGGAAAGGGTTGACAAGGGCATGCGGCTAGGGGTGTACACGGGTTGGGTTGGGTTGGGTTGGGGGGATTTTTTGGACCAACCCGAAAATTCGGGTTGGTCGGGTTGTCAACCCGAATGAACCGAATATAAATGGCAACCCAACCCAACCCAACCCTTCTATTTTCGGGTTGGGTTGGGTTGGGTTGTCGGGTTGTTGTTTTTTTTTTTAATTATTTAAAATTATTTTTTAAAAAACGTTTATGTTTATCCACAATACTATAATGTAAATCTCAATACATAAAAATCTAAATTATTTAGATTAAATAAAAAAGAAGTTAAAAAAACAAAACATAAAAGGAAAAAATAATATTTTACTTTATGGAGTTTGAAGGAAAAAAAAAGTTTATATAATTATTTGAAGTTTGAATAAATAAATAAAATAAAAAAGATAATTTTTTTTTGTAGCTAAGAACAAGTTATCATTGAAAAACATCAATAAATAATATATAAAAAATAAAAACACAATTTGTAACTTTGGGGCTCGAACACTGGACATCCACCAACACAAATAGGAACTTAACCACTACACCAAACAGTTGACATGGAAATAATGTGGCATATATTATATATATTTCGGTTCGGTTCGGGTTGAACCGAGCCAAAAATTCTCAAACCCGTGAACCGACCCGAATTTTCGGTTTTATAAAAATTCAACCCAACCCAAACCGAAAAAAATCATAACCCAACCCAACCCTTACGGTTTGGGTTGGGTAGTCCGGGTTGTTCGGGTTGTCGGGTTTTTTGAACACCCCTACATGCGGCCATGGGCAACACGCCTTGGACAAGCATGACCGTGACATCCTCCCCCACTTAAATGGTTGACGTCTCTGTCAACCGACGCTGCTCGAACTCTCCGATCTGGAGGGCAGCAGTCTTCAGGTCTTCAGCGCGCTCCCAACTGATTTCGGCCTCTGGGAGCCCCTTCCACTTCACTAAGAACTCTTGTAGATCCCGTCGTGGGTTGCCGACGCGACGGGTCCTTTCTACTAACACTTCCTCGACTTCTTTATCGGCGACGTTCTTCATGGTGACGGGTGGTTGAATGACTTCATTGCGGGCGGTATCCTCGAGGTCGGGGTGGAAGGGTTTCAAATTACTGACATGAATGACAGGATGGATTTTCATCCATGCAGGAAGTTGAACCCTATATGAGGCTTTCCCGACCTTTTGGATAACGTCGACTGGACCTTCATATTTCCGGATGAGGCGTTGGTCTCGACTTCCCCGGAAACGGAGTTGTTCAGGTTTCAGCTTGATCAACACTTTGTCCCCTTCTTGGAACTCTAGAGGACGCCGCTTCTGATCTGCCCATTTCTTCATGCGCTTTGACGCCTTCTCTAAGTAAGCCCGAGCAACTTCAGAGGTTTGTCTCCACTCTTTGGTGAAGTTATACGCTTGGGGGCTTTTGCCTGCGTACGGGTGATCGATGACATGGGGCATCATGGGTTGCCGCCCGCAAACAACTTCGAACGGAGTCTTGCCTGTCGAGGTGCTCTTTTGGCAATTGAAACTGAATTGTGCTACATCGAGCATCTCGACCCAATTTTTCTGTCTTGCATCGATGAAGTGGCGCAGATATTCTTCAAGCATGCTATTGAATCTCTCGGTTTGGCCATCTATCTGGGGATGATAGCTGGAAGAAATGTTCAGGTTAGAGCCTAATAGCCTGAATAATTCCGTCCAGAAAGTACCGGTGAATCGCGCATCTCTGTCGCTAATGATGCTGGCAGGGACACCCCATAGTTTGACTACGTGTTTAAAGAATAGTTGCGCTGTCATCTCAGCTGAACACAGCTTCTTGACTGGTATGAACGTCGCATATTTTGAGAACCTGTCGATGACCACTAATATGGCCTCAAATTCCCCAACCTTGGGCAGGTGGGTGATGAAGTCGAGGGAGACGCTTTCCCACGGCCTTGCGGGAACAGGCAGGGGTTCCAGCAATCCTGCTATCTTGGCCCTTTCGACCTTGTCTTGTTGGCAGATAAGACAAGTCTTTGTGAATTGCATGACGTCGTCGCGGAGGTTTGGCCAGTAATACCCTTGTTTCAGAAGGGCATAAGTTCTTTGCCACCCTGTGTGACCTGCCCACAGAGTATCATGACACTCTTCTAGCAGGAGTCTTCGTAAGTTCCCTGAACGAGGAACATATAGGCGGTTGCCTCTAGTGAAGAGTAGGTCATCCTCTACCCAATACTGGCGTGTCTTCCCTTCTTTCGCCAGTTGAATAATGGCCTGTGCGGCCGTATCGTTCGACAAATGTTCCTTGATGGTCTCGCGGATGGTTCCGTTCAACCTGCTTGCTTTCAAATGAGCTAGCATGCACAGGGCCGCATGCTCGCTCTTTCGACTTAACGCGTCTGCCGCTTGGTTGGCCTTACCCGCCTTATGTTCGAACTGAAAATCATACTCTGCGAGACATTCTTGCCATCTCGCTTGCTTGGAGGACAGTTTCGGCTGACTGAAGAAGTGACAGATAGAGCTGTTATCGGTCTTGACGACGAATTTGGCTCCGAGGAGGTACTGTCTCCAAGCTCTCAAGCAGTGAACTACTGCTAACATCTCCTTCTCTGAGGCGACGTATCTCTTCTCAGCGTCATTCAGTTTCCGACTTTCATATGCGATGGGGTGTCCATCCTGGGTTAGAACACCACCCAACGCGTAGTCTGACGCATCGGTCTCTACTACGAAAGGTTTGGTAACATCGGCAATTCCGAGTACCGGGCCTTCCATCATTGCTCGTTTCAACTCATCGAACGCAGTTTGGCAGTCTGGAGTCCAACTCCACGTCTTGTCTTTCTTCAACAACTCGGTCAAAGGACTGGCACGATTCGAGAATCCCTCTACGAATCGTCGATAGTAATTGGCCAGTCCTAAGAAGAAACGTAGCTTTGTCACTGTCGTCGGAACTTCCCAATCCCTGATGGCTGCCACCTTTCCTTCTTCCATACCGATACGACCGGCTTCGATCACGTGTCCGAGGAAATTAATGCGCTGTTGCGCGAAGGAGCATTTCTCTCTTTTCACATACAGTTGATTTTTCTTCAATTTCTCAAAAACCAACTGCAAGTGAAGTTCATGTTCTTCCATGGTCGGGCTGTAGACTACTATGTCGTCGAGGTAAACCACCACAAATTTGTCGAGATACTCATGGAACACTTGGTTCATTAGTGTGCAAAAGGTGGCCGGAGCATTTGTCAGGCCGAATGGCATGACTAAGAACTCGAAGGCCCCGTACCTTGTGGCGCACGTTGTCTTGGGTTCATCTCCTTCGGTGATGCGTACTTGGTAGTATCCCAACCTGAGATCTAATTTCGAGAAATACTTTGCCCCGTGGAGTCGATCAAACAAGTCGGTGATGATGGGAAGTGGATACTTATTACGCACCGTGAGCTTGTTGAGGGCTCGATAGTCAATGCATAACCGTAGACTTCCGTCTTTCTTTTTCTGGAACAACACTGGGGCCCCATATGGAGCCTTCGCGGGCCTAATGAATCCAGCACTCAGTAACTCATCTAGTTGTTTTCGCAGTTTTGCTAATTCAGGCGGAGCCATGCGGTAGGCATTTTTAGCGGGCGGTCTCGCCCCTGGTAACAGTTCGATTTCGTGATCTATCCCCCGCCGTGGAGGTAGGTTCCTGGGCAAACTTCCTGGCATTACATCACGATACTTGTCCAACACACGTTGGATCTCACTGGGACTGGTGTTTCCAATTTTTCGTCTTCTGTCATTGGGATGGCCATGAATGTGGGTTCGTCGTGTGCAAGACCTTTCTTTAACTGGAAGGCTGATATCATTTTCACTCCATTCGGTTGTCTGATACTGGTCGTCACGACCGTGGGGTTGGTTCCTGTGATCACCAAGCATTTTGTTAGGGGCATTGGAATGACTTTGTGTTCGAGAAGGAATTCCATTCCCAACATCACGTCGAAATCATCCATCTTTACAATCACAAAATCTGCATGGCCATTCCAATCCCCCAGCTTGACAGTCGCTCTCTTAGCAATTCCCATGATCGGTAGGGCGGCTGAGTTTACCGCTTTCATCTTTCCGGGATCCCTATCCCACTTTAGGTTCAATCGTCGTGCTTCAGCTTCGGTCATAAAGTTGTGGGTGGCACCAGAGTCGACCATTGTACTCTTGGCCTGCCTCTGATTAACCCACGCCTCAACATACATGAGACCCCGTTCGAGCGGCTCTTTGGCCCCTTCGGATTTCCTTTGGAGGGCGGATAGAAACTTCAAGGCCCCCATGCGAGGGTTGTCCTCATTCGTCTCATTCGTCGTGTTAGTCTCAACAATCTCAGTCTCAGGACTCACGCTGCCCATCAACGAAGCTTGAAAGGCATTGAATGTTGTTCGACTAGGGCACTGGTACGATCGATGTGCCCCTTTACAGATGTAACAATAAGGTTTGTCATTATTGAACTGCTGGTTCGGGCCTCGATACGAACTTTCGCCTCTTGGTTGGAAGTAATTGCGGTTACTTCCCCCACTTTTGTCTCCTCCCCCACTTTTGGGAGAGCTAGATCGCACGGGTCTATTTCCCCCACTTGAGGAGGCTTGGTTCCGTTTCTGTTCTTGCGGTTGGTCGTTGCTAAGATCGAACAGACGTTCTGCGGCTGCATAAGCATCTGATAGTGACTGTACTCTCTGTTCATACAACTTTGACTTCGCCCACGATTTCAATCCCTCTACAAAACAGAAGACCTTGTCTTTCTCTGACATGTCTCGTATGTCCAACATTAATCCAGAAAACTGTTTGACATACTCTCGGATTGTTCCTGTGTGTTTCAACTCGCGTAACTTACGACGCGCCAAAATCTCAACATTCTCTGGGAAGAACTGCGAACGTAACTCTTGTTTCAGTTTTTCCCATGTGTCAATGACACATCGACCTTCTTGAGCGTCCCTATAACGGGACCTCCACCACAACTTGGCGTCATCTGCCAGGTGCATAGTCGCCAAGGTGATTTTCGACTCCTCTGTTGTCGTATTCGTGGTCCTGAAGTACTGTTCCAGATCGAAGATAAAGTTCTCCAGGGCTTTGGCGTCTCGAACCCCACAGAAGGGTTTCGGCTCTGGGACTTTTACTTTGTTTAATTGGACCGCACCCCCTGTCGGGGTTTGGTTTCCCACCGCTCTCATGGTGAGGTTTAGTCTGGCGCTTAAGTCCGCCACTTCGGCTCTGACGACGTCGAGGGCGGCTTTCACATCTTCAGACAGTTCTGTGACCATCTGAACTATTGCTTTCTGGGAGCTGTCTAGACCATCGACACGCTCCTCCATTTGGGCAACAGAGCCCGTCGAGCTGTCCCCACGCTCGAAGTTACTAGGTTTCGCAGCTCTGTTCTCGAGGTTTTCAACCCTCATAATCAATTCTTGGATGGGCATTCCATCCACGCGGCCAGCTACCGCATCGATCTTATCTGTCCTCGTCGCAATCTCTTCAAGACGAGATTCTAGGAAGCGAACCGAATCGGGGACTTCCCTCAGGTAGAGCATCTGCTCTTCGATCTCTACCAATCGTTCCACATGGGTCTTGCCCAACTGTTTTACTGCCGACATGATTTCGGACTTCTATCTCAGGAGCCAACTGGGCTCTGATACCAACTGTCACAGTCGCGGTCTTTAGGATCTCGTAAAGCGACTATGCGGCACTTACTTTCGCTCACAAGTAAGTCAGCCAACTTGAAAACGGATCGCCGGTGGCACAACGGGCGAATATCGCAACCTCTACCCCCGTTCTTGGAAAACGGTTTTAGAAAACGGGGTTAGAGAAAAGGTTTTGGAAAACGTTTGAAGACATTTTGAAAGAGTATTTGTTGCACAGACTATCAAGTAAGCAAAGGCACAACAACAGCTTGATAGCATACAACTCTCGGGTAGGAAGGTTTGACAACTAGTCGTACCCCCCCTATAGTATATTATTAAGCATTTTAGCCTTGGTAGGCTTACACATGAAAATCACGAGGAGTCATACACTTGAGAAATGCAAAGGAAAGTAAACAAGCGATACAAAGGAAATACATATAATGAAAGCATGAGGGGAAAGGGTTGACAAGGGCATGCGGCCATGGGCAACACGCCTTGGACAAGCATGACCGTGACATTGAGCACAACCCGAATCGAGAAATTATAGATTTTATTGTTCCTATCGCTGAGGTTAAGCCAATGTATCTGGAGTGGTACCCTAAGGAAGTGAGTGAAGAGTGTCTTGATAAGGAAGGAAGTGACGAGGCAGATGTAGAGTGAATGGCTGAGAGGGAAAAGGAAAAAGTTGTGGAAGGCACTGACCAAAACCATCCGGAAGTTGTAGTGGAAGATCCATTCGAGTACTGTGATGAAGAATGGGCTGGAGATGAGTTAGAAGATGAAACAGATGGTGGTGACGATGATAACGACGAAGATGACGAGGGTACAAATGAGAATTGTGGAGAGAATGAAGTTCAATCTGGCAATATGGAATGTGACTCCAAGGATGAGTATGAAGAAGAAGAAGATTCTAGCGACGAGGGTTTTGTTGAGGCAAATGAACCTTTCGAGGCACACATATCTATTGATGCAGATGTGAGATCTGATTATCGATCATCTAGTGAGTTGAATTCTCCGGTAAATTCAAGCGGAAGAAGAGTGACCGTTGATCTGGAGTTAGGGAAGACATAGACATGGAAAGGATCGAATTCGTTATTGGAATGAAGGTTAGTACTTCTAAGATATTGAAAGAGACCATAAAGGAGTATGCAATTAAATGAGGATATTGTATTCGGTTGATAAAGAACGACAAGCAACGCATCACGGCTTCTTGTGATGGGGGGTGTAGTTGGAGACTACATGCCAGTGTGGGTAAAGGGGAGGCCACTTTTCAAGTAAAGACCTACCACTGCGAGCACAGTTGTTGTAGGGAGTTCAGCAACCGAAACTTGAAATCTTCATGGATTGCTAGAAGATACATGTCAATATTTAGACAACAACCAGATTGGAGGCTGGTTGATATTATTGAGAAGGTGAAGAGTGAGCTTAATTATCAACTTTCGAAGAGCCAAGCATATAGGGCCAGGAAGAAAGCAGTGAAACAAATTAATGGGACTATTATTGCACAATACCAACGTCTGTGGGATTATTGTGCTGAACTTTAGAGGTCAAACGAAGGTTCATCGGTGAAAATATTGTGTGATAGGGTGCATCAGGATAGTAATCCTGTATTTAGACGCCTCTACATTTTCTTTAAGGGTTGCAAGGATGGGTTTCTAGTAGGATGTAGACCATTTATTTCATTGGATGCATGTCACTAAAGGGTCCATGTGAAGGACACCTTATGTCTGCGGTTGGAATTGATGGGAATGACGGCATCTACCCTATAGTATGGGTTGTTGTTGAAGCAGAAACGAAGACCAGTTGGATATGGTTTCTTCGTCTACTCGAGAGTGACATAGGATCATTTGCAAGAAAAGGATATACCTTCATGTCTGACCAACAAAAGGTTTGTTATCACTTCCCTGCTTCTCTAAAATTTTATCTAAAGTATCTACAAGCTGTGAATTTATCATGTTTTTGCAGGGATTAAAGCCCGAGCACAGCGGAAACGGTCAGAGGATCACACTGATTTTCAGTCACGATTAAAATACAGATACGGTTCACAAATATTAAATTTTACAGCAAAAAAACAAAGAATATACATGCTGTAAAATGGTTACAAAACATGCTAGATCTATTATTATATAATCCTAAATTATACTAATAGATCATAATGATCAAGGGATCGAGTAACACTTACTTTGTAGGATGATCTCGAACGGTTTCGCCTAATTCCCTTGATGAATGCACCCCAAAACAGCAACTCAAATGCAACCCTTTGCTGGAAAATTCTCAAGAATTTGAACACCACCAATAGAGAAACACCGGTATTCTCACAAGTATTATGCAAGAGGTAGTTTGTGGGAACTTGGAATTTCTAAGGGAATTTTTGGAGAGTTGATCAATTCTCTGTGAATCTAGGAAGGAGAAAACGCAGAGAAAGAGAGCTTGAGAGAGAGAGCCTTCACGTTGTAACCAGAACATCCATAAAATCTTCGTCCATGAAGTTATTAATCGAGCTCGTAACCCACAGTAACAGTACGTAGGGTTTTTAGTTCCACCGCCATCGACTCTTACGGACTCTGAACTTCCATCAAAGTAGTCCATTGTAATTTTCTGAACTTTCTGTCCCATTTCTCGTGACATCCAGCTTCGATTTCGCGTACTCTTTGGAACCATAATCGAAAGATGAAGAAGAAGAACGAGAAGAGAAAGATTTTGCGTACTCTTTCGAACCCTAATCGACCAGATCTTCTTTTCGTTTTATTTTTTAGGTTTGATTTGGGGAAACTCTGAAATGTTAAATTAAGCCACCTCATCCACCATAAAACTTAAAAAATGTGACGTCAATAGCCACCTAAGACTGTTAGGTCATCTTAATGAGCGCCACATCATCTCTTCGTTAGTGATTTCACGGAAGTTGAACGGCAAGGACCCAAATGCTCCAAAACTCAAACCTCAGGGACTAATTTGTTGAGTTTGAAACCTCGGGGACCAAAATGAAACCTAACTCAAACCTCAGGGACCAAAAGTGTATTTTTCCTATATTATTTTTCATGATCCACTTCATTATTCTTCTCCACATTTCTACATTTGTTGAACTTAGTAATAAATTCATCGTTTTTCATTAAAATGTGAATAAATACATATTCGAGATAATTTTTCTCTAAATTTTGCTTTCTTCACTCTTTTTTTCCTTTAGATATGGTCCTCAATAAATCTTTTCTCTTCCTATTGCATAAACATAAAAAATCCTAGAAAATTTTAAAATTTTCTAAAAGGAAAAAAAAAAATTGAGAACACATTAGATTCTTCTTCGTTCTATAATCATTTTGGTTTCTTCTTTTAACTTCTTTTGCTTCTCCCCCTTCACAATTCCATCACTCCATACACTCACTAGAAATCCAACAATATACAAAATAGGATATGATAAAAGAAATCCTAGAATACACATGTTTTGGTTTCAATATTTAGTGCATCCTCATTATCATAGTATATATAGATCATATCTTTACAACAAAATTATTATTAGACTAAAAAATTGTTGACATGTAGGTAGTACATGAGATTCATCTCAATTGAATGAGGAGATTCAGGAGGAAAAAACGTAAAGAGAGAAAGGGAAAAAAACAAAATATTTAGGATGATCATCATCCATTTGCTCCCATTTTCGATTTTCGCCAACGCTTTGAAGCATACTACAAAATTCATAAGCCCTTGTTAGATAGTTAGATGGGGAGAGATTTTAGAACATTTATTCATTTATTGCTTAATATAACATTTATTCCAATAGTTTATAGATCTTATCAATTTTTTTTAGTTCAACAACATTTAGGGGGTGGAAATTCGAACTCATGACCTCTTGGCCATAAACACATACTCTATGTCAGTTGAGTTATACTCTTGTTGACAGATTTTATCATTTTATTATTTTATTCATAAGTATTCAATTGGAAGATTCGAGATATGTGTAGAGATTTTAGAAATTTTACTCAGATATTGTTTAATTAATAAATAAACGTACATTTAAATTGAAAATGGAAAAAGGGAACATCTTTAGATTAAGAAGGGGAAAAATGAAAATCAAAAGTTTCTTCCATTCAACCCTTTAATTTTTAGATAATATAGATATAGATAGTTTAGGGAGATATTTACATTGTTTTTGTTAAAATTAAACAAAATTAGTAAGGATCTCCTACATTCAATAGAGGGTAGAAATTGCAATATTTAACTCAGTCTAAGGTTCAATTACATGAAATCGAAGGTTTCAAGTGAAAATTGATACAACAAGATAAATTTATGGGTAAAAGTTGAATTTTCTCTCATATGTATAAAGTGAGCGATTATTTAGTATATCTCTCTCTTTTTTCTTTTTTTTTTTTTTGGGCCAAAGTAAGCATAGATTAGTGATAATTGGCGTGCACCTTCAACCAAGAGGTCAGAGATTTGAATATTGTTGAACTAAAAAAAATGAACAGCTCAATTAGGTAATTTGATAAAATATGAACATGGTCGAATTACAAATTTAATCCGTGAACTTTCAAACTAGTGTTTATTTGATCAGTTTCTAAATTTCTAATGTATCTTTAAAATGTTAAAGTTGATTTGTTTGGTCCATGTACTTAAAAAAATGTTTTTAATAAATTGTTTAACTTTTAATTTTTTTTTATCAAACAGGTTAATGATTTTTTTAAAATGAAATAGGTTAGTTTAAAAATCAATCCTTCAATTTTTTTTTTCTTTTCTTTTTGAAGAAAAATCAATCCTTCAATTGGTCCTTTAATAATACATTCAATTCTTTGCTGTCATTTCAATAATACATTCAATCCTTGAATGTAATAGTTTTATGTGCGTTAGTACATTAGTTTCATGATTAGGTCATCAAACATTTAAATTGGTTGAAAATGAGAAAATCAATCCACCAATTCAATCCATAAATAAAATACACTCATTCTTTACAAAAAGAAAAACAATTTTTATCTCTAAAGGTTATATCAATTAATACCTTAATTAAACTAATATTTGTATCTATTTACATCCTCCACTAGATTTCATTTGAAAAATGTCATTTTCATACTGAAAAAATTTATAATTGCATCGATTAAGCTAGCCCATAAGCTTTCATAAGTGAATCAATTAGACCCTTCATTAGGATTCCCTTTGAAAACTATCAATGCATCAGTTCTCACACGTGTATATATGTAAACTTCTTCAAATGTTATGAAAATGACATTTCTTTGTCTTCTCTTCTTCTCTCTTTTCTATACTTTTTTTTTAGAAAGAATTACATCATAATATTTTTTTTTTACAACTTTGGTAGGGTTTTTGGAAAAAATTTTGAGTTAATTTTAAAAGAAATCAACCTTTTGTCCCATGAAAGAACAAAATGTTTGTACAATTGGATTGACATCGACTAACTCCAAACAGAAAACTTTATAGGAGTCTTTTTCTTTTATTTATTTTTACATATTTTCGAAATATTCTATTTAGATATTTTTACATTATTAGTCCAGAAACATGTGCAATGCACGTGAAATTTCATAATTTTGATTAAAAATGGTGTTTTTCGGTATGTAATAGATAAATATATATATATATATATATATATATATATATATATTTTAATTACCATAAATTTTTAAAAGTTAGATAATCCCACAATTTGTTTTGATGTTTTCATATTATCTTCTTTTTCATGAAATTTCTTCTATATAGTAGAAGTGGAAAATTGTGTGAATATATAAATAATTATTAAATAAAATTAGTTAAAAAAAACTTATTAAATAAATATGTTAATATTTTGATATTGTAATATACATAATTCAACAATTTCTATTTTTATGTTTTCATATTTTTGTCTTTTTCATGGAAATTCTTCCGCATAGTACAAACTAAAATTAAAAAGTTACAAATAAGATAAAAACGAGAATGAACAAATGGATGAATAGAATTAAAATACGTATGATGTAATTGAAATAAAAGTTGAAAAATAAAATCGATAAAGAAGTGACATAATAAGATAGCTTCTTATTTTGTGGATAATTCTTTAGTGATTCTTTGAAGAGATTAATTTTTGGAGAAAAAGAAAGAAAGAAATAAATATATTTGTTGAAAAAGATACCTAGAAACAGAGTTCCAACAACAAACCGATAACAAAACAGATAATAAACCAATCTAAAAAATAGTAAACAGATTAAGAAGAAGAAGAACACCAGAGATTTTTATAGTGGTTCAATCCAAAATCAGATCTACATCCACTTTAACCACGACCTATAAACTCATCAACAGTTTTACAAATACAAGAGATATATATCACTCTTATCACACAACAAAAATCCCCTCATACTCAAGAACAAAATCAAGCTCTTAACAATCGCCTCTCACTCTCACAATCCCAGAATTTCTCACTCAACCCCACACTCTAAACCAATCTTTGTTCTTTGTGGAAATAATCTTCGGGGGTGATAAAGAAAGACAAATTTATGGATTTTCCAGTGATTTGATAAGAACTTTTGTGGTTGATCACCTTGAAAGTTCTTTTGATAATGCAACATAAAGTTGTCAATGTGAAAATACACGTCGAGTAAGATTAAGATATATATTCCAACATTTGAAATAATTGTCCTTGTGCTTTTTTTTATCGTCATCGCAAAATATAATTAGACAAGAAATTGTTTCCTTTTGATCTTAAATGCATACCCTTTGTCATTAGTTGGTCCCTGAGGTTTCAAAAAGGATACTTTTAGTCCTTAAGGTTTGGTAAAAATAGTATAAATGGTTCTTAAACATCTTTGGTCGTTAGAAAAGATGATGTGACTGTAAATGAGTAGAAGTCAACAAGATCATAGTTTCACTGGCATAAAGCTTGTACCCTCGACGAAAATGTCAAAGGTTCAAATCTCCCGCTCTACATGATGTCAAAAAAAAAAAAAACTTAATGAGTAGATGAGAAAGTTTCTATTATTATCGTAGTACCACACTCCATTTGTTCACAATATAATTTTGCCTTCATAAATATTTCTTTAATGTTGGTAGACCTCACATTATTTTTCAAAGGATGATGACGTGGCAAGAAATAAATCGAAAGAGTATCCATACTATGGTAGTACTGAAAATGTTTCCATGAATAAATCTATGGGTGTTCATCTTTAGACCGAAAACCGACACGACCGACCGAACCGACGGCGGTCGGTCGGTTAGCCGACCAAGTCGGTCAATGTCGGTTCTTACATTGGGGAGACCGGTCGGTCGGTCGGTTGGCCAAACAATTTTACACACACACAACAGACCGATTTTCACATAACCGACCGACCGCCCAATATATTTATATATAAAAAAAAAATCATTTTTTTAAAAAAAACACATAACGGTCGGCTGGCAGCACCCATCGGAAGTTGTCGGTGTCGGTTTTTCCCCAAAACCGACACCGACCGACCGATGAACACCCCAAAGTAAATCGACTAATTTGGATATTTTGAATGACTAAGGTAAAAAACAATTTTTTAATGTTTTATTTGGTTGATGTGGCATTTCCTCTCTCCACCAAGACATACCGTCACGGAAAATTTTTCATACGTTTTCCATACTACCTCCATTTATTGTTTGCCATGAAAGAAGCATTTAAAAATTATGTGGGACTTGTGGAATAAAATATTATATTATTAAATGATCATTAAATGACGTGTCAAATATTGAATGAAGGGAGCATGTACTAGGGTATTACTACAAATTTTTCCCGCGGTCACCTCTACCATGCCGCCACCATTTTAGTTTTGAGTTGCGTTCTCTTCATCTAAGTATGTAAGGCTCCACTTTAACATAATTTCACAATTCCATTCGAATCACCATTGCTTCCTGTGCACAAGCAACGAAACGGGAGGGAATTGGGCTGAGCCCCGATTTGACTCCTAAATTGTCAAGAAACAATATGAAACCTTAAAAAGGTTATATAAATACGCTTCTCCAACCTAGGATAAGGTAAGATTTTTTCTCATTCTTAATTTACTGGTTATACACTCAAACTCTGGAAAAATACGCTTTTGGTCCTTGAGGTTTGGGTTAAGTCACAGTTTGGTCCCTAAGTTTTCAAACTCAATAAAAATACCCCTGAGGTTTGAGATAAGGAGCACTTTGGTCCTGTCTATTTTTCTGTTAAATCCTAACGGTGGCTGATGTGGCACTATTATTTTAATAAAAAAATATATATTTTTTAAAATTTTTTAAATAAAAAATATTAAAATAAAAAATAAATATTATTTTATTATTATTTTTTATTTTTTCTATTTCTCTCTCTTATTCTTCTTCTCCAACCTTCTTCTTCTTTTCTTCTCATCTTCAACCTTTTCTTCCTCCCTTATTCTTCAGCAGGTCGCCGGCGACCACCGCTAGCCAGCGGCCAGCTGCCGTCGACGACTTTTTTTTTTCTCTTTCTTCTTCCCTCATCTTTTCTCATTCTTCTTCTCGTTTTCACACCAATCCAATTTATTTTTTTTTTAAATCTTGCCGGAAATAGAAAGAGGGAGGGACCTCCCCTTTCTCGCCGGAAAATCGAGGGGGAGGTCCCTCCCTCCCCATTTCGGAAGGGCAATTTTGTAATATTATGATTACAAAGGGGCATGCTTGTAATTTGAGCATCTTTTTTGTCGTTAGGGCTTGCTGTCACGATTCAGAACAGAGGGAGAGAGGGAAATATACGAAAAACAGAGAGAGGGAAAAAGAGCAGCCGCCGGTCACGAAGTTTTTCGGTTCAGCATTGTGGGAGTTCGTTTTCAGGTCAGTCTGGGTCTCGGTATTGAGCTGCAGTGGGTCACGGTACATTCGACGGCTGTGTGGTCTTGTTTGAGACGTTGAATCGCCGTGGGTTCTCGGTTTTGAGGACAGAATCGCCATGGGTAGCGCCAGTTTCTGTGGGTCTCGATTCTGAGATCGTTTTTCCTTTCGCTGGAGTGTCGTCGTGGGTATAGAGAAGCAACTGAAACGGGGTGGGAGGGAGGGACCTCCCCCTCGACCCCTCCCTCTTTCAATTTCCAGCAAGCTTTTTTTAAAAAAAAAAATTGGATTGGTGTGAAAATGAGAAGAATATGAAGAAAAGATGAGGGAAGAAGAAAGAAAGAAAGGAAAAAAAAAAAAATAAATAAAAAAGTCGCCAGCCGCTGGCCGTCTGCGACCTGCTGAAGAATAAGGGAGGAAGAAAAGGTTGAAGATGAGAAGAAAAGAAGAAGAAGAAGGTTGAAGAAGAAGAAGAATAAGAGAGAGAAATAGAAAAAATAAAAAATAATAATAAAATAATATTATTTTTTATTTTAATATTAAAAAAAATATATTTTTTATTAAAATAATAGTGCCACGTCAACCACCGTTAAGATTTAACAGAAAAATAGACGGCAGGGACCAAAGTGCTCCTTATCTCAAACTTCAGGAGTATTTTTGTTGAGTTTGAAAACTCAGGGACCAAACTGTCTTAACCCAAACCTCAGGGACCAAAAATGTATTTTTTTCCTATAATTAACTTGCATCGAAGTCGGTGTGGCAAACACCACACTAGTGTGTAGTTTTCTTGTCTTATAGGGCCATATCTTTCCCTCTTCTAACAAATGTATTGTTACATGAAAATCAAATGTTTTTTTCCTTGTCCAGATTTTGACAACAACAAAGATGAAAAAACTCATTTTAGCCCTCGTTTGATAACTATTTGATTTTTTGAAAATCAAGTTTATAAACACTATTTCCACTTATAAATATCTTTGGATTGTTATCTACCTTTGCTCCTTGTTTTCATAAATCAAGTCTTGAAAACTAAAAAAAAATAGTTTTCAAAAACTTGTTTTTGTTTTTGGAATTTGGCTAAGAATTCAAATGTGTCCTTAAAAAAAATGAAAAATCATGGTAAGAAAATTGAAAGAAAACAAGCTTAATTTTCAAAAACCAAATTATTATAAAATGGGACATTCGTTAATACGACATCTGAAGAAGCCTACCCATGTGTGAGAATTGATGCATTGACAATTTTTAAAGGGGATCCTAACAGGGTTTAAATTGATTCAATATAAAAGTTTAGAGACGTGATTGATACAATTATAAGTTTCCACACGTGTGAAATGATACCCTAACGTTTTTAAAGTGAAATCCAATGAAGGGTATAAATTGAAATACTCAAGGTTTGTATTTGATACAATTAGTACAACCTGCAAAATTAAGGAGTACAATTTTGATTTTTTATTTCTCATTCCTTTATCTAATGGACATAGTCAAACACTTAAACTTGTTGAAAATCCATCCATCCATTTATTCTTAAATAATACATCCAAAGTTTTCAAAAAAAAAAAAAAAAATACATTCAATTATTTTGTCTAATAGGTCTTTATGTTACTACATTCCTTTCATGATTCCGTCATTGTCCAGCCACCTAACCTGATTGAAAATCGAGAACCAATCCATTAATTCTTAAGTAATAGATTCAACCTATCTCAAGAGTTAAGTCGATACAATTAACCATCACGACTTATTAAATACAAAATTTAAAGTTTAAGACCTACTACTATTTTTTTTTTTCTAATGTTAGGAGCCTATTAAAAATATTAAATAATTATAACAGTAACGTTTAAATTACTATACTCTTAATTGTAAACTTTTTTCTCAAAAAAAAAAAAAAAATCACTAAACTTTTAATTGTACTCAAATTTTACTGATTAAAGTAATATTTAATATCATATTATATTTCTATTAATTTAGATTAACTTTTTTTTATTACAAAAATAACTTGACTGAAATAAAATTGATATATTAGAAGTAAAAATGCATATTCTAAAATAAAATAGATGACGGCAAAAAAAAAAATCACAAATATTATGACCAATCTTCACATTTAATCTCTTTCTAAAGTTAAAAGAAAAAATATTATAAATTGAGTCTAAGAATGCACTATATTTAAATCCATTATCCACTCAACGAATTAAATTAATTTCGATGAATGAAAAACACTGTAATTTCAACTTAGGCACTCACCTGCAATAGAACACTGTTTGACTTTCCATTCCCAATGATCAAACCTAAAATTCTGCACAAAGTTTGACCATTTAACTACATTTATTTGTTCTTTTCAAAAAAAAAAAAAAAAAAAACCATTTATTTAGTAAAACTAAGAGATAATTGGTATATATATTCAACCAAAAAGTCAAACGTTTGAATCTTCCTGAAAAAAACAAAATATATATATATATATATATATATATATATATATATATATATATATATATATATATATATATGTGTTAAAAATTTTGTTGTGTTATTTCCTTATCTTCGATCTCTTTAAAGCATGCAATAAAAAAAATTAGAAAATAAAACTTTCTTTGAAAAGTGATTCTTATTTTGCATTTGAAATTCCATACATTTTTTTTGTGTACTTATCCTTCCTTTTAAGAATAAAGTTGGTAACAAGTTTGAAGTTACCCTATCATTTATGTATACGTAGTCTCCTAGATCAAAATTATAAGAATGTTTTTGTTAGTGGTATGTAAACAAAGGAATTAATAAAAAATAAAATTAAAAAAAAAAAAAAGATAGAGTTGTATTTTATGTTGTCAGTATTCTCAAATATATGTCTAATATATATAAAAAATAAAAATAGTATATCAACTAAATGTTTTGTTAAATATAAACTTTTTGTTTTGATAATATGTTAAATATAAACTATTTCATATTCATAGTGTTTTCAAATGTGTCTCATAGCAAATTTAAAAATTGAATCTCTCAATATAAAAAATTTGTTTGGTAATATAAATAAACAATAATAAAAATCGTTGTAGTTACCATGCTTTTGTGTTATAAATTTTATTATTTTATATATTATACAATCTGCAATTTATTGTACTTATTTTAATTTTACAAGAGTAGAGTTTATAACATGAAATAATATATTTATCAAAACTTTTTATCTTTTTCAAATGTAATGATGCATTCTAAAATTTCAAATTTGAAATTCGGGTTCAATGAAAACACAAAGAAGTTGTTTCCAAAATTTCTACTATTTGGATCACATAATTCAAAATCAATTTTCAAAAATTACAAATCTGTCAAACAGACATTTATTGAATTTATTGAATATGAAAAAAAAAATCTAAATTAGATACCAAACATGTCTTTAATTTTCCAGTAAACCTAACATAGACACAACATTATTTGCTAGCCAACATCTTATATGATGTATAACGAGTAACAGACATGGTCAATCTGAATATAGTTCAATAGAATTAGACACCAATTACCATCTCAAAGGTCGATGATTTGATTTCCACCCAACAATTATTGAACGAAAAAAAGTATACCAACACGTGTTTCTTTTTTTTAATAAAAAAAAATGAAATAAAATGTATTGCAAACAAAAATTATGAGCGTATTTTTAAAACAAAAGGCTCATTAGTGAACCAAAAAGAAAAGGGGAAAAAATGTATTGGGATGCTTGCGTGTAAGGTGAAAAGCAATGGTTTTGCTTATTTCCCACTCTCTATTTTTCATCCCAAAGCCACCACCTTCTCTTTAGCTTTTCATTTTTTTTATTTTTTTTTTAATTTTATTTCACTTTTTCTCCTTAATATTTTAAATTATATTCACTTCTTTCTTGGGGTTTAAGTTTTATTTCGACCATGAACTTTCATATTCAATTGGTTTCAACTTTTACTTCTTTTTTTTAATTAAAAGAAAAATATGTTATTTTTCTTAAGGATTTATGCCTATCTAACTTAATTTGTAGAAAAGCATTTATGGGAAGTTAATGGAGAATCTTCCTTCCTATATTTATGTCATAAAATTTAATATTTTTGTCATTGACGGATGAAACAATAATTAAAGTTAGTTTCATGTTAAAGCGATCATAGCTTAACGATAATTGATATGTGCTTTCGACCAAAAGGTTAGAAGTTTGAATCCTCATCCCCAAATATTGTTGAACTAAAAAAAATATATTGGTTTCATTTATGAATGTAAATAAAGTAGAACAATGTCTATCTAGTTATTATATATTTTTTTAAAAAAAAATCAATTGCATCTTTAAATTTTGAATTATACTTATTTAATATTTACAATAACATCATTAACAAAATGCTAAAGTAAGATGACATTAATTTGTTCAATTATGACAACTTTTTTTCCCTAACAATTTAAATGTGGAGTGAAAATTTAACTCTACAAAGTTTAGAAAAGTTACCAATATTTTGACTGATTAATTAAGCATCACACATTAAATGTTATATTACATATGAATGATATGGCGAACAATATTATTCAAATAGAAATATAGTTAAAATTTCATTGCATAAATCAATTCCTTTTAAACTACGTAAACTAAATTTATTATAGAACCAAGATTTTCTTAAGGTTAAAATTACTATTTTAGTTTTTGTATTTTGGTCTAATTCTATTTTAGTTTCTATATTTTCAAATATTTATATTTAGTCTTTACTATTAGTTTCATCTTTTTTTCTGCATGAAAATTGTTATTATCATTTAACAAATTTTGATAAAAAAAAAAAAATAGCACTTCAAACAAATAATAAGAACTGATTTTAAAATTATTAAACCTACGCCGACAAAATTTGAATTTTTGAAAGTTTAAGGATTAAAATGAAATGAGACTAAAATATAGGGACTAAAATGATTTTTTTAGCACTTTTTAATTATTAAAAAGAAATTTCCTGCTGTACGGACTGGCAATAGTTCTTCAGTACACAACTACTTAAAGCATACTTTTAAGAAATTTCCTTTTTCTTTTTATTTTTTAAAAAATAATAAAAATAATAATAATTAAAGTGTAATAATAATAATGTACACGTAGGCTTCATGGCGGAAAAAAGCCCTCTAAGTAACGACCGTACATTAAACGAAAAGTTAAACCGCCGTTAACTTCCATCGTCACTGTTGCGAAAGATTCCCCAAATGCCCTAACGTCGTTAATTAAACCGTTTAGAACGACCCCCTTTCAGTCTTTCTGTGTTGTGAAGAAAACCCAGTTCTTCAGGCTTCACCCCACTTTCTCCCTCTAAAACCCTCTCTCTTTCTCTCTCTCTCTCCTCTTTCTCTCTCTTCCGAGTTCGAGATTGGACTCTGTGAAGGTACGGGTTTAGATCATTTCGGTGTATTGATTGCTTTTGTTTGAACTAATTGAGTTTCAGAATCTAATGAGCGTTTTGTTTGTTTGTTTTGATTAGTTATGGGGCTTTCGTTTTTTTATTTTTGTGATTTTTATGTTTTGTTTCTTGGGTTTGGTTTTTTATTTTGTGGGTGGCATTTGATTGGATTTGTTTGCGTATTTTTGGCTAATTTTTCGGATCTCGCTGACTTGTGTAAGTGATTGAATCTCTGTTTTTTCTTTTAGATTTCTAATTTTAGGGTTTTCGATTTAGACTTACTCACAGCTTCCGCAAGTTTTGCAGATTGAACCGACTCTGTGTCCTTTTATTCGGTGGAAAGAATAGGTTCTTGTGCGGTTGTGTTTGTCTGTGTTTTTCAGTGAGTGTGATTAATTGGCTTCTAGACTCATTTCGATGAAGGTAGAAGTAGACGCGTCATAATGGAAGATGGTTTTGATTGGAAATCTCAGTTTGGTTATTGAACTAGGAAAAGTTTAGGATTTCAATCTGATTGTTGATGTACTTACTTGTGTTGTGGTGATCGTATAGTGATTTGGAAATGGGAATCGAAATCCAAGAATGCATTTTCTACGGGGTAACTTTTAACGCCCTTTTTTGTTGTGCGTTAAGTGTTCTGATTCGTTCTATGCTTGAGTTATTGTATGAACTCTGAAGCACGTTAGTTATTATTCTGTTTTTCGGTGGAAAAGGTTCATGTAGTTATTTTGTATTTGGGCTTTTTATCAAATGTTATTGCATTGACAAAATTAAGTGTCTCTCTATGTTTTGTGGGTAGATTTTTGTATATTCAAGTGTTTACTTCTTTCCTTGGCATTATAATCCTATCTTATGATAACTCTATTCTGTTTATCGTGATTTTAGACAAAATACAGTTTGGCGTTTCCTTGAGAGGCATGGTGCTGGGGTTATTCTCAGAGTTCTAATTTTGAAGAGCTTTAGCAACTCTTACGGCGAAATCATAAAAACCAAAATCTTGGTCCTTCTCCAGCATGGGATCTGCGTGTTGTGTTGCTGCTAGGGACAAGACTATTGTAAGTGGATCTGGAAGTGAAACCTTATGTAGGAATATAAGGTATTCACCTAGTTGGAGCTTTCGATGGGATAATCGTGGACGGGTAGCTGGTGAAGAGACTTCGATAAATTGGTTTTCTGATGGTGTTAGCCGCAATGATAGAGTGGAACTAAAGTGTGAGTCAGCATATGCATCGGAGGATGGAAGTCCACTTGAACATCTCCGTATATGTACATGGCAAAAGTCCCCACCGCCGGAAGGCACAACTAATAATTTGAGGACTCCTAGTTCAGGTAATCATTCAGATGTTAGGATTTAAAATTATTAAATTCTAATTTGAGAAAATAATGAGCTCGATATTTCTGGAATACCTGAATTTTTTCTGGCCCCCTTACATTCTCCGTTTGGTTTTCCATTTTTCATTCTCCTGTTTTAACAATTATGCATCTTACTTTATGCACTGAAATCATCAAGCAAAAGAAGACATTGGAGAACAACCAAGTCTCTAACTGGCACCTGCCACCTAGCAAGCAAAACATCTAGGCCTCTGATTACCCTAATTGGTTTTGTTCTGTGGCTTACTCTCTCTGTCTCTTTCTTGGGGGATTCTCTTCTCTTCCTTTCAGGATCTTCTTAGATCAGGGTCACATAAATGATGCAAGTGAACAATAGTTTTCAGCTACGTTGTAGTTTTAGGATGCAGTTTTGATGAAAGCATTAAAATACTAGCAACTGAGCCACCAACTTCAAGTGATAAGTTGACAGTGTATGGATATTTCTTCTGTTTTGCATCCAACATCAATTGGAAAATTCCTGCTTATTGTGAATGCATGGTTAACCGAACTAACTTTTTAGTTGTGTGTGTGTGTGTGTTTTTCTAATTGAACATATATGGTAAGGGTGTAATTAATAATCAAAAGAATTGATGAAACCGACTGGACCAACATAACCAGGGTTAGTTCATTATTTGGAGTGATGAAATCAGTTGTAGTAAAACGGATAGTTTGGTTGGTGACCCTTGTTATGTCTGAGTGCCTACCGACCAACTGAAGTCCCTCTCTAATGCATTGCTAGCTTTCTTCTTTTTCAATCTCACCTTTTCGCTTACTCTCTCTCAACTAATTCTCCTTCCCATTCTTCCTATAATCTCTGCCCTACCCAACTTTATCACCTCTATCATTACCTTTGTTTTTCCTCTCACCCTTTCCCTTTCTATATCTCTCGTTCTTCCTACCAGCACTGCCCCACCCTGTCTCACCCACCCCCATTATTCTCATTATTACCTCCATTTGTTCTCAAACCCTTTCACTCTTCTTCCCTTATTTGTTCTATAGCACCACCCACCTCCATAATTCTCTCTCTTTCGTTGCACCACCCACTCACCTCTCTGATCAATTTTTTACCCATGCATAAACAGCGGCAACGGCAGCTCAATTTGGGGTCTGCCTACACCAATCATTTGAGTAATGGTTCGGTTGGTTAGTTTTGATGAACTGATGGAAATCATAAGCTTCTATCTCACCCAAACTGACTATTCTAGTTTTGTCTTTGGTTTTAACTCTACTCTAGCTAACTCCTACTGAGTTTCACCCTTGTGTAACCATATAATAATTCATGATATTGAATTATAGATGCCTTATATCAATGTTTATTAAGTTAGTGGTATCATTATTGGTTTTGCTCTATCTGTGATTCTTATTTTGCTGACAGAATGACTGAGAAAAAAAAAGGGTTTACTAGTGGTACTTTGTTCATGTCTCACATGATTTATTTGTTCATGGCAGGTCAATCAAATTCAAGGAATTTGTCAACAGATGTGAGTTTAGAACAGGTAAAATAAGGTCTATTCCAGTTAAGCTTTTTGTATATTTCCTGGTTTTCTAAACCTGATAATCCTAGTCCATTAAGATTCAATTTTCTCGGTTCCAAGCAGGTGAAGGAGGCTACAGAATCTCCCACAGCTTCATATAAGTCTCCTGCGAAATTGTCACTTTCATTGCCTTCAACTTCATCTTTGTCAACCTCTCCTTTGTCATCACAGAGTTATCTGCCTCCAACCAATTCATCCCTAACAAGATGCTCCCATCGATCTCCAGGACATCAGCTGTTGCGTCAAGTGTCTGACAGCCGAATCCGAGGATTAAAATCACCAAATAGCTATTTGGCTTCTGAAGATAGACCAAGGCTTCCCTCTTGGAGCAATGAATCGGTCCGGGACTCGCATGGAGGGTCTTCGGATTGTTGGTCTGTGCATGCTTTCTCTGAACTCATGGCCACTTCTCATAGAGAAAGGTGGTCTTTTGATAGTGACTCATTTGGCTTTAACGGTGAGAAAATAGCCAGATCTAGTAGTCGAATTTCAACTTCCTCAGTTGATTTGCAAACTTGTGGAGTTTGCTCGAAGCTGTTGACTGAGAAATCCTCGTGGAGTAGCCAAAGGATTATTGCTAACAATGAACTTTCTGTTGCTGCTGTACTAACCTGTGGACATGTTTATCATGCTGATTGCTTGGAGAGTATGACACCTGAGATTTACAAGTATGACCCTGCTTGTCCTGTTTGTACCTTCGGGGAGAAGCATACGCAGAAGTTATCCGAGAAGGCGCTTAAAGCTGAAATGGACTGGAAGAGTCTATATAAGAGACCCAAAAACTGTGTTGCAGATAGTGATTTTGATGGTGATTATGCTGCAAACGACCCTTTCAAAAACAATCCGCGTCTTGAAAGGGGTTCCAAAATGTCTGCCAGTTCTAGCATGAGAAGCTCCTCAGGAAAGCCTTTCTTGAAACGGCACTTCTCCTTCGGCTCAAAGGGATCTTCTAGAGTGATGTCTGACAATCACTCCACAAGAAGGAAAGGATTCTTCTGGGCAAAATCTAGCAAAGTATGAGAGATTTCAATGATCCCGTCCCGACACGATGCGTCGGGAAGGTGTGTTTCATGAAACAGGAACCACCAACTTCTGTGCCTTGTCAATGGAAACATGGCCATAAGAAGTTCTGTTCCCTCGTCCATTGCTGCTGCTGCCTGAATCCAGGTGCCTTGGAGAAATTGTTTGTAGTCTTGTTGAAAGTTTCATGAAACAGGAATTGTCAGTCAACTTCATAACTCCAATTTAAACGTCTGTATACATATCAAAGATATGATATATAAATGTTATTTGAGTTGAAAATTCTTTCTTTTGGGTTCTTGTTTATACACAGTGAGTCTCATTTGTGTAAAACAGATTCCAATACTAATCTTCCTATGGTCTCTGAGCTGCATACTCCCATTTATTTATGTCACATCTTATTTCTGTTCAAAGCATGTTACTAGCGTACGTTACCAATTTTGATGCTTTAAAATCCATAGATATGAATACAAGGTTCAGTGATAGTGACATTTTATTGATGAGAGGAATCTCATTGTGAATGTGGGGTATCATTTATGATTGTTAGGAAGGTGGGTCAAAACTAGGGTCAAGTTAAGTTGCTTACATCAAAATAAAAAGATATATAGTTTTTTGTTTTCATGAAAATAACGTTCATTTAACATTAGATCATATTTCATAACTATTAACAACCAAATGTCCAACTACCAACTAAGCTGGTAATATCTGCTTAATGGTGGCAAATGGTGCCACTTGGCAGCTGATGATGAGTCGACAATGTTAGGACTTTATGAACATGATTTGTCTTAGCATTCTCAAATGTCTAGAAACATTGTATTAACTCGAAACATAACTAATGATCAAGAGGTTCATGGGTCAAATCCTCATTGAAAAAAAAAAGTGAAACATAACTGAGCTTTGCTTTAAAGTCTTTTGATCAAGATAGTCCCTTAAATTCCAACTTAATTTCTTTTTTCATTAGTATTGTTAAGGTTATTGTGTGAAATATTTCCAGCATTGATTGCGTGAAGATTTTCCTCCCTTGAATCATGGAATATAGTTGAAATATGATTTAGAGTTATTTCCATTATTGTATTATTTTGTAATCATTTAGGAGCCATTTTTATTCTTTCCTTTTATGTACAGTTTCTTTATATGAGGCTTTGTACAAGCAAATGTATCATTGAGCAATTACAGAATACACAAGCTTTCTCTTCTTCCTCAATTTTCAACTTGGTATCAGAGCCACAAGGCTCACGCCACAATGGCCAATAACGGATCCACCTCCTCAAACACCACTCAAAATACTGTCCAACCCACCACCCCCACTGTTGTAACGATTCCAGCCCATACTCCTTTCAGCAATCCGCTTAGCACCGTGTTGACTGTCAAACTTGATGAGAAGAATTATATTCTTTGGAAATCGATGGTTTTAGCTGTGGTTCGTGGACAAAAACTTACAGGCTATCTCATGGGAACAATAGCCCAGCCGCCTGAAGTTCTTATAGGAACGGAAGGTGGTGTTTGTGCCTCAAATCCAGCCTATGAATCCTTTGTTGCAACTGATCAATCACTCTTGGCTTGGCTCTATGGATCCATGACACCATCAGTAGCATATGACATAATAAATCTAAAGACATCAAGAGACGTGTGGAAGGCGCTTGAGGATCTATATGGTGCTGCAAACAAAGCACGAATCAATCAACTCAAAAGAAGCTTGCAAACAACAAGAAAGAATCAGATGAAGATGATTGAATATTTGACAACAATGAAGCAACTTGGAGATAGTCTTAATCTAGCAGGTGAACCTATTACTGAAAGCTCATTAATTTCAAGTGTGCTAACTGGTCTTGATGCAGAATATTTACCAGTCACTTGCCAAATAAATGGCAAGGAGAAAATATCATGGCACGAGCTACACGCTACCCTTGTAACCTTCGAACAAACACTGATTCACTTAAATCAGGTAAATCACAACAGTGATCTCTCCAATCCTTCTGCAAATTATGCCTTTATCAGGAACTTCAATCAAGGAAGAAATCAATACCACAGTCAAGGGAAAAATCAAGGAGATAGAAATTTTAAAAGAGGAAATGGAAGAAGCAGAGGAAGAGATGGAAGATTTAATGGCCAAAGAGCAAATAACAGCAGACCAACATGCCAAGTTTGTGGAAAATTTGGCCACTCAGCAGCAGTTTGCTACAATCGATATGATGAGAACTATATGGGAACAAATCCACAAGAGGGCAGTAGCAAGAAAAACAAAAATGGTGCAGGTGCTTACTTGGCTACTCCAGAAATTACTTATGATCCAAGTTGGTTAATTGATAGTGGAGCCTCAAACCATACTACAAATGATGCTGAAAATCTGGGGCAGAAAACTGAATATCACGGTAATGAAACCATGACAGTAGGTAATGGCTCCAAACTCAGTATTGCACATGTTGGTTCTTCAGTTGTTAGATTTAAAAATAAAAATTCTGCTCCTATTTATCTCAACAATATTCTACATGTGCCAAAGATCAAGAGGAATTTACTTAGCATATCTCAATTAACTGCTGATAACA
This sequence comes from Luffa aegyptiaca, assembly GCA_017139565.1. Taxonomy (NCBI): domain Eukaryota; kingdom Viridiplantae; phylum Streptophyta; class Magnoliopsida; order Cucurbitales; family Cucurbitaceae; genus Luffa; species Luffa aegyptiaca. Next base: position 37,638,897 of record CM029401.1, read on the forward strand.
ACGCTACTGTTGAGTTTGACTCTAATTGTTGTTGTATTAAGGACAAGGAATCGGGAACAACACTGCTGGAAGGGAAACTTAAGCATGGATTGTACCAGTTGGATCTTCCCAAACTCACAAGTCCAAGGTCCACTTCATCCTTCAACCAAAATAAAAGTGTCAAAGCCTTGAAGCCCCAGAATGATTTTGCACCATTGCATTCTGCTTTAAATTCTTCTTTGAGTCATGTTTCAAATTCTGTTTTAAGTTCAAATATTACTGTTGCCAACAAAAACACTTCTCTTGCAAATGTATGGCATCAAAGACTAGGTCATCTTTCCAATCGAGTCTTGAATATTGTTTTGAAATCTTGTAACACAAAAATTCCTATTAATAATAGTAGAAGTTTTTGTGATGCGTGTCAATATGGCAAGTCTCATTCTCTTCCGTTTCACAAATCACATGCTCACACTAAGGTACCACTTGAACTCATTCATTGTGACCTTTGGGGACCCTCACCCATACCCTCAACCTCTGGCTACAAATTCTATGCTAGTTTTGTAGATGACTTTACCCGTTTAACCTCTATTTATCCCTTGAAACAAAAGTCAGAAACTCTCTCAGCCTTCATACAATTTAAAAGCCTCATTGAAAACAAGTTTGAGAAGAAAATTAAAATTGTTCAAGCTGATTGGGGGGGGGGGGGGTGAGTTCAGATCCTTTGTACCTTATCTAAAAGAGAAAGGAATTGAATTTCGACACCCATGCCCACACACTAGTAAACAAAATGGAATTGTGGAAAGGAAACATAGACACATAGTAGAGATGGGTTTAACTCTCTTGGCTCAAGCTTCTATGCATTTACTCTATTGGTGGGATGCCTTTTATTCAGCCACCTATCTTATAAATAGACTTCCAACACCCGTGCTAAACGACATCTCACCTTGGGAAAAAGCCTACAAAATTAAACCGAATTATCATTTCCTCAAAGTTTTTGGATGTGTTTGCTTTCCTTGCCTAAGACCTTATCAAACTCATAAGTTCCAATTTCATTCAACCAAATGTGTTTTTCTTGGGTACAGTGACTCTCATAAAGGGTATAAGTGTTTGAGTTCAAGTGGTCGTGTCTATATCTCTCGAAATGTTATATTTAATGAAAATGAATTTCCTTTCAAAGATGGGTTCATAAAACTTGTCTCAAATTTCTCCAATCCAAACTCTTGTGACACCATAATCACATTGTTAAATCCTCCAACTCCAAATATTTATCCATCTCATATCAGTAGTACAAACATTTCAATACCTAACCAACCAAATTCCACTTGTGTACACAATCCCATGAGTTGCCCAGATCCAACTAGTACAACTCCATGTGCAAGTATTCCCACGACAGAAGCTTCTCCAAATCAGGTTGGTAATTCATCTGACATTCTTGTTGAAGTTGTTAGTAATATTGAATCTGGTCCATTGGTTGAAAGTGCACCAACCAGCAACATTCCACCTTCTGCTTCTAATTCCATCCACTCAATGCAAACGAGGAGTAAGAATGGAATATTCAAGCCCAAAGTTCGCACTTTCCTTACTCAATCACAGTCACAAGCTTCTAAGTTCTCTGAACCTCGTTCTGTCAAGGAAGCTTTGTCAGTTGTTGAATGGAAGCAGGCTATGTCTGAAGAAATGACTGCATTACATAAGAACAATACTTGGACTTTAGTTCCTTATGATGAGTCATATAATTTGGTGGGTAACAAGTGGGTGTTTCGGCTGAAATACAATTCTGATGGTAGTGTTCAAAGACATAAGGCACGATTGGTAGCAAAAGGATTTCACCAAACACCAGGAGTTGATTTTGTTGAAACCTTCAGTCCAGTCATTAAGTCTTCAACTATTCGGGTTATTCTCACCATGGCTATCTCTCACAATTGGTGCATTCGTCAACTTGACATTAATAATGCCTTCTTAAATGGTCACTTGGAAGAAAAAGTTTACATTGCCCAACCTGAGGGATTTGTTAATGAACAGTGTCCTACCTTTGTTTGTCAGTTGAATCGCTCTCTGTACGGACTCAAGCAAGCCCCACGAGCCTGGTATGATAGGCTTAAAAATGCCTTACTTGGTTGGAACTTTCGCAACTCGAAGGCCGATACCTCATTTTTTTTCCTCAAGTCTGGAACCATTATTATTTTCTTACTTATCTATGTTGATGATATTGTTGTAACAGGAAATGATCCTCTTTCTATTAACAAATTCATTAGTGAATTGAATCGCTTATTTGCCTTAAAGGATATTGGTGACTTGAGCTTCTTCCTTGGCATTGAAGTATATCGAACTGCAGAAGGTCTATTTCTCAGCCAAAGTAAATACATCTCTGATTTGCTACACAAATTAGATTTCCAGCACCTTAAGCCTTGCCCCACACCTGCTGTTGTTGGCAGAATGTTATCAGCTTATGATGGAGATCCTCTTCCGAATCCAACTGAGTACAGAAGTCTGATTGGTGCACTCCAATATCTTACACATACACGACCTGAGATCTCTTTTATCATTAACAAGCTAAGTCAGTTTCTTCAACGTCCAACAACAGCTCATTGGCAGGCAGCAAAATGTGTTCTTCGTTATTTGAAAGGCTCCATTCATCATGCTCTTCTTATTCAACCATCTTCACAGTTTAACTTGGTTGCCTACTGTGATGCTGATTGGGCTTGTTGCCCTGACGATCGAAAATCCACCGCCGCATATTGTGTCTTCTTTGGTAATACTTTGGTGTCTTGGACCTCTCGAAAACAACATGTTGTGGCTCGTTCTAGTACAGAGTCAGAATATAGAGCTTTAGCTCTAGTTGCAACAGAGATTTGTTGGCTTGAATCTTTACTCACAGAAGTTGGCCTTCGTCCTTCGCGCACATCCATCGTCTAGTGTGACAATATGAGTGCTCTTTCCTTGGCTGCCAATCCTGTTTTTCACTCTCGGACAAAGCATATTGAATTAGATGTTCATTTTATTCGTGACAAGGTTCTAGCACGTCAACTTGATATTCGTTATGTACCTTCTAGTGACCAACTTGCTAATTGTTTAACAAAACCACTCTCTGAGGCTCGGGGTTGTCATCTCACCCACTCGTTTGAGGGGGGATGTTAAGGTTATTGTGTGAATTATTTCCAGCATTGATTGCGTGAAGATTTTCCTCCCTTGAATCATGGAATATGGTTGAAATATGATTTAGAGTTATTTTCATTATTGTATTATTTTGTAATCATTTAGGAGCCATTTTTATTCTTTCCTTTTATGTACAGTTTCTTTATATGAGGCTTTGTACAAGCAAATGTATCATTGAGCAATTACAGAATACACAAGCTTTCTCTTCTTCCTCAATTTTCAACTAGTATTAGGATAAATTACAAGTGTACTACCTTAAATTTCAAATTTGTGATCCTTGATCTTTGAAAAGTATTTAATAGATCCTTAAACTTTCAACTTTGTTTCTAATAGATTGTTGAACTTTCAATTTTGTGTCTGATAAGTACTTACCTATTCATTCACGGATTTCTCTAGACACAAAACTGAAAATTTATAGTCTCATTAGATATAAAATTCAATTTTTTATAACTAATAGATCCATTAATTTCCAAAATTTTCAAATATGTCAAGAATTTATAGGGCCTACTAGACATTTTCAAAATTCATAGATCTATTAAACACAAATTTGAAAATTCATAGATTAAACTTGTAATTCATTCTCAATATTATTTGTCACATCACATCCAAGTATTAGTTTATATAACTTGTCTTGCTGATACAGGGAGATGTCTAGTTCATAATCCAGTCAAACGAGAAAAATCACGACCGAAGTTTAAAGGAAAATGGAGTCTAAACTTATGTTCTAAGAATTTGAAACAAAAACATCCCCAATCAATGAAACTATCCTCTCTCCTTGAGTAAGAATCTTTGTGCTAACCATTTAAGCACTATAAATATTTGACAACTATTTATTCGGTTGATAAAAAAAATGTCAAAATAAACATAGTTCAACACTTAGAACGGGAGATAGAAGCTTCAAATTCCCACCAGAATTAAAACTAACAAAAAGAAAAATAGAAAATTTCTTCTTAATGATGATGAGCCAAAGATTTCTATTGGCAAATCTAAAATTTAAGTTTTGTCCATCACAAATTCCCAAAGGATAGGAAGTTTCCATATTATCATAAATTGCTCACAAGACACAAGACCAAAACCAAGCAAGAGAACGACGACATTTTTGTGGTGGTTTGTATCGGATAAATGGTTCTATCTCAAAATCAATCGGTAAGAAGAGATTTTCAATGTAAGATCTTCAACATGTCCTCTCAAAATTAATGATGTCTTTGAATTCACCATTAATTTTTAATAGGATAGAATACCCATTTGAATTTTATGGTCTATGATGTCATGTTAGATAAACGTGGGTTTCATCTTAAAACCAATCGACAATAAAAGAAGGAACTCATACATCTTATAAACCGTGAGGTGTCTTCGTCTCTTTTCCAACGTAGGATCCTGGACACCAATTCAATCTTAGATAAATTCCCACATGGTCCCAAATCAAAAGCCACATGTGTACATGTTTCAAGTTTCATCATCCTCACCAATCCACACGTGTCCCCAACATCCCCTACACGTGGCAGCTCCATTCCCACACCATGTCTCTCCTGTGGCACGTGTGGAATTCTCCTTTCATGCAAAACTCCATTTATATTCTGAAGCTCTGTGCTTTCTTTGTTTCAACTAATTTCTGGTCTTATCATCGTCTTTCCAAAGCTGCAATTCTCAGGCGCTTTCAACAAATGGCGAATGTACGTGACGAGCATGGGAACCCGGTCCAGCTGACCGACGAGCGCGGGAACCCGGTTCAGTTGACCGATGAATTCGGCAACCCCGTGCACCTCACCGGAGTTGCCACCACCGGCTCCAAACTCGAGTCGACTGGCGGTGACGTTGCCCAGACACAGCTGGCTCGGGAGAGCCACGAGGGCTCGCCTCGTCGTTCCAGCAGCTCCAGCTCTAGCTCGGTGAGTAAGGACAATGATTGACAGATGATTTTAGCGAAAGTCATTTCATACCTATTTTAGTTTATTCAAAATCATTTCAAAACATTTCTCTAATAATTCGAAATTAATTTTGATGGTATAAAAATCACATTTTGAATAATTAAAAATTTGTTTAAGGGTGATTTCAAAAAAATGATTTTAACTATTTCAAAATCACTCTCAAACATGCACAAGTGCAAATCACTCTTGTTAGGTTGAAATTACATGTCTTTAAATCAATTTAATGTTTGATTTTATATTTTTAAATGTCATTTTAATTCTCACATACAATTTTTCATAAAAGATTTATTAGAAGTTTTTCTCATACGGAAAAAACTTGGCTGCATACCAATACTTTCTTTGGAGTTCTCTACATACCAGTATACAACCAAGTTTTGTTCTTCTCAGGATGATTATTTTTTAACAAATTCATACCAATTTTCAGAATCGGTTTATATACCGAGTTAATAACCATTTGTCTAATATATTCAATATATTCAAATCAATCACTCCTCAATTCAATTGAGTGAACAAATTAAATAGGAATATATTTCTTATAATATCATGTTTTTCCGACCGACAAAATATGCATTTTTTAGTTTGAAATTTTAAAACTAAACATTAAACATTAAAATGATTTTGAATGATTGAAGTGATTTTCACAAAAAGTGAATTTAACCCTTTCACAAATACTTGAACCAAATAGTTTTCAAGTATCAAAGTTATAACCGAAGTTGTGCAGTCGGAGGACGACGGGCAAGGCGGGAGGAGGAGGAAGAAGAAGGGACTAACGCAGAAGATAAAAGAGAAGTTAACGGGGAGCGGAAAACACAAGGAGGCAGGGGCAGCGGAGCACCACGAGAGCACCACGGTGACATCGACGATCGAGGTCGAACATCGAGAACATGGGAAGAAGGGTGTTATGGAGAAGATCAGAGAGAAATTGCCTGGCCACCATTGATCTCAAATCTGTAGCAAAAAGCTTAGCAGAGATTTTCTAGCTAGCCTTCCATAATTTTACACCTTGTTTGTATGTCTATGTGTGTGTGTGTATGCTTATGAATTTGGTTGTGATTTTAAGATTTGAAACTTTTGGACTTTTTGGAAGTTTGGTTCTGAATTTGTAGTATTTTGTACATTGTATATTTGAATTTGAATTTCAAGTTCTTTGCTTTTAGTATAAAGAGAACCCTCTTTGTCCATGTCTATTTCCTAGTCGGTTATCCCCGACCTCCTAGTCGGTTATCTCCGACCTCCTAGTCGAGAGTACATGACAATTATCACGAGCTAGGCAGTTATATCTTAATGAGGCTAGTGCAAGGGAGTCATACTCTCTCCACCAATCGAAAGCTTTGTCCACACATGATGTTTCTTGTTGCAACTAGGGTTCGAACATAACTTGCAAGTAGTGGCGTGTTGTCCCATTTTCGAATAATCCAATCTACAACAAACTTTTTAAAAGATTCAAACCACTCCAGAAGTAGGATGAACATAGATGGTTTGCTCAATACTACTTGGACATGTTATCTCAACATACATGCCAAACAAAAGTGTTCATTAAAAGATTCAAATTGAATGGTTTCAAAGATTCAATTAAAGAATAGTTAGGCCATATATAGTTTTTAAATTTTTTGTTAGCTTTCAACCTCTATTTGAATTTTAGTCCGCAATTTTATTTTAAAGCTCTCCTACATATAAAACATATAAAAGCATAATTTGATTTTTCAAAGAGCAACCATAATTCTCGACGTTCGAAATTCCCTACTCCCAAAATATTGTTGAACTAATAAAAATCTATAATTTTATTTTTTAAAAAAAAATCTATAATTTGACCAATAAAAACTTCTCACATTTTGAGAATTGAAATGCAATTTGCTGCTTGTGCTCATTGAAGTAATGATGTTTGTGTAACGAGTCCACTCCCAAGTCCCAAAGAACACCAAAAAGCGCTTCCTGTCCCAGCGCTTGTTCATCTTCTCTACTACTTCACGGATCGCTCGCTCCTTCCCTCACTGATTTTCTCTTTACTTCAATTGCATTCCTTCTTCCTACTTCTCTCCCTCTCGTGCTCCCTACAATGTTTTCACTTTCGCATTCAATTTCCCAATCTTCCACCAATTTTCACTCTCTTTCGATCCCTTCAATTCCCTTTAAACCCACCTCTCTTTCGTCCCATTTCTCCACTCCCTCCGCCTCATCTCTTCCTTCCCTCTTCGTTTCTCTCCCTTGCCGCCGTTCCCTTTTCGGTTCTTCAGCAATGTCGTCCAATTCCCAGTTCTCTAACGATGTCGACACTGCCATCGACCTGGGTTTCGAGGGTCACGACCTTGATCGCTTTGTGGAGGTTGCCAACAGGGTTGCGGATGCTGCTGGAGAAGTGATTCGGAAGTACTTCCGCAAGAAGTTTGAGATCATTGATAAGGCGGATTTCAGTATGTGTTTTGCTGTTTTTGAGTTTTGTATTGGTTTTTGTTTATGTTGGAGGGTTTCCGATGCTTTTTTGTTTTGGGTGTTGAGGAAACTTACTAAAGGGAAGTGGGTTTGAGTGGTGATGGTTTTATGTTCTGTGCTGTTCTTGTAATGGAAGTGTTTGATGAAATGCCAAGGTGAAACTTTTTAAGGATAGTGAAAACTGAGAGAAAGGATTGTTGATGGGGAGGTGGAAAATTGGGAGTTTCGAGGCTGGATCAATTGCTTTTGGTAGAAAAGCGAAGTGAAAATATCTCTTTGAATGTGTGTTATATTATTATTTGTTCTGCTTGCTGACATACATCGAGGAAAATAAGAGAAAATGGATGGTACTTTAGATTTTGAAGTTCTTGATTTTTTTCTTCAGTTCTTTTAGCTCTAGGCGTTTATTCTTTATGATAAGGCACAATTCATTAAAGGAGAGAGATAAACGGGGCAAGATATTTTCCCTCGCAATCTTCAAACAAGATTGCAAGAAGGCTCCCCAATTGGCAAAGTGGAGATTACTTAGCATAACGTTGTCCAAGAACCTCCAAATCAAGGCATTGGTTGCTAATGTACAACAAAATCAGGCATTTGCTTGGTTTCCAATGAGTCTGGGTGTCTTGTTTACTACTTTTTCCCTTTTGATGGTGCACAGCTGGGAGAAGGTCATTTCCGGGGCTCTGTATACCCAATAACAAGGGTCTGATACTGGTGCTGTTTTCTGTATCAATGCAGGTCCCGTGACTGTGGCTGATCAAGCAGCAGAGGAGTCTATGGTCTCAGTTATATTGGAGAACTTTCCTTCTCATGCTATGTTAGTTTTTTCCTTTAATTCTGCCTTTGCTCATTGGCATTCAGAAGCGAATCCCAAATCTTGCTTGGGGATGATATGATCTAAAAGATTTCTAACTCTATAAAAAGAAAAACAACGATTTTTTTTAACAACAAAAAACTACGAGTTGATCTATAATTCGTCATTTATTTAATACAGATGTGTTGAAACTGCAGTTATGGTGAGGAAAAGGGATGGAGGTGCAGAGAGAATTCTGCTGATTATGTTTGGGTTTTAGATCCAATAGATGGAACAAAGAGTTTCATTACTGGTACTTTCCCAGTGTTCCTTTTCCCTTATCCGAATTAGCCGTTTATTGATCATCAGAATGTTTCAGGAAAGCCCCTGTTTGGCACTCTCATTGCATTGTTATATAAAGGAAAACCAGTAAGGACAATCAACCATCCTCTTCCTCTCTTATTGCATCGTTATATTTTCTCATTGTTAAAATTGGTATTTTGTACCATTGTTGGTTTCTTTCTTTTCTTTTCTTTTTTTTTTTTTTTTTTGGGGGGGGGGGGGGGGGGGGTTAAGAAACAGGAACCACTTCATTGAAAAAAAACCAGCTGTACAACCTAATGGCAAGGGACAATGAGTCCCTCCCCAACTGAAAGGAGTTGCAAGAAAACCTTCCAATCTAAGTTAATGATGTAAGTAGTATAATTACAAAAGAGCTTATGAAGGCCACCCCAATTGGAGGCCATGAATTGAACAAGATCACAAAAGTAAGTACTCAAAAGAATTAAACTTATCTGAAAACATTCTAGCATTTCTTTCATCTTTCCTTCCAAAGAAGCCACATATAGCTTTTGAAACATTGCTCCAAAGCACCTTTGCTGTCTTTCAAACCACCTCCATTTAGAGTGTCTTCCATCCAATCTTCCACCGACCAAGGCATACACCATCTCAAGCCTACCAACCTGCCAAAATGCTCCCAAACCCTTCTACTATTGTTGGTTTTTTTTTACCTCGTATTTTATATATTTCCGATTAATAGTATATTATTGAAAGAAGTTCCCACATTGATTTCAAATCCAAATAATTTTTATGAATCAAATAGAAAGGAAATATAGTGATGGTATTGTGAAGTTATAAATGGATAAGGGGAGATGAAAATGTCTAAAAATGTTTTCCCGATGTTCTACCTTTTGTCTGATATATTAATGATAATATGGGTGTTAATCTTCAGATTCTGGGCATCATTGATCAGCCTATTCTGAGGGAGAGATGGATAGGATTAAGCGGGAGGAGAACTACATTGAATGGACAAAATGTATCCACACGATCTTGTTCAGACATATCACAGGCCTACTTGTATGTTTTCCTTTTTTTTGGTGTTTTCTTCTCTTAATTACAGAGTTCAGGCTATACCTATTACTCATGTTGAGCAATGATAGAACCCGTGCAGAACTAAAATGATATTGAAATATAAAATATAAAGAACTACAAGATAAACCATGTAATTTGAGATACTTGGATCTTCCCTCTCTTGAGCACCTCACTCAAGCTTAAAGCCACTAAACAATTGCCTACCTTCCTCCTTCCTCACTCCCTCTATTTATAACAAACAACTTCTCCAACTAATTACTAATCTACCCTTAATACCCTAATAACATTCCTATCGAGCAATGGGATTCTCACTTGTATTCACGTTTGTTGTTTGTTCCTTTTTTGTTTTGGGTTCTGTGCAGATATTGGGTGACAGGGTAGGGAATCTTTTGCTTCGTTTGTATTATTTCAAACCTGGTTTTAGCTCCGTAGCCTTTTTGATAATGAACTTCTAGTCCACCTTGTATGCACTGCTCTTTTTAATTTTGTAATTTAATAATTTGTGCCTAATAGAGTATGTTTTTCTTTATTATTAGGATTTAAGAACTATCGAGAAACAGTTCTGGTGCATCAAGCATAAGATCTTTATTCAAAGCATAGAAATGAAATTCAACTGGTCACCTACCCATCATCTTTTTGTTATCAAGAAATCAAGCTTTCATTGGAAAAGATGAAAGAAAACAAAAAGGTTAAAGAAGGCCAACAAAGACAATGAATCTACAAAAACGTCAACCCATGAAAAGGAGCCAAACTAGATATAACTTACAAGAATGAGCTCCATTCCAAAAGAATAAGGCCTAACAAATAATAAGTCTTTAAAAATAGACACTGAAAGTGAGACAGAGCCTAGCAAGGGCCCCAACCTCCTCCCAAGTCCTCTCTACTCTTCTAAAGACTCTATCGTCTCTCAATCCACATTCACCATCCTATTGCCAAAAGGAAAAAAAGAAAGAAAAAGACCAGCTCTCTGGGGGAATATCACCCTTATCTGTGAAAGGAAAATGAAATAGAACGTCCTACAATGTAAACTTTTTCATCTTTTTTTTTCATTTAGTCCCTTAACTTTTATTTGAGCATTTAGTCCCTGCAATAAATTTAATAATTTGGATATGACATATAGATGATAAATACTGTTATGTCGCGTTTTAAATAGTTTAGAATAAGATTTGAATTGCAAGGACTAAACTAGGAGTTCCGCGGAAGTGACTAAAATTAAATCTTAAAAGTCCATGGAGTAGAATGACCAAAATCAACACTTCAATTTTTTTTTGGTATGTGTTTCTGTGTGTGTTTCGTTAAAGGCTTCTTCACCTTTCTTATTTTAGCTACTTTTGGTTCTTTCTTATGGACCCCTCTGTCTGTGTAGATATACTACAAGTCCACATCTATTCGGTGGGGAAGCGGAAGATGCATTTTCTCGTGTGAGGGACAAGGTATGTCCAAAGTTCAGTCGAAATAACTTCTGTATTCTCAATATTTCTCTCATGGTTGACATTGATGTCGATGCAAAAGATAACTTTTCACGTTTTCTGGTTAAAAACATCAAAACTTCACTTGATGTTTTATTTGGTGCACATGGTTAGAAAGAAATTACAGATTTTTTTCAAGGAAAAGATAGAGATTCTTTCTACTATCTCAAAGGAAGTGGGACGCAGTATATGTCTGATAGCAACGGGTTCACTAACTTTGCCTAATGGGCAGCTCAATACTCCAATCATTTTGCCCTTCTCTTCTACTAATTGGGCCACTTCACTGATGGATATCAACTTTCACCAATCACAACAACACACTGAACACAGTCAATAATTGAACTCAGCCAAAAAATCTCCTATTCCTCCTACTACTACCCAATCAAGTTAATTACATGATATCACACAATTAGTACATATTTCTTTTCAAGGGAAGTATTCTCTCATCTCTTATGATGATTTCCCTTTATTTACCACTCCTTGCGTGAGTATGCACGAGTGGAGGTCTAACTCAAGGGAAGTATTCTCTCATCTCTTATGATGATTTCCCTTTATTTACCACTCCTTGCGTGAGTATGCACGAATGGAGGTCTAACTCTAGGGAAGTATTCTCTCATCTCTTATGATGATTTCCCTTTATTTACCACTCCTTGCGTGAGTATGCACGAATGGAGGTCTAACTTATCCCTAGAGTCATTGTTTTCCTTCATGATTGAAGGAAATTGATTATTGATAAAATCTTGAGGTTCCCAAAAGGCTGCAAATGATGGCAAATCCTTCCATTTTTCAAGTACTTCTACTTCCCTTTTCCCCCAATTTGGCAGCCAATGCACATCAAGAACCTTTTTTGGTCAATTGCCCACTCCAAAGTAGCACCAATAGAAAAGGTAACGAGTTGGAAAATTTGATTGGTGGTATAGGTCCTATATTGCCAGAGACAACTTAACATCAGCCCGGTAGGTGTAGGTTTGATAAGTTTTTTTACAACACAGAGAAAAAAAGAAAGAAGGAAGAAGAAGAAGAAGATAAAGAAGAAAGACAATGTGCACCATTATTAGGACATCCTGACTCCCTGCCTTAATTTTCCCATGGCGATGCAGGCATGCTTTATACCAGATCAAGAAAGTTAATAGAATTGATTTCAAGCAGTTTTCACTTTATTATTTATGAATATATATTCTTTTGTTTTTCTTCAATTGATCTGAAAGAGATCTGGAGCAAGTTTGATCTTATTCACAACTTGACATTGTTATACAGGTAAAAGTTCCCCTGTATGGTTGTGACTGCTATGCGTATGCCCTTTTAGCGTCTGGTTTTGTAGATCTTGTGATTGAATCTGGTCTCAAGGTAATTGGTCAGGCTGCCCTATGCATATTCATACATGACCATTTTTTTCTTAATTCACATGGCCAATAGTCGAGCAAAAACAAAGTCCACGTGGAACATTCTTATGATTTGAACTCATGCAATTATGGTTACCTTATAGGCATTTTATGTATTGAAATGCCTAGCATATGAAGATCTAATCAAGATAGCTTTTAATTCTTTCAGCCGTATGATTTCCTTTCTCTAATACCCATAATCAAAGGTGCTGGTGGCGTAATAACCGATTGGAAAGGAGATGAGCTTTATTGGGAAGCCTTGCCCCATTCTCCAGCAACAAGTAATGTACCCTTTTTATAAGTTCACTAGAACTCTAGCTGTTTTCTGTTTACTTACCTTTATAGTGAAATAAAGCAACCAAAATCATTGAGCCAAGTCTCATTTTAACCACGTTTTTACTTGAAACTAAATTTATCCTTTATTCCAGGTTTTAATGTGTTAGCAGCTGGGGATAAAGGTATACATCAACAAGCCCTTCATTCATTAAGATGGATCTGACCATTCTGAATACTCACGAGAGAAAGAATAGTTTGGTTTGTGATTGGCTTTGAAGTTTCAGTTTGACAACAACTTTTGCCTGTTGGACTGGACGTAAAAGCAGAATATGGAACAAATGCAAAGCAAATCTAGTGTAGGTTCATCTTCATGTGTTATTGGTGACTATTTTAAGTGCAACATTAATAATAGGAGGAACAGATCCCTCTCTCTCCCTTAATTATTCTTCATGTTGAGGTAGGGGTGACAATTCTCTTATGGCGAAATCTAGCGCTTTCAACAAAGCCATTAGATGTTAATAAATAATTATAATTGCCACCCAAATGGAAATCATATGGCCTATTGTTTCTTTGCATTACCTTAGAAGGTAAAAAAGTGTTTTTCATGAGGCCATTTCTTCTTCAATATCCTTGTTTGTGAATGCACTATCTTCGATGTGGGTTCCTTGAGAAATTTCTAGGCAAGTATTTTTAAATAATGTGACCTTAACCCGATGGTCTAGACATCTCAAAAGATTTCCCACCGTTCATCCTTTTCCTTGCAATTCTCTATGCCGCAACTGCTCCCCATAGCCCTTGTTCTGTGTTATGTCTTCAAATCATACCTGGTCCATCATGTCACAAATGGGTTGGTTAACAAGCCATCTATTTCCTTGCAAATCTATGTACTATTTGAGGTTTTATTCATCTTCTGTTGTTTAATCGCCTGCTCTGAATCAGTGTAAGCTTTGATTTTTCCAACTTTCTGCCTAGGATTTCTTTCATTATTACTCATTATTTATCAACCGCTTGACTAAAGAATTGTTGAAATATATTTAATTGATTACTGTCATAAGATGGTATAAGTTTCCAAAAGGTTGAGACTTCTGTTTAGTGTTACAATCACCCTAGCTTCTAAATTTGATGCTTGGAAGCATGACAACATTCTGCTAGTTTGCTACATCTGAACTCACAATATGGGTCAAGGAGAGAACATCTTAACGGTCACCTAACTCCAAAAAGATTACACATTGAGATCTAAGAAAAATTATGAAGCATCTAAAGAATCACCATTTCTCCCTAATAGAACAAAATTATGTTAGCATTCCTCGGTTAAATCCAAGATGAAATTATTGCAATCTTTTCTTCTTGTTGGTTGCTGAATCCCCATCATCGAGCATGACAATGTCGTCATCGTCATCGTCAAGCACTTCAAGTTTCTTCGAGCTATTAGCTTCATTAGCTGGACCTGATATATCAACAGCTGTAGATGCATCGTCCAGTTTTCTTTTCCTTCCAGAAGCAACAATGTCTGAGTCATCATTCTTATCAGCATCCATGGCCGAGGGCAACGTCTTTGAGGAGCTTTCTCCATTGCCCAAAGTCTTGCTGCTATCACCCTTTTCTAGTGAAGTTTGCTGCCATCCAGATAGAACCATACCATCTGGTTCCTTCTCCTCATCAAATTCATCTCTGCACAGTATATGTGATTCTTGTAAAGGTAAAACAAACTTGCAAATACAAAGATGGAAATCTACATTTTCTTTTAATGCATGAGAGCATTGTATTCAATCAAAAAAGCAATTAGCTTTAATCCAATATCCAGAAAAACCAATGGGAGGGTGAACTGTGAACAAGATGTATCTTTATGATATTATCAACTAGTGTGGCGGCATTCAACTTTTTGGGGAGAACTTTATAAAGGGAAACAGAGATCAATATTTTTCTGTGGAGCTAGCTATCCATGATGTTCAAGTTTGACTATCTAATAATGAGAAAAATATAAAAATATCAAAAGGTATGTGCTAAAACGAGCGAGTTGAAATACCTATGTTTGATGTTGATACTGCAGCTAAGCTCTTGTTGGAGATCCTCAACAGACAATATTGTCCCGCTAACAATGGGTGAAGGAAGCTCAGACAGTACCTGAAATAAATGTGTGAAAGGACTAAAATTTTCATGGGAACAGACGAATGATTAATGCACTTAGTGAGAAAATCACACCTTCTCAAGGTTCGCAGCATAGTTTGCCACCATGTCCTCATCAAGATCATCGCCAACTTCATAAAGAAGCGCAGCTCCATGCATAATAAGTGGAAAATTCATCCCAAGCTTCGCCTTGACTATCTTCTCAACAAAATCCCTCAACTTAGCACGATGAGTATTTATCTCAAGCGATAGCGGTGTCTGTTTTCATCATAATATATGTGAGTAAAGTATAAATCTGCAAAGAACGCACAACATAACCCAACAAAGCACTTGAGGGGTAAAAAGTACTGAAAGTACCTCAGAACAAACATAGCAGGATTTATTAGGTTCAAAAGGTTCCACTGGCATAAGTAGTGCCTTCCTCGAAGGATATTCGAGACAATACGTCATCCTACATGCACATTCAAGTTAAGATTAAGATTCAAGAGAACCAGAAGACAAACAGCAAATTCAATACAATCTTTCTTGCTTTCTCAAAATATCACCAGCATTTTGTAAGGATACCCCCTTATTTGATTGAAATATAAACCAAACAAGAGTTCAAAACAAGAACAAAGACACCACCCAGCCAATTCGAGAGGGGGCTGATAACTGTCTACACAGTACAATGCGCTCCACTAACTGTCATATGGTTCTTTTACCTAATTGTACCAAAATATGACATACCCTTCCCTACACAGTACAACACGTTCCACTGACATATGATCTTTTACCTTATCGCCCCTCCTTACCTAAGTATTCACAATTGGAGGCCTAACACATTCAAATGCCATTTCTAATATAACATAGAATTCCAAATATATGGTGTCACAAAAGTAAAAAGATATGTTAAGACAGGAATAACACTCCAAATAAACAAAATAACAAGATCCACTAAAACAATGTACAAGCACAGAAATAATAACCACGCAACAAGATTCCATAGCATCTATAATACATCTGTACACCACAGTACCTAAGATTAAAACAGAACATGAAACAAAATCTCATTGCAGTATGAAGAAACTCCACACCTGTAATTGTTTGCATCATTTTGCAGCACCTTAATTGCTTCGATCACAATCAACCCAGCAATAATAGCATTGGTAGTTGCAACTGCATGCACAATATTACCAGCAATACCTTTAGATTCGAAAAGGCTATGCATAGGAATACCAAAAGATTCAGCCCTAATGTTAGCAGCAGCAGTGACAAACTCCACAGCTAACTGATCATCTTTATCAAAAGTCAAGTTCCCAACATCCTGCATAGCACATCCTAAATGAAGTTAGTCCACAAACCTAAAACTTGCTGCCACAAGAATATCAAGAAATCTAAAAGGTTTTAATCATAAAACAAGAAGTCAAAACCAAACCTTTTCCCTTTTCGTGAAAAAAAGTTTAATAGCCTCAATGAAGATTCTGGAATTTTCCATAAGACTCCATATCTCCTGGGGATTTTTCATGCCTAGAGATGTCATGGCAGAAATTAAGGATTGGTCATCAGTGGCACAGTCTTTGTCCATGTTTCCATTCTGTTTAGTTGGTTCGTCAGGCAGGATACCCCTACTATAAATAGGCCTAGGTTTATTGCGATCTTTCCAAGTATCTTTGTTAGATAAAGCTACTTCAATATTGTACCCAAATACATGATCAAATACTCTTCTTCCATACTGCTCGATAGTTTCATCTTTTTTAAGTTCAAATACATCTTCAGCATGGTCTGATGAACTTGCTGGATCATTTGAACGCACATTTAGATCATTTTCTTGATTCTTATCTCCAAATAACTTTGCGAAAAGTAGATCCTTCGCCCAGACGATACAGTGAACAAACTGGAAAGTCACACAACCAAATTAGACTACAGAAAAACAAAAGCAGAAACTCATAGTGTTGAACTTCATAGATTAAACAAATAGTAAAAATTAAGGACTAACTGCACAACCTGAGGAAATAATATGTAATCTAACAACCAATCAGTGGCTCAATGAGGTGAACCTTAACAATGAATCGATCTATAATCATGCATTCTTTAAATATTCAACTACTCAAATATTGAGTGGAGTAAATGAGTTGATTCATGGTTGAATATGCTACTGATATTATTAGGCTGTTTTAGTTGTATTAGCACTAGTTAGTTACAGAGGCGGGATGTTATATATTAAAACGTAACCTTGTTGATATAAATTAATGATAATTACAGCTTAGTCATTCAGTATTAGTTCTCTCTAGTCTCTAGAACTTATTACCAACAAAGGCAAAGCAATTGGCTGCAAGGGTAAAGCACGAGGCAAACAATATGAAACTCTGTTCTCTTGAAATTACAGAAGAATTAGTCCCATATAAATGACTGAAAAAATTCTCAAGACTATTACTTGGACGCAGTTCAGTTCTGAGAGTGTTCCTTGTTACATAATTCTTGTCAGTGGGTCACTTCCAAACCTCACCATGTTTTGATCAAAGCCATTTCTCATCATGTGTTCGCAACAAAATTTGTATAATGCTAGTTAACCAAAAAAAAACCATCATAAGATCTATAAATGAGTAAAATCAAATTCATGTTACAACTTGATCAGACACAACGAAGATTTCAACCACAGGAAGTACAAGCAAGAAAATAAGTGGATAATGTTTTTTCTATAATGAATCAAACTTTCATTGAGAAAAAATGAAAGAATACAAGGGCATACAAAAAGAAAAATCAAGCCCCAACAGGAACCCTGCTAGAAAAATAAGACCTACACCTATAGGGATAATTACAAAACAAATGTGCCACTGATGCCTAGAGAGAAACAAAATATTTAACAAGGGACCTAACATCCTTAGAATTCCTTCCCATCCCTCTAAATGTCTTGAGAAGACTACAGAAGAAAATAACATAGAAATCATAACCCTTTTTAGTACCTTTGACGGAGTACTAGTAATGGTACAGACAGGATATGTTTTTGGGGCTGGTTTTGGCTGGCACTCATAGCACTCTGTTCTACCCTTGACATGAACTGTGACCTGCACCAAAGTTGAAACCAAATAGTTCAAGCAGGGAAAAAACAACATGACCAAGTACACATTAACAATTAGCGGATAGAGATGAAAGAGAGAAAATAAGGCTGGAGTAGTATTCAGGTCATAGACTAGGGACGAGTGCAAACATGCCTCATGAATATCCATTCCATACTTGGGACTCTACTCAACCTTTTTTGATATATAGTCATTAGTATTCGAGACATATGTCCACCTCAACTAATCTCATAATAAGTCAATAACTGCCTTACAAGACTCTTCTTAAATCTTCACATAGTTCCTACAATTTAATCATTTAATGCTCACTTTGGAGTATAAAAGGAAGAACTTCCATAAATCTTTCTTTGAAGATCCATGGAAAATAATTCAAAGCATTATTCCTCCAAAATTACATTTGAAAAGTTACCAGTAAAGTTTCCAAAATTTTACGAAATAATATTTGTTTTTTTAAACACTAATTAGAATGAGTTTAGATGAGCATTAATACCCTATATCATATATAGATCAAGGAGTAGCAAGGCATATACATGACAAGAAAAAATAAAAAAAAACAAGCACAAAAACCATGTACTTCATGAGAAACAGATGCCACTATTTTCAGTTTTCACCCACTAAGTGCATGTTTGGGAGTGATTTCAAAATGGCTAAATCACTTTTGTCATGTTTGAAATCATTCTAAAACATACATTTATTCAAAATCAATTTCATGTTTGATTTTACACTTTTAAACGTGATTTTCATATTATCAAAATTGATTTTGAATTAGGAAATGCACATTTTGGAGTGATTTTAAATATGACAAAAGCGATTTTAACCATTTTAAAATCACTCTCAAACATGCACTCAAGATTGTGGTGCCAGTGTTTCCAGGGAAAAAAGTATAAAAAAAATGCACAAGTAGTTTCATATGCATAACTATTCACGATATAAAGTTCCTTGTCATGCAAATTTTTAGAAATAGATCACCTGTCCAAGGAATCCAGTGGTCCCACTTTCAACTAAGGGAACATCAGCAGCCAAGCATAGACGATTAACATGTCGCCTCGCATCTAAGTTGTCAAGTCCATTCAGAACAACATTAAATTGCTTAAAGAAATCTACATTAAACTCTTGATTCTTGACATTTGCATGATATGAGGTAATGCTAACATGAGGTCTAAATCTTAAGACAGCATCTCGAGCAACCTAACATAAAAAAATTAAACATCTGTAAGAAGTTCAAAAACAGAAACTGCATTTCCACCGTGAGATGAAAAATGAAAGTCTCCTTACCTTAGCCTTTGATTGCCCTACATGGGATTTTCGGAATAAAAATTGTCGGTTCAAGTTGCTGACTTCTATGGTGTCCATGTCAATCTACAAATTAGAATTTCTTTTGATAAGTCAATCAACAAATGAGTATTAAGAAATGCACGAGTGTATAGCCCAAAAAAGAAAAACCACGTCAAATATACAGGCAATGAACATTGTAGGCCATATTCAATATTGTTCGTTTGAACCTCTTAAAGTGATTTTTAACAATTTCAATGTGCACTCAAAAACATATAACATGTATCAGCCCTTTCAATTTGAAGAAAATTGCATAAATACAATCAGTAGAGATTCCAAAGTACATTTTCACTAGTACAATATAAAAGACAAAAATAACTAACATTTATTAGTTATAGTACCCCGTCATTATTAGGATACATATATCAAGTATTTACATATAAACCGGCGGGCCAACATGTCATGCGGTGCGGGGCTAGGTGTCACCACCACCTTACCCCTCTCGAAAAATTTAAAGTATTTACATATAAACCTGAATGCATCAATCATAAAGAGAAGAATATCTCAAGAATCTCCAAGAATGAAGATGACAATCTACAGAAAGAGGAGAAATATCTTAACAAATCTTAGCAATCACAACTAAGTCTTTTCCAAAGAAGTAGCTCTCGACCCTTAGATCAAAAAACTTATAACACCAAGCCGTTTAAACAAAATGCTTCTAGGAGTACAAGAATTTCTTCTTTCCACCCCCTTTATCTTTTTGGAGAGGGGAAAAATAAAATATTCTACATCCAAACGAAATTACTAAAATGCCTTACCCTGCAAAAGATAGTTTCATGGAAAGCCTTACACGGATAATTTACAAAACAGGATTGGTCCGGCATCCCCGAGGGTGGGGGACAAAAGAAACGTCTTTCTACGAGCAAAACAAAAGACAAGGATAACGAAGACAAATAACAAAGTCCACTCCACTCACAAACTTCACTCAGCCGAAAGAGACACGCAATCATATTAACCAATTTAAACCCTAACCCACCAAAGTGCCAATACATTTGTCACCAAAGTTAAAATTTCTCAGCAGAAACGAAACAAAATTGGGAGTAAAAGAAAACCCAAAAACAGTGATCCTCAACAAAGAACTTCAACGACAACAACAACAACAACAACAACAGAGAAAAAGGAAGAAAAAACCAAATTACAATATGAATGTCCTGAAACCCCGAGAGAGCCAAAGTCTTCAAAAGCTCGCAGCCGATTCCACCCGCTCCAACCATGAGCACCTTGGCGCCCTACAAACACAAGAACCCAGTTGAGATATGGCCAAAAAACAGTTGAATTGAGTGGAAAAAAGGGCATTCAAAAGAGAAATGGTTGAAGGGTAAGACCTTAATGGCGGATAACTGCTGCTGGGAAGCCATTGGAAGTGGGAATTGAGAGTCCAATGGAAAATTGACTTAGAGGAGACGCAAACAAGTGAGAAAGACCATAAAATTAGAGAGGGGTTTTGGGGTTTGGAAGTGGATTCTGGGATTGGGAAGAATCGAACGCGTAAGCAGTGGAAAAATATAAAGAATCGCCCAAGTGGTGAGCCCAAATGGGGTTCTCGCAGAGAGGGGCGGCTGAAGGAAGCGCCAAATAATAAATGGAAAAGACATATAAAAAGAAGTCAGCATTGAACTCTCAAATCTCAAGCTTTCGCAATTTTTTTTCTTTTTTCATTTCCTTTATTTTTATTATTTTTTATTTTTTCCTGTTCGTGTTTGGATTTTGGATTCAGATTTCAGAGTTAGGTTGAGCTCAGCAAATTTCAACCGACTGCTTGTCGGCTTCTTCCTCCTTTTCATTATATTTATGTTTCTAAAATTAAGTTAAAATACTGTTTTTATTTTAGAATCTTAGTTTTATTCTATTTTAGTTTTTATTTTTTAAAAGGTTTGATTTTAATTTTTGGGAAAAATCAATTTTGACCCCTGAACTTAGCAGGTTATATCAATTTTAACCCTAAAATTTCAATTTCATCAAATTGAACCCTAAACTTAACAAATTGTATCAATTTGAACCTCAAACTTGCATAAATTTCAATTTCATCAAATTGAACCCTAAACTTAACAAATTGTATCAATTTGAACCTCAAACTTGCATAAATGTTGTAATTTAGACCTTTGGTCAACGTTTCATTTGAATTGCTATTAAAACATGTAATTGACATTTTTCTTTTCCTTTTTTAATTCATATTGCACCTGAGTTAGTGTTTTGTAACAATTTTTTTGGAAAAACTAGAAGAAATCAAATATCTTAGACTATTCTTCTCATTATTATCCAAAAATGAATCACAAAGTTACAAGAAAAATCCAACAAATATGAGAAATAAAAAACTCGAAATTTCTTTATTTTTGTTTCCTACATTTGTACATTCTTCTAATTAGCAAGAAAAAAAAAATCATAAAAGAAGAAAAAAAAAATCCACAAAATTCTTAGCAACAATAAAAAAACAGTAAATATTTTAAGATAAAAAATCTCCAAAGTTTCTTTGCTTTCATAATCTTAAATAGCAGCGAAAAAATCCTCACAATTAAAGTTCTCAACAATAAGAAAAGATCATCTAAAATAAAGTTTCTCCAATATTTTATTTATAAGAAACCAATTCATGTGCAATGAGAATTAAGAAAAAAAAAAGAAAAAAAATAATCAATTACGCATGGTGGTTCAAATGGAAAATTAACCAAAGGTAAATATTGTAACACTTACGCAAGTTTGAGGTTAAAATCGATTCGGATAAGTTTGAGGTTCAATTTCATGAAATTTAAAGTTTAAGGTTAAAATTGATACAACTTGTTTAGTTTAGGATTCAATTTGATGAAATTAAAAGTTCAGGGTTAAAATTAATACAACCCCCAAAGTTTGGGGTTAAAACTGATTTTTTCCCTTAATTTTTTATTTTCAATAAATCTTAAAGTGATCTTTGTCATAAATTTTTTATCGAGATTTATTAAATAATAATAGTTTTTTTTTATAAAGAAAAGATACCATGTAAACATATTTATAAGATTTATAGAAAGAAAATTAATCGAAACTTATTTAAAAAAACAAAATTAACAATAAATTTACTATTGGAGCCAATTTAAGTTTTATTAAAAATAAGGAGACTAAAATCGAACATTTGAAGGTACAGGGACTAAAATGAAACAAAACACGAAGTATAAGGAACAAAATAATGTTTTACCCTAAAATTAATTTGGAAAAATGTTCAGGAAAATATTTTTTTACCAGCTCGACCATGTACATCTATATTTTACTCTTGAATTTTTATTTTCATTGTCTTCAAAACTTTAATCATTGTTACATTTTGTACCTTAAATTTTTATAATTGTTAACTGCTAAATGAGAAAATTCAATCAATCATAAATTATCACGTCATTGTTTTTAATTAATGATAAAATTACAAATTATTAAATTTGAAACTATTTATAAATTGACATGTGTTTCAAATTAAATTTGAGTACAAAAATTGGTAAATTTCAAATAATGTAATGTATCTTCATCATAAAATAAGTTTAACCTTAAAAAAAAAAGTTTAGTCTTTATCAAATTGGGTTATGTTGTGTTTTGTCCCAAGTTAACATAAACCCAAAAAACTCAACAATTAGGCCTAGACCAATAAAGTCTAAATCTAATGGATTAGGTCCAAAGTCAATTAACCTCAAGCTCACACTATACCTATAGAAAACTCTATAAATATTCATTTTTAAGGTCTAGATTTTGAAAATCTCAAAATGAGAACTTACAAAAAAATTCAAAAAAATTCAAAACCCAAAGTAAAGTACTCGTCAGAAGACTCTCTCAAAGATTGAAGACAAAAAAATCAAGAGACTTCGAAGATAAAAAAATTATATCAAGAACTAAAAACCTTAAGACACCAATCGATTCTTCGAAAAGTTGAAGATTAACCTTGAGAACAAGCTAGGACGTCTTCGAGACAAATTCACATTCGAGAACAAAGCTGCAGAGCTCTTGAAACAAATGCACATTTGAGAATAAGTAGTAAAACCCTCCGGAAGAATTTGTATTTGAGAGAGAAAGAATTAGAGATTATATACAAACCCTAAGATTAATACAAATTCAAGTTCAATTCCTCAAACCAAATTACTTCGTTGAAATCTCGTGTGAACCGTTACAATTTTATCTTATGATTAAAATATATGTGCAGTATAAATTAGTGAAGTAAAAAAAAAAAAAAAAAGTTAGATTTTGGTTAAAGTTCATCAGTTTTGAAAGATTAATTCAATCATTGTTCTGATGCTTAATTGAACTTTAATTTGTGTAATACTTGATTTTATTTAAATTATTGTTTTTTTTTTAATGGGTCTGTGACTTTAGCATAAGTTCAACATGGATTGAGAATTGCACCACATGTTTAAATCTAGAGTTCAATTTGATAAAATTTAAAATTTAGCTAAAAAATTATATAACTTAGTTACCAAATTCATGGGTCAAATTTTGATTTTTTTTCAAAAGTATTTTTATTTTTATTTCTATTCAGTCCCTAAATCTTTTTAAAGTTTTGTTATATTTTCCTAAAAAGCTTGAGTGTTTGCATGTGTTTAGGAATAAACAAAATCTAACCCAAGGAATCATTTATAGTTGAACTTTAATCATTAATGAAAATTATTGGTTGTGTTATGATGAATCATGAACGAGATTAGTTTTTTTTTTTTTTTTTTTTTTTTTTTTTTTTTTTTTTTTTTGACAATATGTGGGGAGGGAGATTTGAACCACAGACCTTGTGGTTACCGGGACAACTTTATGTCAGTTGAACTAAGCTCTTGTTGGCATGAACGATATTAGTTTTATCTCTCTTTATATATGATTTTTCAACTATAATGACATTGTAAAATCTAATATAAATTTATGGTTTGTTTTTTAGAATAAATTTATCGTTTTCTTTTAATGTAAATTTGATAGTTGGTTAAACTTTGCTTTTATATATATATATATATATAGGACAGTGTTTTTGGACCCCTACTTTTTCTCTTTTTGTTCGGTCCCTCATTTTCGAGGGAAATAACTCTTGTAGTTGATCCTTCAATGAAGCATTTATTTAAAAAATAAAAAATAAATAAAGGCTAAAAATTTGGTTTTGGCTTTTAGACTGTGTTTTGGTCCTCTAAGTCTTTCCTTTGTTTTTTTTTTTTTTTTTTGTTCCTAAGTTTTTTTTAATGGTTTTAGGTTAGTTCTTTTACTTTTTAAAAATTTATTTTTAGTGTTTTAGTTTTTAAAAAATTATCTTTAGTACTCCAATTTTTTAAATATTTTCTATTTTTATTTTTGAGTTCAATAATCTTTTTAACATCGGTGCATAGTCTTCCAAAATTTAATGGGTTATATATTAGTCTCTACCCGAAAGTAAGCATCGAGTCATATAAATAGTAAATTATGTGATTTCATGTTTTCAATAACTAACAAAATTGTTATATGCGGTAACGACTGAATGTGAACTTTAATAAAACTCGAGCTATGTAAATAACAAATTTTGCCAACTTTTTTTATATGTTTTTTTTTTTTTTTTTTAACACGCAGGGTGGAGATTCAAACCTCTGACCTCTTAAGTCGAAGGTATAAGCTTTTATGTTAGTTGAGCTCTGCGTTGGCGACATGTTTTTTACTATAATAGGACAAATATGCAATGATTCAATGTATATTATAAAGTATGTATTAAAGTTAAATCATGGGTAAAAAATTAACGATATATAATCCAGTGAATTCTCAGAAGGTCTTATAAGAAAAAAAAATCTCAGATAAAGGGGAAATGGGTTGTGCAAAAAAGTAAATAGTAGATTTTGAGGATTAGGGTTTTGAAAAATAAAAAGGGGTTAACTGATTGATCTTGCATCCTTATAAATTATTTGATTTTCTTTTAAAGGCATAATTACTTGAATATTAAAAATAACATCCAAACAAAATTTTAAGCTATTTAAAAAAAAAAAACAAAACAAAAATTTTAAGCCTTTATTTTTTTTAATTCAAACCTTCATTTTTTTTAAAGCTGGATTTTGTTTTATTTTTTGAGTTCTTAACATTGGAGGTGAGAGATTCCTAGACAAAAGCTAATTTTTGTCATCGAAAAAGAAAGACCGTGATATTTTAATTAAAAAAATCACAAACATCTAATTAATTTGACTAAATATACCAAATGACCTTAATCCTCCTCACTAATTCTCAAATTTGGACATTAATCTCTTTTAAAACTCTAAATTTTATTCTGTAATATATTAAATATTCTTGATTAGTTTTTTCATTAAAAAAATATTAAAATGTGTTAATAAAAGGTTGATATATCATTAAATGATTATTTTTTTCACAACTAAAATTAGTACTAATTTTGACCTCTGTCTAACTCTAGAAGGTTTAGTTTCTAAGGAAATATTAAGACCCGTTTGGTTTGTAATTTGAAAATTGTTTTCGAAAATAAAGAATTTAGTAGAAAATAAAAACAAATTTCTTATTTCCATTATATCTGAAAACACGTTTGGTTCCAATTTAAAAAATTTAAATTCGAATTCAAAATTTGAAAACTATGTTTGATTATAAATTTGAAAAGGTAGGAAAAGATTAATATATGTTTGGTAAAATTCATTTTTTTAAGAAAAAGTTAATTTAATATGATTATTTTTCGACTTAATTTTTATTCATTTTTAGAGAGATATTAGAAACCAATGTTGTTGGAATTGATTCTTCAAAAAAAATTGTTGGAATTGAAATTATAAGGAAAAAAAATGTACCGTATCAAGCTTTTGATTTGTAAAACAGAGAAGTAAATCAAAATAGATAGGATTATGTATATATATATATATATATATATATATATATATATATAACAACCAAAGCATCAATATCAATCATATACTATTTATACAACAGTAATTTTGCATTTTTTTTTTCTTTCGAGTCGGAGAGAATTTTGATATAAAAAATAACAAATGTTGTTTGTAGATAATGCAATATTGTTTGATGGAAAGAATGACGTATTACGTGTTTTTAATGTTGTATCTCGTGCTTCCATTATTTTGAAAACAAAATTGGAAAACAATGAAAACATCATTTTATCATTTTTGAAAATAGACCATTTTTTGAGTTGTTTCCGAAAATTGTTTTTGAAAATAGGTATACCAAACATGTTTTCATTGTTTCCCTTGTATTGTTTGGTTTCAAAACATAAAAACGGAAATGGACCATGAACCAAACGGAGCCTAAATCTTTAGTCTCAAAATTTATGTTATATTATTTGATAATTATATTATTAATTTTACCTGTATTTACATTATTCACCCTATGAAATCCTAGCTATATATATATATATATATATATATTCCTTTTTTAGTTCAATAACACATTTGAAAGTGAGAAATTTGAACTCCTAGCCTTTTGGTCGAAGGTACGTGACAATCACCGCTTAACTAAGCTTACTTTGACTAAATAGATATACATTTTGGATATCTTGTAATAGTAACATTGTTAAAACAATCTACTTTGTAACTGGTGCCAATTATTTAATCTAATCCAAATCATTCATATGAAATCATGTGAGTGGATTTTCATATAAATGAGTTTGTATAAATTAAAACTAAACCACACGATATTTAATATCTCTTTAGATAAATCATTTGACCGGATATTCATATGTAAGTCAATTTTGTATAAAATTCAACCACACAATATTTAATATCTCTTTATAGTGAGTTTGTATCTAAGTCACACAATATTTAATTTTTCTTTATAATTTGTTTTTCTTTTTGAATAAATTATAAATCCATTTGAAAGGATAATCATATGTAACTCAATTTTAATCCTAAATGAGTTGTGAACTCCCACTAAGGTCATATATGCATCTCCTTTGAAGTACATGGATGAGAACCACTTTTATAATCGATTCAATAAGCTTACTATTTTGGGACTTGAACAGAATAAGGATTTTTTTTTTTTTTAAAAGACAAAATAGAAGTTGGAAACATAAGTTTCACAAGATATAATTAATCTCTTCTCATATAAGAAAAGTAGATAATATTGGCCTGAGATATTAAATTTACAATTGCATTATAAATAAATCGTTTGTTGGAAGATTGATGATATTTAGTGTATAGAATGTAATTACATGGTACTATAACTATGAACAACTTCGTGAAAAATTAACTTACAAGTAGTGATTATATCTATGAACATAAGCTTATGTGTGTAAGAGTGTAACTTTAGGTCTATAATGGAGTGACCTTAAGATAATGAATGAAAGTTAATTGATTAATGAGTTTTTTTTTTTTTTTAAAAAAAAAAAAACCTCTTAACTTTAAAAAATATTAAAAAATACCCTACCAAGTTTTGGTTGGAAAATGTTAAAGTTTCAATTTCATTAATACCTTTGACCTTTCAAAAAATTTCGAAAATACCATTACTAGAAAATGTTTCTTATCTTCAAAAAGTGTTTTTTTTCCCTCTCTTTTTGCAAATTTCCCCTCCATGAAAATTAGTGAGAAACTTTACTTATTTGTCATGTATTCATAGACCAAAGTTTTTTTTTTTTTTTTTTACGCAACATCTCAAGAGTTTGACTAAATTTTCATGTTGTAGCTTCAAAATACTTTTGCTTCATTCTTGAATTGTTTATGTCCTTGATTTGATTTTATTGATAGTCTTTTCAATGTTATTTCCTTATCAACCACTACCCATTAGCTTTCCCTATACCATTTTAGGAAAAAAATAAATGAAAATATTGTCATATAATGGTTTTAACACTTCTTAAATATTAATAAAAACAAAATCATATATAAAACTTTTGATTAAATAATCTTGTAAACTGGACAAAACTCGCAGTCTTCTAATACTTCTTTTGCTTATGACTAACACACACAAAAGAGAGAGCAAAAAAGAAAAAAAAAAATGTTGGGGAAAAAATCAATTTTGACCCCTGAACTTAGCAGCTTGTATCAATTTTAACCCTAAACTTTCAATTTCATCAAATTGAACCATAAACTTAACAAATTGTATCAATTTGAACCTCAAACTTGCATAAACGTTGCAATGTAGACCTTTTGTCAACTTTTCAGTTGAATTGCTATTAAAACATGTAATTGACAATTTTCTTTTTTTTTTTAATTCACATTATTGCACCTGAGTTAGTGTTTTGTAAGAATTTTTTTTGGAAAAACCAAAAGAAATCAAATATCTCAGACTATTCTTCTCATTATTATCTAAAGAAGAATCACAAAGTTATTGGCAACAAGAAAAATCCAGCAAAAATGAAAAATAAAAAACTCGAAATTTCTTTATTTTCGTTTCCTACATTTGTACATTATTCTAATTAGAAAGAAAAAAAACGTATAAAGAAGAAAAAAAAATCCCACAAAGTTCTTAGCAACAACAAAAAATAAGCAAATATTTGAAGATAAAAAACCTCCAAAGTTTCCTTGCTTTCGTAATCTTAAATAACAGCAAAAAATCCTTCACAATTAAAGTTCTCAACAACAAGAAAAAGTCATCTAAAATAAAGCTTCTCCAATATTTTATTTATAAGAAACCAATTCAAGTGCAATGTGAATTAAGAAAAAAAAAAGAAGAAATAATCAATTATGTACGGTGGTTCAAATAGAAAAAGTTAACCAAAGGTATACATTGTAATACTTTTTTTTTTTTTGAAAAAGGTATACATTGTAATACTTATGCAAGTTTAAGGTTAAAATTGATAGAATTTGATAAGTTTGAGGTTCAATTTGATGAAATTAAAAGTTCAGGGTTAAAATTGATACAACTTGTTAAGTTTAGGGTTCAATTTGATGAAATTGAAAGTTCAAGGTTAAAATTGATACAACCCCCAAAGTTTAGGGTTAAAAATGATTTTTTTCCAAAATGTTTTTTCCCCACTTATCTTCTTTATATTTTTAAAAAGAGAAAACTCGATTTCAAACTCTATTTTCATCTGATGTTGTGTTGAACATAAGCTTGTTAAAGGAGAAATTTGCCAAGTTAAGTTGTCGTGTCATTATTTTAAATTAATGAAAAAATTAAAAATAATTAAATTTTGGATCCTTATAAATTGACATGTGTCCCAAACTTAACTTGGAGACAAAGTTAATAAATTATAAAATTTTGAGGCCACATGTTCATTTGATCAAATAATTAAAAGTTAATTCGACCAAAACGAGATCATTTGACATTTGGATTATGTGATATTTGGGTCGAAAATGAATCAAACTCAAATTTAAACAATTAAGTCCAAAACCCAAGTCTAAATGGTTGGGTCCAAAAGTCATTAGAGCCCAAATCTACCTATTTATGGAGAACTCTATAAATAGAATAACTTTTATTCATTTGAGCAGTTGAGAAAACTAGACTCTCAACCAATATAAAAGAATTATAATGAAACTCGAACTTTAATGTTTTTTATAAAAAAAACTTAACGATAAAAGTAATTTTTTTTAGAACAAAACTTGCCTGCATATCGGTATAGAAGGGAGAAAATGAGATTTTTTTGTTATCTCTCTTAGTTGTTAACGTTTTTATGGTGGTGGTATGCAGGGAGATCCATATATACCGGTATGCAGACAAATTTTTTCATTCTTTTTAACGTAGAGTATTTTTGAAACATTCCAAAGTACTTTCTATGATTTAGCCCTTTTTTTTAGTTCATGGACCTAATAAACATAAAATTAAAAGTTTTAAACCTATCAAATAATTAAAGTTTCGATACCCTACACAACTCTAAAAATTCGCGACCATGAAAATTCAAGAACAAAACTTGTAATTTAACTGGAAAAGAAAAAAAAGGAAAAGAAAATATTAAAGATTAATCCGCCGGCACGTCGTCTGAATCGGAAAGCTGACGCAATAAGGACTGAATCGGCAACGTAAGTGTACTCAAACCGTCGCAATTTTCAAGAATTCTAATTGGTCCACGAAACCACACTCTCCCTCGTCAACGCTCCACCCAGCCTCCAAACGCCGCCGTTTTGCTCGCCCTCAGCCCCAGCAGCAGAGCAGACCCTTCATTCTCCCGTTTCCTTCGTCTCACTCACTCTCTGATTCTCCCTCTCTCTCTCTCTCTCTCTCTCTCTCTCTCCATTTCCAATCCCAACAAGAAAGCGCCTCATCGAGCTGCACCAAAATGTGAGTCAATTTCCCTTTCAATTGCACCCTCAATTGTTGAAATTGGGGTTTTCCAACTCTGTTCTCAGTTTCTTCCCCCGCTCGGATTGATCAATTTTGACAGCCGCCGTGTTCCTCCTGGTCAGTCGTTGTTGTATGCACTAACTCGGCGAATTCTCTTCTGTTCTTTTATATTTCTCTTTTTTCCCCCCTGTTGTGAAATGTAATCTATTTGTTTGTGCAAATGCTCAGTGTTTTGTGGACTTGAACGTACCATGGACGCGACCATTGACTTCTCTCACAACAGCTACGCCATTCCAAATGGTACTCTTTCTCTTCCATGAATGAGGGGTTTTTTTTTCCACCCTCGTGGGATTGTGTTCTGGTTATTGCCCATCACTTGGTTATGTCTAATGGAATGTTGCATGCTCTTGCTGTCTTCGTTTTCTGTTGCACGGGTTGTGCTGTTGTTGTGTGATGTGACTTGTTTGGCTCAAGGCATGTGAAATATACAATGGTATAGTTGGAAAATTTTATTGAAGAACCCAGGAAGTTAGAGAAGGGATACGTCTGTGTAAAGTGTGAAGAGTTGTTGAGCTTACATTATCTGATACTGATGATCCTTTGGTTGTGTCAGAATGTATGGTAAGATTCTTCGAACAAACAAAATAATTGGGTCTGCTATGTAGGTTTCAAGAGAATTAAGTACCTTTGTTTTGTAATTTTTATCATTCATGGTTTTACCGTCATGTGGACGATTGTGTCAGGCGTCTGTTGTTTAAATTAAAATTATCTATGTGGAGAAGTATTCACTATTTTGTTGATTTAATATGCTTTGTTATGGATACAGGATATATTGTTTAGGATTTTTTTCACTTATCAACGAAAGATAAAAGAGAAAACAACTCAGTTTTCTTTATGATGTTCTACTATACCTCCCATCTCAACTTCTAGCTTTATTTGATACTGGTCTTATTTTCTTTCAGCAAAGAGCTTCTTTCGTCCAATCTTTTCATTTTCCTTTCTCCTGGTGCAATATTGTTGAATTTGGTTTTCTATTATTTATTATTTATTATTATTATTATTTTATGAGGAACACTTGAATTCAGTTTTTAGGCTAAGCCTGAATATGTGAACGTTGGAGGATGTTTGTTTCTATTCTGTTAAGTTCTTTGAAGTGCTACTGTTAGATACTGATAATCTGCAATCTATTTTGATCAGGACTGTATTACGGGAGACGTAAGAGACTAAAATTATCTACTGATGGAAAAGATCTTCCTGGCACTGCCACCTTTTCTGCCCAAAAATGTGACACACCGAGACAAAACAAAATGAAGAACTCAGCAAAAATAATTGATTACTCTGATCCGTTTGCCATTAATAATTTGATCGATGGTTTGGATTGTGGTCAGTTTGGAAGTGTCACTAAAGAGATAGAAGCCCTTGTTTCCCATAAGATGCAAGTTCTAAGCCCTTACATTGTCAAGTATCCTACGCTATCAAGTATGTTATTTGATCTGGGTAGAAGTAAAGAGCGTTCAGAGGCAATGAATCATCAAGCTTCCCAATTGGTTCATAATCTCATTGATTTGGAGGATGATTCTGCCATTGATGTTCGTTCCAACAGTGTTGAGAAATCACGATTGCCTATTGTAATTATTGATTCAGACGAGGAAGAAAGCAAAGATCAGAGGCGTATACATCCTTTTCAAGAGGTTGTGCTGCCTAGACCACCTGCACAAAGTTTGTTGAAGGACATAGTGGTAGTGGTGAGTTTGTTATACATCTATGTTACAATAGCTGCATTTATTAAATTTAAACATTTATATGAAATCAAATACTGTGATACATACATGCCTATACTGTTAAAAATTAATAGGCAACATCATATGTAGTAGCTTACAGTTTTTTTTAGTAGAACAAGAATATTTAATTTGTGAAAATTTAATACAACCAAATAGTCAAGTGGACTATACATTCTTAAAAATTTAAGAAATAATAGCCAATTACGAGGAAGAGCTCCATCTACATGCAGATAACCAAAAGATGAAATCAATAGGTTATACCTCTCTACGCCAAAAAGAAGTAAACATCTGAATCTAGTTAGTCTCATCTCAATGAATCAGCATAAAATTTCATTTTTCTCCAACCACAAAAGCAAGAAAATGTAATTCTCCAAAAGCCATTCTTCTTTGTAGGAGTCACACAACCAGAAACATCCTTTCAAAGATCGAAGAAATCAACGAAATTTAAGCCTGTAAAACATTTGTTCCATAAGTCCACTGTAAACTCACTTTGTAGAAACGAGTGGTCCATAAATCACCTTTAATACACCACAAAACGCACCATGTAGAAAATAACAACAATTAGGTGTTTTTCATAATAAAATGCCTTGTTTTATTTTCCAAAAATAAAGTTTTACAAAGAAATTGGGAAAAGCTTCCCAATGCTAGAATCTACTGATATAGTTATTCTTTTATTTTTTAGATCGCTTATTCCCATTTAAAAAATATTTCATGTTACTTTTAGAAGCTTTGGTTAAACTATGCAGTATCATCTGATTCATTGATTGCATTTAAGGAGTGTGAATTAAGAACTATAGATAAAAGTACATAAAAAAAATGCTTTATAAATCAAGGAACTTAGTCAAGATCTCCAATCTTCACAATCAAGAATAACAAAATTTTGGAGAATATGCTTTCAGGACATCAGCTTACCTGATTCCTTGTTGTTATTGTTGTTTGTTTTTAGAAAAAATATTAGCAGAACAAGAAACAATACCTTTCCATGAATAAAATCTTAAAAGATGAATAACCAATCCGAACATCTTCCAGAAATTTCTTACTCATTACCAATGATAAATATAGTTGATTCATGTTTCTGGTAAATGTTCTAGATCTAACTTTGAACATGGAAAGAAAACTGATAACATGATGGAAATTTCTACAACATTTTATAATCTCAATATTCTACATTCATTACTCCTATTGATCAATGTCTAAATGTAATAACCATCATAGGTTGGCCCTAATGGTCAATAAGGGCAATAGAAAAAATAAAGGGCTTAGAGGGAATGGGTTCAATCCATGGTGACCACCTACCTAGGATATTTAAAAAAAAAGTCTAAATGTAATGCCTTATGAAATTATATTATTGAAGTTCAGAGTTGAAGATAATTTGTGTATGTTTTAATAAGGATGGCTTTCTCTTGTGAAGTAGCAGTTCTGTTCTCTTTCTCCCCTCCCTCTCTCTTTTTTGGCCATTTTTTTCACTGAAACAAATCTGTCTAATTTATCAACTGATTGTTAAATATGTCTAATTTATCAACTGATTGTTAGGATCACCGAGCTTCAAATGGGAAGGAAGCAAAAGCAACTCCTATTGGTGAAAGTGAAAGTGAAACTGTACATAAGAAAGACAAAGGTGTTTACGTTGGTGTAGAAGAGGATGGGGATGAAGTCAGTGAACAGGCTAATAGTGAAGATGATGGCCTTGAAGACATTTGGAACGATATGAAAATGGCATTAGAATGTTCCAAGGTATTGTTTTTATATATACTCCTTCAGCTCTTATTTATTATCTGCAATGTTTTAAATCCTAATTATACATCCTTAAATTCTAAGACAGTGAGTAAAGCTTGTTTGGGTCAATGTGTTAGTGTGGATCTTGTTAAACAATGAGTTAAAAACACCAAAAATATAAAAATAAATAAAAAAAGGGAAAAGAAAAAGGAAAATTCCTTTTGTTTGCTTTATAACCATTTGCAAAAAAGATATTCTGACAGCGAAGATCTAAATCATCTCCTTCTTGGAGAGAAGTTCAAATGCAAAGTTAAGTTAATCAAGTGAAGGTTGTCCTTACCAAAATAAAAAAAGATGAAGTGAAGGTTGTCTACTTGGAAAAAGGCTCTCTTCTCTGTGTTTGTCCCGTCACAGAATAAGTGGCAACCTCTCCTCTTCCTTAGTGGAACAAGCGTTTTTTTCTATTCATGGGAGCTGGTAAAGGGAGAACTCCATTCCATTCTTTTACTTACCCTTATCCAAGCAGTTTTAAGTGGGATTCCTAGTTTTTTCTCGCCTTTGTTTTGGATCTCGGTCTCTGTGAGTAAAAAGCTTGAGAGGTTAATGAGGAACTTCTTGTGGGAGGAGGTCGAGGAGGGGGGGGGGGGAAGATCCTATTTGGTTAAGTGGGAGTCAGTGTCCAAATCTGTGGAGCTCGAAGGTTTGGGTATTGGAAATTTGAGATTATGTAACGAGGCTTTTTTGGCTAAGTGGCTGTGGTGGTTCTTTTCGGAAGCTGACTCTTTGTGGTATAGAGTGATTGTGAGTAGGTATGACCCTCACCTTTTTGAGTGGGTCTCGAGCATGAATTCGAGGGGTCTCAACTAAAACCTCTGGAAAGCTATCTCTTCTTGTTTCCCTTCCTTCTCTCAATTTGTTAGATGCTATGTGGGGAAGGCTCTGATGTTTATTTTTGGGAGGACACTTGGGTGGATGATAAACCTTTATGCATCTTATTCGCTTGTCTCTATTTCCTGTCAGAAGAGGTTGCATCCGGTGGCCTCTATGTTGCCTTCTCCTAACCTCGTTTCCTCAATTTCTCTTGGTTTTAGTTGCCTTGCCCTCTCTTTGATAGGGAGGCGATTGTTGTGGCCGACCTCCTTTATATTATTTGAGATCAGTTTATTCATCTTGGGAGGAGGGATGTCGGAAGGAGTTTCTCCTGTCATTCCTATTTTTATTCTTTGTCCCTCTCTTCCATTTTCCATGTTGCTTCTGAGGCTTATGTATTTGCCCAGCTCTGGAAGGTTCAAATTCCTAAGAAGGTAATTTTTTTTGCTTTGGGAAGGTTAACTCTTTGGATCGTGTACAAAGGCATTTTTCTTTAGTTTTGCTCCCACAATGTTGTGTTCTTTGCAAAAGACATGAGGAGGATTTGTATCATTTGTTGTGGGAGTGTTAGTTTGCTAACTACCATTGAGATTGTTGGAGGAGTTTGTTTGGTGTTTTGTGGATCGTGTATCAGAGATAGGTGAGGACCGTTGGAGGAGGTGCTCTTGCATCCTCCCTTCAGGGAGAGAGACAATTAGTCAATGTATTGTGGTAGGCTTGTTTTTTTGTTGTGTTGTAGGCTGTTTGGCTTGAGAGAAATAATAGGATCTTTAGGGAGAAGGAGAGATCGGGTGAGAAAGTTTGGGAGGTTGTTAGGTTTAATACTTCCTTGTGGGTGTCAGTCACTAGACCTTTTTTCAATTATGATTTTGGTCTTGTTCTTTTGGATTGGAGTCCAATTTTGTAATTTTTTCGGGCTCTGGTTTCTATTAGGCTTGTTTTTTGTATTTCCTTGTATTCTTTCATTCATTCAATGAAAGTTTGGTTTCTTACGAAAAAAAAATTATTCTAGAAATTTGGTTGGTAAGAAATCAAAGGGCCTTTTCATGACAAAGCTATAGAGTGGATCGAGAGATTGGATGTAGCTAAACACAAAGCTACTTTAACTTCTTCTTTTAGCAATGATCTCCAATAATTCCTTAATGACATTGGTCACAATTGAGAAACAGATTTTCTTTTTTTATTTGTAATTATCAGTTTGAGGAGGAAATATTTGTATATTCTAAAGGGAGTCTTGTATATTGAATATTTTTGTAGCTTATCAAATATTAGTGAAAAGTTTGTTACTTATTTAAAGAAAAATCTTTATTATATTTTTGGGGTAAAGTAGAATTTTACACCTTTATTTAGTTTATTGTCATGGTCCTTTTATCAACAACTTCTGTCTATGAAAGTTATAATTCTTGCAATCTTTCTTCTAGGACTTGGATGTTGCTGTAGATTCATCATCAAATGAGCAAACAACAGATGCTGTGGACTGTGAACATTCTTTTCTCTTGAAGGATGATCTTGGTTATGTCTGTCGCATTTGTGGGGTTATTGACAGGGGAATTGAGACCATTTTTGAGTTTCAGTACAACAAGGTTTGTGTCTCTGTTGCCAATATATGGACTTCTAGCTTATATACTTGAGATAGGATATGTAATTCAAGGATCTCAGTTGAGGGTGATATTCTTATTAAAATTAGCAGGTTTGCAACATGGCATCTCAATTGTGTGAAATCCAAGTTTTCTCGCCTTTGTTCTATGAACTTACCCATGCCAAGGATGAATCTTAAACTTGTCTGATTCTTAAGCTTATTTGAATTGAATAATAGGTTGGTTTATTAGTTTGTCATTGATTAGAGCATCCTTATTAAATGGCACTGTTTGAGAATTTGAATCGACATAACTAGTTATGTCAAGTAATATAATTTTCAAAAAGCCTGAATCGTCTGTGATCTTAAATTGTTATCAGCTCTATCATCTTATGTGAACTTAATCTTTCAATGGTCTGTATTTCTTTTCCAGGGTAAGAGGAGCACGAGAACATACATGTCTGAATCTCGTAACAAAGACTCCGGTGATGTTGTTGGAGTTAAAATTTCAGAAGATGATTTGACCGTAACTGAAATTTCTGCACACCCTAGGCATATGAAGCAAATGAAGCCTCATCAAATTGAGGGTTTCAATTTCCTTATAAGCAACTTGGTAACTGACAACCCAGGAGGCTGTATTTTGGCCCACGCTCCTGGATCTGGAAAAACATTTATGATAATCAGTTTCATGCAAAGCTTTTTAGCAAAGTATCCACAGGCTAGACCATTGGTTGTGCTTCCAAAAGGAATCTTGGCTACATGGAAAAAGGAGTTTCAGATTTGGCAAGTGGAAGATATTCCACTCTATGATTTCTATTCTGTTAAAGCAGATAACAGGGCTCAACAGCTGACAGTACTGAATCAGTGGGTCGAACACAGGAGTATTCTGTTCTTAGGATACAAACAATTTTCCACAATCGTCTGCGACGTTGAAACCAGTGCTTCATCAACTGCATGTCAAAATATATTGCTCAAGGTTCCTACAATTCTAATTTTAGACGAGGGGCATACTCCAAGAAATGAGAACACTGATATTTTGCAAACTCTTGCCAAAGTCAGAACTCCACGAAAAGTGGTTCTTTCAGGAACCCTATATCAAAATCATGTTAAAGAGGTATTTAATATAGTGAATCTTGTTCGACCAAAGTTCATGAGATCAGAAACTTCTCGACCTATCATCAAGCGCATCATGTCGAGAGTGGATATACCTGGTGTGAGGAAGCAGTTCAAAGCAGGTGTGGATGCTGCTTTTTATGATTTGGTGGAACATACGCTTCAAAAGGATACAGATTTCAGGAGGAAAGTGAGTGTCATCCATGATTTACGTGAGATGACCAGCAAGATTCTGCATTATTATAAAGGAGATTTTCTTGATGAGCTCCCTGGACTGGTTGACTTCACGGTGGTGCTGAATCTCACCTCAAAGCAGAAACACGAAGGTGAGAAGGTTAAAAAGTTTAACCGGAAGTTCAAAATAAGCTCCGCGGGCAGTGCAGTGTATTTGCATCCCAAGTTGAACATTTTTTCTGTGAATGCTGTTGTAACCGATGACAAAATAGACGAGGTCATCGACAAGCTGGATGTCAAAGATGGAGTCAAGGCAAAATTTTTCCTGAATATGCTAAATTTGTGCGCTACGACCGGGGAGAAGCTTCTGGTTTTCAGCCAATACCTCCTTCCTTTGAAATTCATGGAGAGATTGGTTGTGCAGAAGAAGGGTTGGAGTCCAGGAAGAGAAACTTTTATGATATCTGGTGAAACAACTTCTGAGCAACGGGAATGGTCGATGGAACGTTTCAACAACTCACCCGATGCTAGAGTCTTCTTTGGCTCCATTAAGGCTTGCGGAGAGGGCATATCTCTGGTAGGGGCATCACGTGTCATTATTTTGGATGTTCATCTGAATCCATCAGTGACCCGCCAAGCAATTGGTCGTGCCTTCCGTCCTGGTCAAACCAAGAAAGTTTTTGCTTATAGATTGGTGGCTGCTGATTCACCTGAAGAGGGAGATCATAGCACGTGCTTCAAGAAAGAACTGATTGCAAAGATGTGGTTTGAGTGGAACGAGTATTGTGGCTATCATGACTTTGAAGTGGAGACTGTTGACGCGAAAGAATGTGGCGATAATTTTCTTGAAACCCCACTTCTAAGGCAAGATGTCAAAGTTCTGTACAGAAGGTCAGTACGCTCTATTTTCTCCTCAGTTGAGCTACTTTAATTCTAGAATCATTTTTCTTGACATTGTGTTCTTTACCATTTTCAGGTAGACCCTGCAATATAATTGTACAGATGAGGCAAAGGGAATTATTATTTATCTCTGTC
This sequence comes from Luffa aegyptiaca, assembly GCA_017139565.1. NCBI lineage: Eukaryota > Viridiplantae > Streptophyta > Magnoliopsida > Cucurbitales > Cucurbitaceae > Luffa > Luffa aegyptiaca. The sequence continues at coordinate 37,677,555 of CM029401.1, forward strand.
TGATCAATACTCTTCATCAGACCATTTTGATCCTAGAACCTGGTCATGGATTTTTTTGTTTCCTTTTCTTTTCTTTTTGTAAAAAGCATAGGCAGATAGCCAAACGGTATTAGTTGACTTTCTTTCTTGACTTGTATAGCATGATTACTGCCGTGCCTGAATATTGTTCACAGTAATGGAGTTTGTGACACTCAACTAACTCCTACAGACCCCAACTGATCAAAGTTTTTTTTTTTTTGGTAACAAAGTCTCGGTACAGTTGATTTCAGCTACAAGTTATCTTTTACGCTACCCGTATTTATTTGTTTGAATCATGGAGCTACAGGTTATACTAGGATAAGAAATCCAGCTTTAGCTGTGGAGTTATGGAGCAAAGAATGTACCTGTGAACTGAATACAGAACTTCCATTTTGAAGGAGACAGGTACTCTAAACTCATTATGCCATAATAAGTACCTATAATATATATATATATAGGTAAGAAACTGAACTTTTATTGAATAAATGAAAGCTCTCGGAGCATTGGAAATAGTAGTAGGAAGGACTCTTTTTGACTGACAATTGTCAGTCGAGGTCTTTGCAATAATCTTACATAAACTTGTTACCTGGCTAATGGGTCTTTAAGTCTTTCACCTTATTTGCCTTCTCTTTCTTAAGGATAAGACACACCTAGGTTTTATTCATTCTAGTATCAACCCCTTTTATGAAACTCACAAAAGACCTTTCACAAGTGCCTAATACTATCCCAACAATCCTGAAAGAAAGTCGTGGTGAAGCCGTTGGGACTAGGACACTTAGTGAATGTTTGGGAGTGATTTTGAAATTGTTAAAATCACTTTTGTCATATTCAAAATCAGTCCGAAATATGCCTTCAATAATTCAAAATCAATTTTGATGATATGAAAATCACGATTAAAAGTGTAAAATCAAACATGAAATTGATTTTGAATAATTAAAGGTATGTTTCGGGATGATTTCAAACATGACAAAAGTGATTTTAGTTATTAATGAAGTTATGGATGCATGTTAAAATTGAAAAACTAGATGGAATCTAAAGAATTGAGTCGGTTTGATGTATGCATCTTGAGTTAGTTCGTTTTTCTAAAATATACCATCGAAAATTAGTCTATTGGTTTGATTTGAATAGGTTTATTGATTTAAATTGGTTTGGTTCGATTTTGGTCTGTTCATTATTTATTTATTCATTTATTTTTTAACAAAATGGTATCAGCATTTATTTGTTAATTTTTCATAAGTCGATGTGTTGGTTGGCCCCAATTTTAACAAAAAATCAACAGAATCAACCAACTTGCATCCAAATTTTACTAGCCTTTTTCACCGAGATTGTCTCATAAACTACTCTTTAATCCTACTCAGAATTAAAATTTTACAGCAATATCTAATATTGAATTAAGTTTTTGATACACAATTAATGTTAGGTAGGATTGTTTCAGCTACAAAAACTAGATGTCCAGCTGACCTTATAATATATGATTTATTTCTTCTAATGAAAGGGGTGGATTCCTACGATCTGTCATTTGGGCGTTTATTGATAAAAGGATTTGTAGATAAAAGGTTGACTATTCAATCTTTGTATATTTCAAATCTCATAAGCAACATTTTGGAGAATAATTGAAAATGATATATATATATATATATATAAATTTTTCATTCATAACTAGTTTTTCAATGACATGAAATCTCATATCACAATAAATGAGAATTGTACTTATACAACCACATCATTAGAAGTTTGAATGGTATGCTTTTAAAAAATGTATAGAAATGTTAATTCGAGCATACTTCATACTTTAGTGGATAAGACACCAATTACTATTCTAATGGTTTGATCCACAACTCCCGTAATTGTTGAACTAGAAAAAACATGGAATTATAAACAAATTATTATAATTATGTAATAATAAGTGTTCAAGAAGAGATTTTCTAATACTACGACAATACTTACTCATTGCGGAGTAGGTATTAGTACTAGAAAATTTTCCTGTTTAGTTATTAATCTCATTTAATAGGAACTTAAACCTACGATATTTAATTTTATAAAATTGTAGGTACTTAATAACTCAGGTAGGTAGAACTAATGCTTGATTTTCTCCACAGAAAGGGAAATTTTTTTTTTAAAATAAGTATTATTATAATTAGAATTACACTCATCTATTCAAACATAGTTTAATAGATAAGACATATTATATTTCTTAAAGCTGAAAATTCGATCTAAAAAAAATAGATGTCTTATAATTTTTTTTTGACATGTGAAGATTGAGGGATTTGAACCACATACCTATTAGTTATTAGTACAAACTTTATGCTAGTTGAGATATGCTCATATTGACATAGATGTCTTATCTTTTAAAAAGTGGCTTATGAAAAAATCTTATGATTTTGCCTTTTGCTCATTTAATATCTTATTCAAATTTGTACTATCTAATTAATATTTTAACTATTTGAGTTTTCTAGTTGCATATTATAATTTAATTTATTATATGAGTAAACACAATTATCTTTGGATGTTTGCGTGTAATTTAATTTGTAAACTTATTTTAAATGAAAATTTCAAATGAAGTGAATTATTTGAAAATTACAATATAATTGTCACTTTTTCATATTGTTGTATAAAAAAAAAACCTTTTCATATTGTTCCTTTATTGTTCTATTTTATTTATTTATAATAATGTAAAATTTATTTATTTAAAAAGACAATTTAAACATAAAATGGTATTACTTAAAAAAATAATCACGAGTACAATTTAAAAAATCATGTTTACTTTTGATTATTTTTTAATGTTCCATAAATAATTTTTAATTTTTTGGTAAATAATTATTTTCAAAAATTAAAAACCACGTATAAGACAGGTGAGTATTAATTAGTTGTCAATAAAAAACCATTAGATTTCTGAATTCATGGCGGTCCATAAATTAGCCTAATTTTATAGGCCGAAGTATGTGTTCTTTCCGTAATCATTATTGAAAACTTCACATTCATATAAAAATTAGGGTTTAGGGTATTTCCATATAACAAAAGTTGATTTTCTCTAAAATTGTGATGTAATTTACAATCATTAGAGAGAGTCCTACTCTTGTTTGATCATGACCACATATTATTCTTAACTCTCAATCTTCATTATCCAATGAAATAATAATCCAAAAAAGAAAAGTAAAGAAACCAAAACGAGCATAGCTTGATGGTAATTGACATGCACCCTCGACCAAAAGGTCAGAAGTTTGAATCCCCCTACCCCAAATGTTGTTGAACTAAAAAAAAAAAGAGAAGAAAAGAAAAGAAATAACATTGTGAATTCTGATGCCATGTCATTCAAATATTTGACCTTTTAGTTGAATATATATACCTTGACCAAGGTTTTTTTTTTTTTTTGGTACAAAATCATATTATATATCTAGATGTTCACCCACTCTCATATAATGTAATGGTTATATTTTATTGATTCATTAACTTCATAACCCAATTAGAATAAAATGTATCAAAACATCTGAATTAATAAAGCATGGAGGGCCAAAAAGAAAAAAAAAAATGGTGATATCACCAAATATTTATTCAGTCATCTAAAAAATAGAAGTAAAAGTTACACCTCAATACTGTCAAATTCCTTTATTGAAATTGGTTTATTCATCTAAAATCACTTCACATTTATTCAAATGATAGTATTTCCAGTGGAAACCAAAGTTTGGCACTAATTGAATCATATGCAGACAACCACCCACACAAGAAAAATATAACTAACCTTCCAATCAACTACATGATTATATTACAAATATGTTTTTTGCTGTTTCCATATTTCATATATGGAGGACAAAAATCATTCTTTTATCTGCAAGCAAGGAAATGCTAAAAGGAACAGCCTATGTTCTAATGCAGAAAAATCCATGTTCCTTTGCTCCTCCAATGGTCTACATATCATCTAGTATATGATGCAGACCAGCAATCTTGTACAGTTGCACTTTTACACAACAAAATCATGATAGAGATGAGAAGGGCCGAACCTCGGTTGCGGATTACCAGCATTTACGCATTCAAAATGGACTGTTTCCCCGAGAGAAGACGCTGCGGTGTTGTACATATCATCTCCTCTCATGGCTGCAAAACCATGGTGTGTCCCAGCAGGCATAGGTATGCCACCACCCTCACAATGCTGCAAACCCAGCGTCAGCGATACCCCGCTAACCGTCCCAAACCTTCCCAATTCAGACATGTGATAGGCAGCAGCGGCAGCCATAAACCTGTCACTCCCTGCCTGAGAGTGGACAATTGTATCAGGAAAGAAATTAGAGTTATTTACATTCGGCCTCAGATCCTCCCTCGACTTTACCAGCTCGTTTTGGGATTCGATATGAGCACCATTTTGGAAATTAGCTAGTCTCGTGGAACCTGAATTTCCAAGATTAGATGCTTGATCAGATTTTAAGTCATTAATGTCTCCGGCGCTGCATCTTTCGGTGGCTGTTGAACTTGCACTTTGTTGCAGATCCTCCTCTTTATCATCCTCAAAGGTCCTGTTATCTCCTTTTGTTGCTTTGCCAGCATTTTCAGATGATGATATAGAGTCCATTTCTGCACTGCCTATCTCTTCCTTGTACATCTCCTCTACCATAGGTTTCCAAAGACGCACACGTGCATTGATAAACCAATTAGAGACCTGCAGAAGCCCCGAGACGACGTCAAACACAATATAAGAATACATGTCTGTACAACAAACGCAGTAAAATAAAAGAAAGACATTCGAAAGCAAGGTGGTTGGCAAATTGGCTTAGCATGATGAGTCTGAAAATAGTGTATTGTATGAACTAGTTAAGTAAAATAACAAAACAGTAGAAAGAAAGAAAAAAAGAAAACATTGTATCAGCAAAACGCAAGGTATATAGACATGGTGGAGAAATAAAATGTAAAGACTATTTTGGAACTTAACTTGGCAGCCTACACAACATGGAGCTACTTCCAGCAGACAGGTCTTTTCAGACTCGACCAAGATTTTTGGTCTTTTCCGACATACCAAACCGATCAATTAAAAATATTATACATGATCAACAATCTTTTTAGAGCCATATTCTACTTTCCCATTTGTTTCTCTTTATATTACCACTTTCAACAATCAATTTACACTAAGCGAATTCAAACAATATATGTGTACAAAAGGGAAAAAAAAGTTATCTTCTGATTTTTACCTGACTTCTAGTCAAGCCTGTTTGCCTTGCTAGCATGATCTTATCAGAATCCTTTGGATACCTGGCAATTTAGTAATTAGTTTAATTTCAGCACTACAGAGAGAATAACAAGTGAAATAGGTTAGAGATTTACGGATGAAGGAAGTGCTCAAACAGCCAAGCCCGGAGAATTGAAACAGAGTTCTCAGGCAACCCTCTTTGAGGCCTCCATGCATGCTGCTGTATCATACCAAGCTGCTGAAGAGCCCTTTGTTGCCTTAACTGCTGATCCACATATCGGAGACGAGTGATTCCAACTCCCTTGTCATTTCCAGAATTTTCATGCTCTCCCAGGCTTTTACGAGTAGCTCTAACTTGACCAGCTATTGCATCTCGTAAGCACCGAAAATGACGAGATATAGTCTGGAGTGCAAGTGCAGTATATGGCTTAGATGCCCCACATCCGGCTATTACATCAAATGATGACACCACAATCTGCATCTGGTGATAATACTGATTGTACCTTCTATCAACCTACAAGACAAGATGACCATTGGACCATTGGACCTCGCGCTAATACTTCAAAAAGGACAAGTATCAAATTTAGCTGTGATGGTACTAGAACACCAATCCACAAGAAGCCTTAGGAAGTTGAGTCCAGTGTGCACAAATGACAAAGATTCAATGTTGCATTTCTTACAACAGGCACCATAATCGCTAACACTCGGGAGACTGCAGTTATTACACTAAAGCAGAACACTCTCCCTTCAAAATCAAGACAGTATCATAACTCAATTACCACTTTTCAAGGTTAGAGACCTCCTTGGTATATTATCAGGCAATGATGGAAAAGTTATTCAAATATTGATGTTCATCTAATTTCGTGGCCACATAACATCGAATACAGACTTTTATCAATGTTGAGGTTTGCATCATTTATAATAGTCCAGTTCATATCAAAATAAATGTCCATATAATCAAGTATATTACCTCATCCAACATGTATAAAAGCTTTGTCAACTTGTTCTGCAAATCCTGCTTTTCGGCATGCGAGAGCTCACATGTTGAATTGCTCCCAGTTTCTTGAGGGTTTGAAGACACTCCGCTTGCAGTGAGCAAGGAACTGTCATTCTTGGTTCCTGCATCACCATTCTTTGCACTCCTAGTTTCATGCTCATGTGGGCTCTGGTTTCTCTCATTATTAGGTCGCTTCAAAGCTTTCCTGACATTAACAACTTCATCAAGTAGTTGCTGTGCTGCCTTAAGGTACTTCGAATTGGGCATAGTTCTTGCAATACTAGACATGCTGTATTGAGATAAGTCACCCTTGGCCAATTCTTGAAAATTAGGCGGCAAGTTTTCTCCACTTCTCAACTGGTCGTCTCGAGAAGCGCCATTTCTGCAGCCATCCTCACCTGAATTCGTCGGATTAGGACTCAAGAATGAAGTTAAACCCATATCCGAATTCCTATATGTGATTGAAGGCATCTGGATTCCAGATGGGATTTGTGTACTGAGAGTAAGGGATAACCCCTGACCCTGCAAATTTTGCCCTCCATGAAGGACATTGGTAGGGCCACGCATCGAGTTCGTACCAAGCATTTCACTCCTGTCCTCTCTCCATGTATTGAAATCATGCTCAGCAATTTGCGAACCACCAAGATTTGATAAAAACTCTTGCTGCTGTTGGGTGGTTCCTGCTGCTCCAGCCGATGCTATCTGACCACAACCATTTTGCGCCTGTGAAGGCAACGAGTCCATGTATGTACCAGAATTAACATGCATCATCATATTCCGGGGAAGAACTGGCGTTTCCTCATACGAACCGAGCAAAGCTCCCCTTGGATAGAGGATAGGAGTAGCATCCCTTTCGTTATTCGAACTAGAGTAGTAGGTAGCCATAGATTTTCCCTCTCAATTCAGAACTTTTCTGCTTCTATCGTTACAAAATCAAGTACTGTTGTCACCTGACACAATTTTCAGTCATCAATAAATCAAAAGTTCAATTGAATGTCAACAAAATCAACAAAGAAAACTCCACCCAAGATGGAAAATTCCTAGGGTTCTCAATTCCATACTACCTCACAAGCTCTTTACCAATGACTAATGAGGTGTTAAACAAGCATTAAGACAACAGATTCTCCAGTCACTTAATTTACAAACAAATTTACAAAACCATATCAAGAGCAACCAATTCACAGCAGCAACCATCAATCACAGAAGCCCCAAACAAAAATTTTCCCCAACCCCACAAAAAGAAGAAGAAATACAACAAGCAAACAGCATAGAGCTACTCATAACCTGCATGCAAAACTGATCAGCAGAAGAAATCAACTAGACTGTACTATCTTAGCATATTGAGAGACAAGAATTGAATATTTTAAGTTCATAGTTCAATAAACAAATAAAAGTGACTGAGCATGAGTATAGTTTAAGATAAAATTACCCTGAAATCCGCGACGGCTGTGGTTGTGGAAGGGAACAAAAAAGCTCGATAACAGCACCCGATCGGCGGAGCCCAAAATCTATTCCAACCAAACACGTTTGAATCCCAAGTAAATCCCAAATACCAACACAACACCAAATCTCACTTTTCATGGAAATTTATCCAAACCCCAGAACAACAACAACAAGGAACTGTACATAATAAAAACACAAACAAATCAATGGATCTCAATGAGAAGAAAATGGGTAATTTAAAAAAAGGGGGAAAACCCAGAAGAATCAACAGAAAACACAGAGAGAGAGAGCTCCATGGACTTCGATTATGAAGACAATCTAAAAATTTAAAACCATACAATTCTTATCTATAATTTGCATCAATTCCCACGTGAGAGTAACACCCATTTTTCTTTCTCTCTCTCTAAATGATGACTTTAATTCCTCTTTATTTCTCCTTCTCTTCTTTTTCCACCCCCCAAAAAAAGAAAAGAGCCCTCTCTTTTTGTGGCTGTGGGCTGCTTTTATTCGCTCGTTTGGTTGAAACCCAGTTGAAAGAATTCAAATGGCTCACTGTTTCTTCTTCTTCTTCTTCTTCTTCTTCTTGGCTGGTGAGGCCGTGTTTGGTTAAGAAGCTTAATCCCTAACTACCAGTTGGTGGACCTACAGCTTCTTCTTCTTAAACCCCAAAAAACCCTTTCTCTCTCTAACCCTCTTTTTCTTTCTCTCTCATCCCATGAGCATGGAAGGACTGGTTTTTTGCTGCAACACAGCCTCCTCCTCCATACCCATAAATCAATTTTTTTTCTTTTTCTTTTCTTTATGATTTTTTTTTCTTTTTTGTTTGCTTCCTCAAGTTCTTTTCTTTGTTTATTTGTTTTTTTTTTCTCTCTCTCTCTCTTTTTTCAATTTTATATTTTTTTCTGAAGAGGGAAAAATTTTAATTCGTTCCAAGCAATAGTTGGTTTGGTGCTCGTATCACTGTATTTGTCATTTTGTTCCAACTATTCTTCTGTTTTTTTGTTTGCATTTGTGGTCCTACTTTTTTAATGTATTTAAATTTCTAACCCCTCCAAGTATTTCTTTTTTCCTTTTTGTAAAAGGAAAAAAAAGAAAAAAAGTTGAGTGGGTGGGTTTGTTTTCTAAATATCTCTGAATTATATTGTTTTGTTAAAGTAAAAGCAATAAACAAGTGGTTACATATGTAATTATTTTTATAAGTTGTGGAGGTATTCGAACCACAGACCTCTTGAACATTAATATAGACGTTATGCTAGTTGAACTATACTCATGTTGACATTTTTTTTTATTAGATTGATTTTGATGATGGCAATTTGTATATCTTTATTTTATGTGATATTTGTTGATTTACACATATTTGAGCATAATTACGGTTCGATCTTTCACTCTATTATTTTTAACTAAAAAAAATAAATACATAGGAAGATAATTGTTGATTTATATCATCTAGGAAAATTAAGTATTGATTAGTTGTAATAATAGTAATGGTTCCTTTTTGTTATATTAATTAACAAGGTGAAAATCAATTAATTAAGTACTATGTTAATTATTATAAAAAGACTTTGGTATACTAACATTTATATTTAACCATATTACCACTTTTTTTTTTTAGTAATCCATATTGCCCCTTAATATATTATTTTATTGTATTTAATGGATCTTGTATCACTTTCAACATTGATGACATGACTAAATATTAATATTATAGAATCTTTCAATATTAAAATAATATTGGAAGATTTTTCCTTTTTAAATGAGTTTAGAAAATCTATGAATTAAGAGGTATACAATACTCTTATGCTTTAATGAACAGTTGAACACAAGAATAAGCATCTCAAGCTTTTTTATACATATATATACCTTTCTAGTAAAAAGAACAATCAAATATATTTTATCATCTATTTATTGATGGCTCAATTGATAAAGTTCGATTAGTTGAAGATTTCTATCCATTTGGATATTTTTATCTTGCTTAAATTTTATTCAAAATATATAAAAAAAAAGGGAAAAAAAATTGTGACTAGTTTTATTAATTTCTAAACTTTTTTGTTATTATAAAATAGTGGGAATTACAAAACTAATAACATGAAATTATGATATTACATCTAGACATCTCAAAGTTACAAAAATAACAAAATGAAAAAGTACAAACTAACCAAAACATCTCACATGTATCATAATTTAAGAAACTACACTTTTACAAAAGTCATATAAGAATTGAAATTAAATAAAAATTTAAAATTGACTAAAAAATCAGTCTAACTTTCTTTTACTCATTTTGTTAAAAATGTTCATGTTTATTACTAAATTTGACATGAATTAGTTCACCTTGTTTTCATTACAAATTTATGAGTATTATATGGGCCCTTCATGAAATATTTGTTATTATCTTTATTTTAATATACTCCAATTTTGTTAAGAACATGTTTGAAGTGATTTTGAAATGGCTAAAATCATGTCACACTCGAAATCACTTCAAAACATGTCTTTAATCCTTCAAAATCAATTTGATGTTTGATTTTACACTTTTAAACGTGATTTTCATATCACCAAAAGTAGTTTTGAATTATTAAAAGCATGTTTTGGAGAGATTTCAAATATGATAAAAATGATTTTTAATCATTTCAAAATCTCTCCCAAACATGTCTAATTTATAATTGTTAGTTTTTTTTAATGGTGTGTGTATATATATATGTTAACTAAAATTATTATATCAGCTTAATTCCAGCTAGCTTGTTTTGAGCCATAAGGAGTTTAAGACCAAAAAGTCTGGTCTTCCAGCTACATAAGCACTTCTTATTGAAAAAAAAATGATAAAATAATTAAAACTATATAGTCATAGTTTAATCGTTACGTTTTTTTTTTTTTTTTTAATTAATGCACTGAAGACCAAAATGTTTTTTTTTTTTAGTTCAACCATCATGAAACAAGAGATCGAATTAATAAACTTTGAGATTGTTATAAATGTCTTATCCATCAAGCCATATATTCGAATTAGTTTGGAAATCAAAATGTAACTAGCAACAAAATATAAAAGACTAAAAATATGTTTATATGAATCTTGGCATGTGATGTATTATACTTGGAGAACCTAAAAAACAAATTTGGAAAATGAGTTAATTTAGAAGTTGAAAAGAAAGAAAGAAAAGAAAAGAAAAGTTTCCCAATGTGAAAAAGAAGTAGTGGGAGTTGAAAAAGGTTTTATTGAAGTATAGAGGAAGAGGATATTCCAAATAAAAAAGAAAGAGAGGGGAAAAAAGAAAGTATGATGCCAAGCATTACAACTACAATATCACTATTTTTATTCATATTCCCACTAAATGTGGTATAAGTGCTTCCCAAATATTTTGTTTTTCACCTTTTGGATTCTAGTCTTGAAAATGAAATGCCCATTTTCTCTAGAATATAACTCTCACACACCTTATCTCCAATTTTCAATATACTACTTTATAAAAAATAATAATAATAATAATAATAATAATAATATTACGTGTTCCATCGATTCATCTTTCAATAATAAGGAAACAAAATAGTTTTTAAAATGAAATTAAAAAGAAGGAAAAAGAAAGACTTATTTGATAGTTATATATGCTTCTTCTCTGTGTTTATAAAATAAGTGATTTTATTGAAACATATATATTTTTGAAAAATTATCTTCTAGATTATGTTTGATATTAGTTAATTATATTTTTTTTAGTCTTTTCAAAAAAAAATTATATTTTTTTTTAGTTCTAACAAATTGCATATAAATTTATTATATGCTCTTTCTTTCCCCACCTTTTAATAAAATCAAAGCCATTCTTTTTCTTTTGGGTAATGGAACAAAGTTGCATGGCAAGAAAGAATGTGTTCCATCATAACATCCCTATGCCAAACTGGACCCACCCTTTAAATATATTATTCTATAAATTGGATTTCCAAAAAATGTGTCTAGTTTCTATTTAGCTTTTGAAATCTTAATTTAAATTAATTCAATCTTCATTAATTTTTTCTTATTATGAAAATTAAGGTTCCATATATTTAATGACATTTGGTTTCTAATTCTCTACCTTAAAATATATACTGAGTTTGTTAGCAAATTATTTAGCTTTGATTTTTGACTTCACAACATCACTAAAATCTTTGTATAATTTCAAAAAATACGAAAAAAAAAATTGAAGTTTTTTTTTTCTTTTTTTTTTTTCTTTAGTTTTAAAATTTTGGTTATGATTTTTAAATCATCGCCTAGCAGCACGACGCTTGTATTGCTCTCCCACAACTCCATTTTCACAGTTTAGGCTGCTCTCCATTTCGCTCGCCACTACTACGGGAATCACTTTTACTTTCTTTTCCTCTGGCTACTAAGATGTTTCAGTTCGCCAAGTTGTCTCTTGCCTAACCATGGATTCAACAGCAGTTTGAAAGGTTGACCTATTCTGGAATCTCCGGATCTACGCTTATTTTCAACTCCCGAAGCATTTCGTCGCTTACTACGTCCTTCCTCGTCTCTGGGTGCCTAGGTATCCACCGTAAGCCTTTCTTCGTTTGAACCTCGCCCTTAACTTTAAGGCTATGCCATCCTAATTACAAAAACTAATAAATGATTAGCAAGTACTTTTGTTTTTTGAAAAATGAAAATAAAAACTAAATCATCGTCAAATTATAGTTTTTTTTTACAACATGTGGGGTGGGGATTGAACCTTCGACCTTCTGGTCGAAATACAAGTTTGATGCCAATTGAGTCACGCTCTTATTGGCTCGTCAAATTATAGTTCTAAATTATTGAAAATGAAAATATGATTTTACCACGTTGATATCGTCTCTATATTATCATGTCAAAATTATTAATTTTATTATATAAACTAAGGGGTAAATTTTAATCAAAACTTGAATATTAAAAATTAAGAATGAGTTCTTAAAAAATTAATTATCGTGCATTAATATTAATTCAAAATTAATATGTGGAAGTCAATATTGTAAGATGGGAACTAACATAATTACTCATAGCAATTGTGAGAAAAATTCAATTTTGGGGAAAGTGATCTCTTCATTTTAAAAAAAAAAAAGTTACAATTTTTTTTTTTTTTGAAACAAAAGTTACACTTTTTTTTGGGTACATGTTGGTTTTTGTTTAAAATTAAGAGAAACAAATCATTATACTAGAAAGTAAAAACAAATAAAATGTTATTTGGTAAGATAATATATACACATCATATAGTTGTTTGATAAGACAATTAGATAAATAACTTTTTAGTAAATGATCTATTCAAGTAATGATTTAACATAGTATTAGTAAAAAGTACCATTCCTTTTATCATTGATACCTTAATTTTGCATTGTTTTAAAAGAATTAAACACATTAAAAATAACAAAAAGAAAATGCTACACACATGAATCTTTCAAGCAACAATAAGCTTATAATATATGCAAAATTTAAGGGAAGATAGGCTACCAAAAGATGCATTTTAAAGGCCTTGTTTTATTTATATATTTAGCTGAAATTGCTGACTTGAAAGAAATAATAATAATAATAATAATAATTTGTTGAAGAAGTCCAAAAGCTGAACTAAGAAAATGGATAAGATTCACCCATCATCATTTCATTAACTTTGATTAAATAATTGAATTATTAATTATTGATTAGTGTCAATAATTAAGGAAAGCAAAAGCAAAAGCTTCATTAGTTTAGAAAAGGGCAGGCAAAGAAAGCTAGGGGAGCGCTCTAAAAAGAGTGGTTAGTTAATGAAATCACTATCTAAAGGTAAGTTTTCAATTTAAAAGTTTAAACAAACATTTGGTGGATTAGGCCATTTTGCCCAACACAAATACAACTCAACCTTTTGATTTTGTTCTACGACAAATCAACATAATGATTGTTTATTAAACTAACCAAAAAACAACTTCGATAGCTTAATTAGCAACTAATACAATGACGTATCTCCCGACCTTAGATTTGAACTAGGATTCGAAATTCAGATATGCTACCTAACGACTCTAACATTTGCCCTTCTTCATTATTTTTCGACTTAGATATATCACATCGAACCTTAAGCTATTTTGTGGAATAAGGACTATTCCTACAAATCAACACGACTTGTAATAATTAAAGGATCAATGAATAATTCTAATATTTTCTCTTGAATTGATCATACAAAATGAGGTCCCTTTTGTATACAAGGATGGACCAAATTTAAGGCAAGATACAAGCCACAAATTAAGCAGAATTAAATGTACAAATCTTTACAAATTATGAAGCTAGAATCAAGGTAATAATGAGGAGGATTATGGGCTCTAATATGCCCCCTCAAACTGAAGACTGATGAGAAGTCAGAAGTTTGCGCCTGAGTGAAAGAAATAGCTGAGAAGATAGTGGTTTTGTGAGTAAATCAGCAAGTTGATCTTTAGAAGAGATAAATTGTACTGAAATATCCTTGCGAACCACTTTTTCACGAACAAAATGGTAGTCAATCTCGATGTGCTTCGTTCGAGCATGAAAAACAGGATTGTTTGCAAGAGAGATTGCCGACACATTATCACACCATAGCGTGGGAGGAGCAGATAATGGAATATGTAGATCACGAAGAAGTTGACGTAACCAATATAAATCAGCTGTGGTGGTTGCGAGTGATCTGTATTCAGCCTCTGTAGATGATCGGGAGACAGTGGGTTGCTTTTTGGCAGCCCAAGAAATGGGACTTGAGCCAAGGAAAGCAATAAATCCAGATGTAGATCGACGATCCGATGTATCACCAGCCCAATCAGAGTCACAATATGCTGTGAGTGACATATCCCCGTGTCGAAATAGAATACCAAGTTCCTTTGATCCAGAAAGATAACGTAATATTCGTTTTACAGCAGAGAAATGAATTGTGGTAGGTCTGTGCATAAATTGACATACTCGGTTGACCGCAAAGGTAATATCAGGCCTGGTGAATGTGAGATATTGAAGAGAACCAACAAGCTGACGATACTGTGTAGGATCATTGAATAAAGGCGCAGAAGCGTAGAGATCAACTGAGGTAGACATAGGAGTTAAACAAGATTTGGCAGAAGTCATCCCTGATTTGTGAAGTAGATCAGTGAGATACTTAGCCTGATTGACAAAAATACCATCGACAAAAGAGTGAACTTCTAGGCCAAGGAAGTAATTCAATGCTCCAAGATCTGAAATCTGAAATTCGGTGGCTAATTGTTTCTTTAAGACAGAAATGTAAGCATAATCAGATCCAGTTATGATAATGTCATCCACATATAACAACAAATATGTGGAGAGCGTTCCTGTCGAACGTATAAATAAAGATGGATCAGCAGCTGAGGCAATGAATCCCAATGTTAACAAATAGGATGTAAACCGATCAAACCATGCCCGAGGAGCTTGTTTAAGACCATAGAGACTCTTATGAAGTAAACAGACATTAGTAGGACATGATCTATCTAGAAATCCAGGAGGTTGAGACATGTAGACCTCTTCATTTAAGTTTCCATGTAGAAATGCATTCTTTACATCCAACTGATTTAATGGCCATTTAAATTGAGCAGCTAAGGCAAGTATTACCCGAATCGTTGGCTTTTTAATAACTGGACTGAAGGTTTCTTCAAAATCAAAGCCTTCAACCTGATGATAACCTTTTGCAACTAAACGAGCCTTGTGTCGAGCAATAGAGCCATCAGGATGATATTTGGTTCGAAAGACCCATTTGCAACCTACAACATTCATAGAAGGCAATCGAGGTACTAAGGTCCACGTACCTTGTTGTTGAAGAGCGTTGAACTCTTCACACATGGCAGCACGCCATTCTCGATATTTGGAAGCTTCAGTGTAGGATGAAGGATCAGTTGGAACGGAAGGTGCTATGCTGGATAAGAAAGCCTTTGGCTTGAAAATTCCAGACTTGGCTCGAGTTTGCATAGAGTGAGTATTAATTGGCATCGAACTCATAGCAGTTGTAGTGTTATCTGCAGTCTCAGGCAATAAATTTGCAGTATCTGTGATCTGACAAGAATTATTAGCACAAGTAATATTATCGTTGATCTCAACTATAGATGGACTAGAATTGTCAACAGTGGGTAATTGTGATGGGCTTGGGTTTTGAGGAGTTGATGGAGACATGTTTAAGAGAGTGAGTAATGGAGTTGGGTCAATAATTGTTGGAGGGGAATGGGATTTGGGTTTAATGGAAGATGTGGCAAAAGGAAAAATGGTTTCATGGAAAATAACATGACGAGAGACAATTGATTTCTTTGTTTGAGGGTTATAGCATATATAACCTTTGAAATGAAGAGGATAGCCAATGAAAATGTGTTGAGATGTTTTGGGTTCAAGTTTATGTTTATTGGTTGGTTTTAACAGAGGATAACATGCACACCCAAAAACTTTTAAATGATGCAAATCAGGAGTATGACCATAAAGTGTTTCAAACGGAGAAGACATATTAAGGGATGAAGAAGGCATGCGATTTATAAGAAAAACGGCAGTAGAGAAAGCATAAGGCCAAAATTCAAGAGGAACAGAAGAATGAACAAGTAATGACATTGCAGTTTCAACAATATGTCTATGTTTACGTTCTGCAACTCCATTTTGTTCAGGAGTGTAAGGACAAGATTTTTTATGCAAAATTCCTTTGGATTCAAAGAATGAAAGAATAGACTTATTGCTATATTCACCACCACCATCAGATCGAAAAACTTTTAACTTTTTAGATAAAAGGTTTTCAACAAATGGTACGAATTTGTGAAGAATTGTAGTCACATCAGATTTTTTAACCAAAGGAAATAGCCAAGTAAATTTGCTAAAATTATCAATAAAACTAACATAATAGTGATATCCATTGAGAGAAATAACTGGAGAAGGTCCCCATACATCACTATGAACAAGTTCAAGTGGTGCAAAAGAAATTGAAAGCGACATTGGAAAGGAAAGCTTAGACATTTTAGCTTTTAAGCAACTAGGACATTCATGAGTAGAAATAGATGAAGATAAAGACAGACCAAGACGAGATAGACTAGAAAGTAAAACTTTAGGAGCAGGATGTCCAAACCGATGATGCCACAAGGAAGACTCCTGTTTTGCATGAAAATTATAGTTTTTGGGGTGCAGTTCAGGGCGAGATAGAGACAACGAACTTGGAATTGGGTAAAGGCCATTGATGCTAGCACCGGTGTGTAGGATTTTGCCAGAAACCTTATCCTGAATGAGGAACCAGTCAGTATCAAAGATAAAAATGCAATTATTATCATGGCAAAATTTATGAACAGATAAGAGGTTAGTAGCCAATTGAGGAGCATGTAGAATTTTAGAGAGAGTAAAGGTATGGGAGGGAGTCGAAAGTATACCACTACCAGTGTTTTGGATATTTAGGGACTGACCATTACCCACTGTGACTGATTCTTCGCCATTGTAGTTGTTCGATAAATTAAGATTGGCTAAGTCATTCGTCATGTGAACATTGCATCCACTGTCAGATAACCAAAAATTGTCAGAATTATCAGGAGTATGCTCAGAGTTTATTGAATTTACCGCCATAGCTGCTAATTGGGTCGGAGGATGGCGACCCTGATAGGAAAAGTTCATCCGATTGTAACAATCAAGTGCACCATGTCCATATTTTGAGCAGATTTGACACGAAATTCGGCCCACATTATTGGTATTTTCGCCAGACCCAATTTGAAAACTAGGCCCAATTTGGACACCCGAATGTGACCCATTTCCCAGAATTCCACGGCTGAAATTAGAGCCATATGAAGCTCCATTTTGAGGCCTGGAAGTGCGTGAGTTTGGCCCATAATGAGCAGAATTTTGAGGCCCATAATAAGTAGAATTTGGTGGCCCATAACCATAAGTGAATCCATGTGAAGAATTCGGCTGGAGAGTAGGGTTTTGCGCCGCACGACCCCTGGGATTTCCGAAGTTATTCCGTCTTCCGCGCCCACGACTACCGTTCGGAGAAGAAGACGAAGATCCTCTGGAGTTAAATGCCGCCATCGCCGTGGGTAAGGGATCAACGGTGGAACTCTTCCGAATCGTCTTTTCTTCGGCATTGAGGAGGGCGTGAAGTTCTTCGAGGGTAAGAGTGCCGCTGCGAGTTCGGATTGATGTTCGGAATGCACTGAAATCATCTGGTAAGCCATTCAATGTATGTACTAAAATTTCTTCATCTTCAATTGAAACAGAGGCGGCCGCAAGTTTGTCAACGATTTCTTTGATTCTGCAAGTATATTTTTCAATTGATTCTGTAGAAAGCTTCTTGATGGTATAAAGGGCAGATCGTAAGTCAAGGATATTGGAACGAGTCTTGGACGAGTAACGCTTTTCTAGTGAACACCAGAGATCTTTTGCAGAGGTGGATCCAACAACATGAGCAAGAGCCGAGGGAGAAAGAGTTGCATTGATCAGTGTGATAAGAGCTTGATCACGAGAGATCCATTGAAGATAATCAGGGTTAACTGCTGTTGTATCTGCACCAGTGGACGAACGAACAAATTGGTGAGGTTTGGGGAGAGTTTCATCAATGTGGCCGAATAGGGCATGAGCCTTCAAAATAGAGGTTACTTGATATTTCCATAGAACGAAATTGGTTGAGTCGAGGCGAAGTGGTACTAGGTTGCAGATGTTGGATAGAAGAAATAAAGGGGAAGACATTGAAGCAGGTGTTGAAGGTGCTGAGGAAGAGGCCATGGTAAATACGTGAGGAAGGAGAAAAAAAATTAGGTATGCTCTGATACCATAAAGGATCAATGAATAATTCTAATATTTTCTCTTGAATTGATCATACAAAATGAGGTCCCTTTTGTATACAAGGATGGACCAAATTTAAGGCAAGATACAAGCCACAAATTAAGCAGAATTAAATGTACAAATCTTTACAAATTATGAAGCTAGAATCAAGGTAATAATGAGGAGGATTATGTGCTCTAATAATAATCACTTTATTAATTGGTATATATATTTTTAGTTCAATAACACGTGAAGGTGAGAGAACTCGAACATTTGACCTCTTGATCGAGGATATATGTCTTAACTAATTGAGCTATACACAAATTGACTTATAAATATAAATGGAGTTACTGTTATTTCTTTTAAACTTTTATGGACTATGTTGGCATACTTGCAAAATATCTCATGATTTCTTTCATTATGCTGTTGCCTTGGTTTAATTTGCTCCTCCATTGATCCAATGTGTTTTCTATAAGTTTTTATATTTTCCATATGGATTGGGAAGCATAAGTTTGTGTTCTCAATATTTTGAATTGTACAAAAGAGTGGTCTATAGCAACTTGAATTTGTGTAACATGTGTTTTATTTGTGAGTTTATGGAAGTAGTAAAATTTAGGGAAAAAAATACCTTTTTGGTCTTTGAATTTTAAGTAATAGGTGCGTTTGGTCCATAAATTTTCAAAATAGACCTTTTTAGTCATCGAGTTTTGAGAAATAGGTTTAAAAAGGTCCTTAAGTTTTCAAAATTGACATTTTTAGTCTCTGAGTTTTGAGAAATAGGTTTAAAAGGTCTCTAATATTATTTTTTTCAAAATTTTAAATTAGTACTTTTTACTCTTTTTTTTTTAAATTTAAAAAGCCATTCAATATTAAAAAATAATGCAAAAATATTAATTTAAAAAAGTTGAAAAAAATAATATTAGGAACCTTTTAAACCTATTTCTCAAAACTCAAAGACTAAAAATGTCCATTTTGAAAACTTAGGGACCTTTTAAACCTATTTCTCAAAACTCAGGGACTAAAAAGGTCTATTTTGAAAACTCAGGGACTAATCGCACATATTTCTCAAAACTCAAGGACCAAAAAGGTAATTTTCCCTAAAATTTATAAAATAATGTAAAATATAGGTTTTCACATAAACCTCGGGCTGTGACCCAAAAAAATTAAGGCCCCGTTTGATAACCATTTGGTTTTTTGTTTTTGGTTTTTGAAAATTAAGCTTAAAAACACTACTGTTCCTACACATAAGTTTCTTGACTTTGTTACCTACCTTCTTCTTATGTTTTAAAAAACCAAGTCAAATTTTGGAAACTGAAAAAAGTAGTTTCCAAAAACTTGTTTTTGTTTTTAGAATTTGGCTAGGAAGTTAAATGTGTCATTAACAAAGATGCAAACCATGATAAGAAAATTGGGGAAAAACAAGCATAATTTTCAAAAACCAAAAACAAAAAACCAAATGGTTATCAAACGGGGCCTAACAAATTCATAACTTTATGATATAGGCAGAAAACACAAATACAAAACATAACTTCAATTTAACTTTAATTTTAAAGTCTTAACTAGTGAACGAACACTACTCAAAATTATTAACTCCAAAACAAAATAAATTAAAAAAAAATAATGCATCAAAATAGGATACAATTTTTCTTTTGAGTCACGTTCACCAACTTGTGATGGTGGAAATTTTAAACATATGATCTTTCAATCGATGATATATGTTGATGCCAAAATCCGGACAGAAGACTCACCTGACCTTCACGTGACACCAACAATGAATTTGTAGAAGCTGGGAAGACGTGACCTGCAAAACCAGCAAGAATCGCTGCACATCGGTGTGGTGTAGGCCACACCGCCTCCGATGCTTAAGTCAGAAAACCGAGGAGAAGCTAGAAAGTAAGGGGAGAAGTCGAAAATAAAGTTTTTGAAACCCTTCTTCAGTGATGAAGAGGGGTTTTAATACCTGCTCATCCTCCTAGGGTTTTTAGGAATTTGGAGGTGTTTCGAGATCATCCAGGTGGAACCGGAGCGGTCCGGGGCATCAGGGATCGAAAAGAAGTGACCGAGCTTGGCCCGCGCAAGCGGGCCGAATGGTGGGCCTCGGCCGACCCTTTGGTCCGGTCTTCCTC
Source organism: Luffa aegyptiaca (assembly GCA_017139565.1). Classification (NCBI taxonomy): domain Eukaryota; kingdom Viridiplantae; phylum Streptophyta; class Magnoliopsida; order Cucurbitales; family Cucurbitaceae; genus Luffa; species Luffa aegyptiaca. The sequence goes on from CM029401.1 coordinate 37,698,008, forward strand.
TGGGTCGGCTTTCTGGTCCCACCTTTGTCCGATTGTCCTCGTCAGCTCTTTGTGCGTCAGCATGGTCCAAAATTACCTATAACAATATAGATGTTGACCAATTAATCTATGTTCAAGTTGGCAAAAATAGAACATGATTAAAAGGAAAGATATCATGAAATGAGATAATACAACATTATGGTTTTTGACACTTTTGGCTAAATTATTGTTGTTGTGACTTTTTCTATTCGACAGATCGTCCTCAACTTAATCTTTTTTTTGTTCTTCTTTTATTATCTCTTCCCATAAAATGAAACAATGTCCAATCAATCTCATAGTGTTTGTAGTTAGAAATTCCTTATCAACTTAAAAGAAGGCAACTTTTGCAAAAGAGGGTTGGGTTTTTACAATCTTTTTTCCTTGAGACCCATGCATGGTTATTTTATAAGGTCCCCTTCCCCTCTAAGGAATGAAACTTTCTTTGAAGAGGGTCTTTCAAATCTTTTCTTGACATCCCTTTCCAAGGAAGGGGGGTCCCTTCATGGAGATTGGAGAGGGGTGACCCTTTGCACTAAGGGGTGGTGGGTTTGACTTGCATTATTAAAGAGGATGGGAGATGGCATAGTGTGGTAGGATTTTTTTTATTATTATTTATTAAGAAAAATTGAATGAAGAATTTTAGCTCCACACAAATTAAATGTAATTTCTATTTTTTCTTTTTCAATGTGGCTTATTTTTGTCAGATTAAAAATATTGATAGGACATAAACATAAAGTAAGTAAATCAACAAATTTGATTATACAAGTAAGTTGGAGATTTTCTTGGATGATTTTTTTTTTTTTAATGTAGTTTAATGGTTATGTGAGAGGGTGGGATTATTCAAATTTTTTATTTTTTATTTTTTGGTAGAAGTTATAATGTTTAACTAGTTGAATTATTTCAAGCCGTTAGTCATGAATGTTTAATTTAGCCGTTGACATTTAAAACTCATGTTTTTGTCCCTTGAGTTTTAATAAGTTCTAAATTGAATATTATTAAAAAAAAAAATCAAGTTAGGAATTAATGAAAAAGGATGAGATTTGTTTTGTTGTTAATTTACCCTTCATCACATGACTATAATAAGAATGTAAGTACTCTAAATTACTCACATATTAATAAAAAAAAATAGAGTGTATTTAGCTCAATAGTATATGGGAGTGAAGATTCAAACATCTAACCTTTAAGTAAAGGAATATCATGTTTTAACTAGTTGACTTAAGTTCAAGTTAGTGAAAAAAATAAAATAATTTATGCCCTTAAACTTTGAAGCTTGTATCACTTTAAAACCCCTAATGATTGTATTAATTAAAACACTAAACTTTCGTAAGCGAATAAATTTAGACCATAAGTTAGAATTTCATTTTAATTAAAATAGTTAATGCATAACTTTCACACGTGTATAAGATTTTCTGAAATGTAGGGATTAACATAAATTAGAGAGAAGTACTGGAATCAAATGCGATTTTCCATTAATATGAGTGGGTTTTCATCTTCTTGTCTTCTCCTATTTTTCTTTACTTATTTAGGAAGGAATAGTTGCATGATAATTCTTTTTGCTACTTTGGTAGAACTTTGGGAGAAGACTCATTTTGGGTGGTTTTTGAGTATTAAAATGGAACCATGTGAAAATAGTCATAAATCACTAAAAAAAAAAGGTGATTCTAAATTGATTTATTTATAAAAATTTATATATAATTATTATTTTGGAGGGATTTTTATTAATATAGCTCCAAAAAAAAATAATTTAGGATTATAAATTGATTTTTACTAAAAGTGAAATGTGTTAAATCAGTAAAAGAAAATGAAAGACATCAGAAGATGAAAGGAAACCTGTTCTAGAAAATGTTTAGACACTTAAGAGTATAGATACCAAAATAATAATAATAATAATAACAATAATAAAGAAGAACAACTCATGGTTTTCCATATTTTGGAGCAATGAATGAATTTAAAACTCATTAAAATTAGATGGATTGGTATGAAACTTTTCGCACAATATAAAAAATATAAGTTAAATTACCAAGTTGGTTACCTATAATTTGATCTTGACAAATCACCTTCATATCATTTTGAATTTACTATTTTTCCTTATTATGAACTCAACATTAAACTCTAATAGAGCAAAATAAATTGAAAACATCATGTAAATAAAACATGACATGTATTCAAGGTAGGAAAAGAAAAAAAAAAGACAATACTTAGTATTATAGATCCTACTTCTTTCAACTAAAACTAAAAGGTGATCTCATCAATTTTGTCGAGCTTGTCCTTGGTCGTTTTTTGCCATTGCAGTAGAGAAGACAACACAGTAGTCCATTGTGTTACCAATTGCGCTTGTAACCTTTCGTTTTGTGAGTTCCAGGGGATCTGATTTCGCAGGAGAATGAGCATTCATTTTGGGCCTTGGGTTGTCAGCTTGGCTTTTTCCTCTTCTTTACGAGGGTGGTTGTAATAGTTTTTCTTCATTAATTAATCATTTATTTCAAAAAAAAAAAAAAAAAGACTCCACACAATAAAATAAAAATGTTTATTAATTACATAATTAATATTATTGAAAGTAATACTAACTAAAAACTTATCGAAACATTAATTTTTTTTTACTAACAACAAGACTCGAACCTCTACATTTTTAAGTGAGAAAGTATGATTGAAATAGAGATATTTAAAATTATAAAGTTTGAGTTAAAATTAAAATCAAATCACAAAGATTAGATTCAAACCGAAGCTTTTTTAAAAGTAACATAAATAAATAACTTAAAAACTATGATGAGAGTCGACTGAGAGACGGGGGTAATTTAAGGAAACTCAAAACTGGGAAAACTGCAAATGCAAAATGTCAGAAACGTCCTAATTTACACCCAATGAACACGCAAAGACAGAGGTAATAAAGTTAAAAATGGAAGGGCAAACACGGAACATAAAGAAAGCTGACTCTGGGCAGCGAACACAGCAAGGGGCAGAGAACAGCCGCTGCCCGTGCAGCTGCCGTTTTCAGAAACCAGAACACAGAACCTTTTAACAGTCTCAGTAACGTAGGGATTCGCGAAAAACAAAACAAATCAACATCACATCCAAGCCTTAGATTTGAAACAGAGGGCCGTGATTGGACGGTGAGACTCAATCGCGTCAACAGCGCGTGGATCAGTGATGGCTCTGACTATTCTTCAATTAAATTATATTAAAAACAAAATAGTAATTAAAAATTTAATAAGATTCGCTTTTTTTTTTTTATTTTAATTTTATTTCTCTGACAGGAAACAGCGAATCGTTCTGATCGGACACTTTGGGTTGATTGTGTACTTTGATGATCTTTTTCTTGCTTTTATCGTCCATATTCAAATCCCAATTCCATTTCCTTCTTCTCTTTCCCTTCATTTCCCTTTCACACTCTTTTTCTTTTTATTATTTCTTTCAAATATATACTTAAAAACAATTTTTTTTTTTCTAAACACAATTTTAATTATAATTACCCATTTAAGTCTTTAGAATTCATGTTGTTTGATTTCTTCTTGCTGATGTGAATAGAATTCTAATCTATCATTTTAAATGATGATGATTTGTTTAGATTGTTTGTTTTAGATGATGACATTAGGGGTTTGCTTAAGCAAAGTCAACAAATTATTTTTTAAGATTTAGAAATATATATTTTTTAATCAAATTTAATTTTTTTTTTTTTTTAATTATAGAAAGTTAGGTTCAAACTTTTAACCTTGAATAAATGCTGAAATAAATACTTATCAATATACTACTATATAAATTAAACTAATAGTGTAAGCATCAAAGCTAGCCATAAAAGTGGTTAAAAATATTATTTACCTCTTAAGAGTTGGAGGTTTGAATCTCATCTCCTTGTTGCTCTTAAAATTTTTTTTTAAAAAAAAAACATTAAAATTGATAATATGTTTTATTAGAATTTGGGACTGCATCAATTAGGTTCTTTATATATTCAAGAATTTAAAAGTCAATCAATATATTAGATATATAATTTAATTTTATGCTTAATGACTTTAAACTTTCATTTTTATTTTTAGTAGGCTTATGAATTTTAAAAAATGTTGAATGGATGAATGATTTAGTAGACACAAAATTGAAAGTTGAAGGACCCATGGGACACAAAAGTGAAAGTTTAACAACATACTAGATACTTTTAAAAGTTCAAGAATCTATTGGACACAAAATTAAAAGTTTGATAGGACCTATTTGACACTCTTCAAAGTTCATGGTTTAAATTGACACAATCTAGTTCAGAAACTAAACTTCTAATTTAACCTAATACTATGATACTCAAATCCGACTAAAAAACAAACACGATGATATAGAACCAAAAGTAATAATAATAATTGTTATAGGTAATTTTGGATCACGTCGATGTATAAGGAGCTGACGAGGACAACCCGACACGAGTCCAAAAATAGGACTGAAAGATGGACCCCAAAGGCGAAACGGGCCAAGGTCGGAGGGACCGGGCCTTGGCCCGACCCATATGGTCGGCCTCGACCCGAGGCCGAGAGGTTGACCACTCGGCCCATTTGCGTGGGCTGAGTCCGTCCACCTCCGTTCGATCCCTGCTACCTCTGGCCGCCCCGGTTCCACCTGGTTCAGCTCGAAACGCCTCCAAATGCCTAAAAGCCCTAGAGCATGAACAAGTATTTAAACCCCTCTTCATCACTAAAGAGGGGACCCGAACGCTCTTCTCTACTCTCTCCTCTTGCTCTCTTGCTTTCCTCCTTTCGTTCTCTGACTTAAGCATCGGAGGCGATGTGGCAAGCACCACACCGGTGTGCAGGTTTATTGTCTTGCAGGCCACGTCTTCCCCCCCTCTCAAACAAATTTACGTTGGTGGCACGTGAAAGTCAGGTGAGTTCCTCCTGTCCAAAATTGATCATCAACAATAATAAATCATAAAAATAGAAACTTCAACCAATTGGATGTATTAATGTCAACATTATTTAGGTTTACGCTTCAATTAAGATTAAAAATGATATTCAATTTAGTACAGACCGCAGAGATAAAGATTAAAAAAGAAAAGGGTAAAATACCCTTTTGGTCCCTCATGTTTCGGGGTCGTTTCTAATAGGTCCCTAGCTTTGAAAATTGAACAATCAAGTCCCCAATATTCCATAAATGGTTCTATTGAGTCCCTCCATTAACGGTTCCGTCAAAGGGCTGACGGCGATGCTGACTGGACACTGACGGGGCGCTGACGAGACCGTCGACGGGGCGGTGACTGGACGGTGACTAGGCATCCTTAATTTTGACATGAAATGTCTGAAAAAACGTGGGAAATGAAATGATGAAGACGACGTGGCACTATCCTGACCAGACACGCTTGTCCATGATTTGATGTTTGAAGTAGCTTCTAGTGGAAGCTACCATTCTCCTTCTCCCAAGACCGTTCGATTCCTCTCCCTCTCAGTTAACACACGACTCTTGTGATTCCATCTCTCTCTCGTCTCTTTCGATTCAGTTCCAGGGAAGTTTCATCTCTCGTCTGCTTGAATTCCAGAAGAGAAAGTTGAAGAATTCGTGTAGAACGAATTGGCGACAAAGACTTATCCAACTACCAGTCCATTTGATTCAGCAACCAGGTTTTCAACCTGATTCTCATCTTTGCATGTTGTACATTTCTTCATTTTCAGAACATTTGTCTTCATTTCTTCTTCAAGTTCATTTTCTCTAAGTTTTTTGGCATCGTGAGTCCTTTTGGCATGTGTTTCATCCGTGAGTCTTTTTCCATTCCCTATTTCAATCTCTGTTTGTGAATATATTTTGCTCTAATTGTTGAGTTGCTTGCGTTGTCATTTTTCTTTAGTTTTTCTTGGATGTTCGGTGTAGGGTTTAATGTGATTTTTTTTAATGTACAGAAAAATGGACGAGGTGTTTCATATCAATTTTCATTATAATGGTCGTATGGTATTCCTCCCTAGTCTGAAGTACATTGGTGGAAGGCAAGCCGTTATTCGAGGGATAGATTGTGATAGGGTCTCGTTGATAGAGTTACGCATGATGTTGACTGATCTTGAAGTGTTCAATGTTGAGGAGTTTTATTATGTTAGGCCTGGGTATACACTGTCTATCGGGTTCAAGGTCTTGTTAACTGATGCTGATGTCGTAAAAATGGTTAGTATAGTTCCTGAAAGTAGACTTATCCACATTTATGTTGAACATAATCCGAACATTGAAGTTTTAGACCTAACTGAACCTGTTGCAATGGAAAGACCAATTTTTTTGGAGTGGCGACCTAGTGCTGAACAAAACCCCGTTCAAAACCAAGTAGAATTGGATGACTTTGTTGAGGTAGAAGTGTCTGGAGAGTCTTCTTTAAGTGATAGTGATAGTGCAAGTTCTTCTCTGTCTAGAGAGTCTATTGCTTCACTGAATATCAATGTCAATGTGGCTGAAGAGGATGTAGATTCAGATATTGGGTCATATTCGAATCTCCATACACCTATAGGGTCTGACGAAGAAGAGGATGTTAGGGGTCTTGAATTTAGGGCTGAGACGGATATGAACCAGGTTGAGTTTAGGTTAGGGATGAGGTTTACCAGTCCGAAGGTCTTAAAAGATGCCATAAAAGAATATGCTGTTAGAAAGGGTCACAATATCAAATTCATAAAGAACGATAAGGTGAGGGTCACAACGGTTTGTTATGGACAGTGTAAATGGAGGTTGCATGCTAGTGTTATTGAAAACGATAACACTATTCAAATTAAGACATAAGACATACATGGGTGATCATACATGCAGTAGGGAATTTGCAAACAGGAACATGAACTCCAATTGGGTTGCCAAGATGTATTTGGAACGGTTTAAGAGTCAACCTAATTGGTCTCTTTCTGAAATTGTTGAGGAGGTGAAGAAGGACTATCAGGTAAGAATTTCTCGAAGTCAAGCCTATAGGGCAAGGCGTAAGGCAAACAAGAGGATCAATGGTAGTCTTAATGAACAATATAAGAAACTGTGGGATTATGCTGCAGAGATTAGGAGGTCCAATGTTGGATCAACGGCGAAAATTCAATGTGAGAGGGTTACTGAAGATTCTCCCCCTGTTTTTAGGAGATGTTATGTTTGTTTTAAGGCTTGCAAGGACGGGTTCTTGGCGGGTTGCAGGCCATTTATTGCCTTAGATGCCTGCCATCTAAAAGGTCCTTGTCAAGGGCAATTAATGGCTGCAATTGGTGTTGATGGTGACGACAGTTTGTACCCTATTGCGTGGGCCATAGTTGAGGCAGAAACGAAGGATAGCTGGACATGGTTCCTCGTTTTGCTACAGACAGACATTGGATGTTTCACATCTAAAGGATACACATTCATCTCAGATCAACAAAAGGTACGTATTTTTTCTTCAATAAAACATGTTAGTTATATTTTAGTGACTTGTAATGTTTACATTCAAACTTTCTTTTCATAGGGTTTAGTTCCGACGTTTGAGGAATTTTTTCCAAATGTGGCTCATCGTTTCTGTGTGCGACATTTGTATGGCAGTTTTCAAAAAGAATTTAAAGGGTTAGCATTGAAGACTTTGTTTTGGAGGGCTGCTAAGTGTAACAACATGAAGGATTTTAATGATGTTATGACTGAGATTGGTAGGTTAAATGTTGGGGCTTACCAATATTTGAGTGGGATTCCTAGCAAGTATTGGTCTAGGCATGCCTTTCAATGTAATCCGAAGTGTGATTTCTTGCTTAATAATTTATCGGAGTCATTTAATGCACTTGTACTGCCAGCAAGAAACAAGCCCATAATTCAACTATTTGAAACCATTAGGAAGTTGGTAATGGTTAGGATAACCAAGAAGCATGAAAAATGTAATAGGATGGAAAAGGAAATTGGAAATAGAATTCTGAAGAAACTTGAGAAGAATATAAGTAGCTCTAGGAGTGCAATACCTTTGTGGGCTGGGAATGGGAAGTTTGAAGTGGAGTCAGGTACAACTCAATATGCTGTAGATATTGATCAACAAACTTGTACGCGTGGGTTGTGGCAAGTAAGTGGGATTCCATGTCCACATCTGTGCAATGCATATATTATGTGAAAAAGAAGCCCGAAGAGTTTGTTGATGATGTATACAGAAAAAAAGCACTCATGGAAACCTACTCCCACTTTCTTCTACCTCTGAATGGTCATGACATTTGGCCAAAGACGACGTATGAGCCCATTCTCCCACCAGTTATCCGAAGACCACCTGACCGACCAAGAAAACAGAGGAAACGAGATGATGATGAAGCTGGGACTTCAAGTACCAAAATGCCTAGGAAGTTTAGATGCGGTAGATGTAGGTTGCCCGGACACAACTCTAGATCTTGCAAAGGTCCAGTGAAGAAGAGATCAAGGAAAACATCAAGTTCTACATTCATGGGGTTTAGTATTCCATGTGTAAGTATTACATTCCTAAACTTATTGTGTAACAAAATTCTATGTCATGAAAAATGCATTACTTACTATGTTTGTTGTCTACCAGGAACATATTGGAACACAAGAGTCTGCTCTGGAACTTCATCTACTCCACAGGGGACTCCATCTGCTTCTGGGACTGCTTATACTGCAACTGCATTTGCTGCCGAGGCTTCATATGCTGCTGGGACTCCTTATGCTGCTGGACATCCATCTGCTGCTTCAACTCCAAGTGTTGTCGGGACTCCATTTGTTGCTGACACTCCATATACTGCTGAACCTCCATCTGCTACTACAACTCCAAGTTCTGCTGGGACTCCGTCAACACCTTTAGGAACTACATCTGCTGCGACAAAAAGAGGAATGAAAAATAAGTGAAGGCTTGAGGAGTTAGATCTAGGGTTCCTTTTGTTGTTTTCTTTTGGATAGGATTAAATGTTGTGTGGGTCTGTCTTTATCACTTTATTTTGTGGTGGGTGTGCCTTTTATGACATATGACATACTGATAGGAATCTTTTGATTGGTGTGACACTCTAGGATAATGTGTCACTTTATTTTGTGGTGGGTGTGCATTTTATATAGAAACTTGAAGTGTTGAACCTATATTTTTTTTGTAGTATTGACAGACAAAATGAATGGAAAAAAAAATCATGTTCCTCCAGTTTCTGTCATGGTTTTTTTTTAATTGTAAATACAGGGTGTTTCTGAACATACAGGGACTGTTGGTGCAACGTTGCACACGAACCCACAGGTTTAAGTTTGTCATGGTTTTGTTTAGTACCTAGGGACTGTTGGTGCAACTTTCGCGTATTTCCCACGAACCCACTCATTTCCTCCAGTTTTACCCCATATCCATCCCAACACCCATAGGAACAAAAAAAAAAAAAAAACACGAACGGATGGTCAACAACATCGTTTAGTACCCAGGGACTGTTGGTGCAACTTTCGCTCATTGCCCACGAACCCACTCATTTCCTCCAGTTTTACCCCATATCCATCCAAACACCCATAGGAACAAAAAAAAAAAAAACACGAACGGATGGTCAACGACATCGTTTAGTACCCAGGGACTGTTGTGCAACTTTCGCTCATTGCCCACGAACCCACTCTTTTCCTCCAGTTTTGCCCCATATCCATCCCAACACCCTTTTTGTGTAAAAGTTATCATCATAAACATTCCGTTATATATGCGAGAATAAACAACCATTTCCATCACACAACAACTACATTCAAAGCAAAGAACACCATCATGTCCAAGATAAAATTTCATGTCCAAACTATCATTTCATTGCACAGAAGAGTTCATAATACATTTTTCATCTTAAACAAAATTACATAAAATCCAACTAATATAACAATAATTATCCTGTAGATCTTCATAGAGCACCGCAGCATCTTTGTCTCTTTCTTCAATCTCCAAACTTCATCTCTCAAGTCATTTATAACGTTTTTTTCATGCCGACAAATTGCAGGGTCAAACCAAGCAAAAAACCCACATCCAGAACCTCTCCCCTGTAGTTAAAGAAGAGACATGTAATGAGGAACATCCCCAAAATCGGGTATATCCATACATGTAAAAAAATACAGTACTTACCTTGTATGAGGCACATCCCCAAAATCGACGCCCTGGATTTGATTTCGTCCATGATGTTTTCAGATGAGTTCGTAGACCACAATAGTAGAACGTCTCTTTTCTATTTGACATACTCCTACTCATCGACTCTGAATGTTCATTTCGGTCTTCCATGCGATTTTCCAAAGGCGCTGACTCGACGCTGTTAACCCTAAACTATGTATCGAAGACAAAGGAATGGCAGAAGGAGCGTTGTTTTTTCTGCCCTAGATCCGTATCAAAGAAGATGAAAGAAAAGGGCTTTTGTGCCCTAGATCCGTATCGAAGACAATGACGCTGAAGAAAACGACTTTTGTGCCCTAGGTCTTTATCGAAGAAGATGAAAGAAAATGGCCTTTGTGCCCTAGATCCGAATCGAAGAAGATGAAAGAAAATGGCCTTTGTGTCCTAGATCCAAATCCAAGAAGATGAAGGAGATGGCCTTTGTGCCCTAGATTCGAATCGAAGAAGATGAAGAAAAGGAGATCACCACTGTATCGAAGAAAAGAAAACGAATGGGAGAAAAAAAATTGGGTTTTTTTTTTTTTGTTAAAATGATAATATAATGACATGTACAATTTTAATCTTTTGAATTCCATGTCAAAATTAAGGATGCCCAGTCACCGTCCAGTCAGTGCCCCGTCAGTGTCCAGTCAGCATCGCCGTCAGCCCTTTGACGGAACCGTTAATGGAGGGACTCAATAGAACCATTTATGGAATATTGGGGACTTGATTGTTCAATTTTCAAAGCTAGGGACCTATTAGAAACGACCCCGAAACATGAGGGACCAAAAAGGTATTTTACCCAAAAGAAAAAGTAGATTTTTAAATATATCCTCTTTTTTCTTTTTTCTTTTTTAATATAATAAAGAAGTAATTAAATCCGACCAGCAAGAAGTGTTCCCAATTACGTTAACAAGCATTTTCAAACAAACTGTGCCACGCGTCTCTTTCACGGAACTCAAACAGCAAATCTTTTTCTGCCACGTGGCAAGCCGTTGGCCGGCCGTCACATTAATCTATGTTAATAAATCATTACCAGCCAGAGACCAAATTTATTATTATTTTTTTCTTTTCTTTAAACAGAGAGCTCGTGTTCTCTTCTCTCTCTATAATTAAACACGAAGTCATGGATAATTAAATTTTAAGTTCCTAAAAAACAATTAAAAAAACATGAAAAACGATAATAATAATAATAAATAAGTAAAAGAAATAGATGGAAGTAATAACTCCAACTCCGACCAATAATCCTGTATAACGACTCATTAATCAATGAAGTATAATTATTATGAATGTGCCAGTGACGACACGTGGACGGTCCTGATTAAAGACTAGGGATACTGTAATTTTCTCTTATTTATTTATTTATTATTTTGGATTATATCTAAACGAATAATTTGATTACATAGTGGACAGTGGGGCACACGCGCCAATTGATTAGATATCATGGGGGCATAAAAAAACCCACTCTCAATTTTTTTTAAAAAAAAGAAAATTTAAAATAGTAATAAAAAAAAGAAAAAATAAACTGGTTTTTGCAGTGAGATGGAGGCTGTTGGACGGGAGAAGCGTTTCCATCAGTACACGATGTCATGATGACGTCAACCTTGGGTCCCACTGTCATGACTGTGGGACCCACCTTCTTCGATTTATTTCTCCTTCTGCACGGTGAAATGAAACAAGTTGAACTGCCACGTGGGAGATTTGATGAATGAACAAGTTAAAATATTTAAATTAATAATTTTTAAGCGCGTGATCGAGTTATTTTTAAATTCCTTTCTACTTCTTTTTTCTTTTGTCAATTATACAAATTTAGCCACAAATGACAAAACTAAATACCCATAAAAACAACTGGCCACAATTTTTTTTTTCTTTTTTTCAAAAGGAAAAAAAAAAAAAGAAAAAAAAAGAAAAACTCTATCTATTGTTGAGTATTAATTTTACCATTTATATTTCATCATTCCATTTGTTCAAGTTGAATTGAACTCACTAAAAGTGAAAAAATGGTTTTTCTTTTTTTTTTTTCCCTCTTATTGTACATTAGCAAGTTGTTGTTCACTCTTCAATTTTTTCTAAAATGATAATTAATAATAATTTTATTTGAACAATTTGTGTACTATAATAGTCTCTATGTACTATTATAGAGGTGGAAATTAAAGTTTATAAATGTGCTCAAATTTAAGTTGAAATTATGAAGGTATTCAACATACATCAATTTAACATTAATTAGCCGAGTCGACTTCCATTATTAAGATTCTACTATGTTGATGATTGGCAAGAATAAAGCTTCATAAGAAATTGGTAAGAAGAATTTGGTGAGGAGTTTCAACATATATGAATATGTTGGTGAGATACTTTATATAGGAAAAAAAAGGTTTTGAGTTTGCATAATAATTAGTTTAGTACTTAAAAAGATAAAATTCTTATCAAATCAAATCAAGCCCTTATCCTCGTGGATCCCCTCGATATATGATTGGAGTTTTTGAAGTAGAACTCAAGCAAAAGTTGAGATCAATAAAAATAAGAAAAAAAATATATATAGTAAGAGAAAATGGAAAATACTAATTTTATTTGACAAACAAAGTCGAGAAACTCTTTGTTTATACTATAACGTATTAGATAACATGAGGTTCCATCTCAAAACCAATTGACAATGAGAAGAGTAACCGATGTATCTTATAAATTTTGAGGTCTCGACTGTAGTGATAAAGGGTAATTCACAGCAAAGCTAAACACTTGAATAAATCAATTAGATTTTGGTTTTGTTTATTGAATAAAAACAAGGTAGTAGTACCACCATGTATGAAAGTTAGAGAATTTTGCAAAATGAAAAAAGAGATCACAAGTTAGAAAAACAGTAGAAAGGACATGAAAGTGCATAGGGAATCAAATACTTGATATCACATTACTTTTGCAGAGAGCAGAAGTGAAAGCTATGGAGTTTCCCTGTTTATCAAATTCCCAACAGTTTGACAAAGGCAAGCTGTGTGTGTGTTTGAGGGTTGCATCTTCTGGAAACAGTATCCATATTTCACTGTACCATTACAACTCAGGTGCCACTTCATGAATCTACATCATTGTCACCAAACTTCAAACAAAGTACACAAATTTTAAAAGTCTAATTTAATAATTTTTTTTTTTTTTTTTTAAAAAAAAATTAATGTCAATATAATATACATGGTTATTTTTAAAGTCTAATGATTAAAAATATTAATGTACTTTCCTACCTATGTTGATTTTATATTTATATACTTTTAAAAGTTTCAATTTCAACGTTGTATTTTAACTTGTTTATCCTAATAGTCCAAGTGGCTAATGATGATGGTAAAAAAAGTTGTTAACTAATTTTTATTTTTGAATAAAGGGAAAAACAGAACTAGCAAAGGGTAGAAATACCCAAAGAGCAGCCAGAAGTAGGACAGACACCTCCACTTAGTTCTTGTTAACTAAATTGATGACATATTAGTTCTTGTTCATATCTTGTCAGTGATATGTTTTCATTTGATTCATTTAACGTTATTCATCAACTTATAAACTACTAATATTAATAAATTAAAAGTTTTAATGACAGACAAATAAATTGATGATATTTAATAGAACAATACTTGAATGCATACCTCTATGTAGGCATCTCTCTACCTACCCCACTAAAATCTTGACAACCAAGAAAGAGAAAGGGATAAAATGAGTAAACTTTTCTATATTTCTTAGTTGTTAACATTTTAACAGTGGTATGTAGGAAGTGGTATGCAACCAAGTATTTTTCTATTTACTAACCCATTGTTTTCTTTATCTATTTTAAGTATCAAATTTTGTAAGAATATGGTCAATTTTTGAAATATAAGCTTCCAACCATAGCTTTAGAAATACCTAAAGATATCATCATTGTAAAATCAAAATGGATAAAATACAATTTTTCATAAAGATCATATTCTAGATAAGTTTATTAGTACTATTGAAAGTGTTTGAAATGATTTTAGAATAGTAAACTATTTAACAAAACTAAACATATAATTTAAATACATCATAATTAAAAAGTTCTTTTGAAGATTTTTAAAGCACTTTTTGAAAAATAATATTAAATTAGAATATTAATTAATTAATGCACATTATTGTTTTTCTAATTTTGAATGGCTATCGTGGGAAACAGAATGCGCCATTCAAATGATGCCTAGTGCTAGGCCCTACGAGGCCTATATGGGCTTTTAGCTTCAGGTTTGGGCTCGGGCCCAAATTATTTCTTTGAGAAGGAATTGTGGTAAATGACTAGAAAAAATGGACAACTAGATAAATGACCATTTTTAATGAGCCATTTTGAAAAATGGCCATTAGAATTTTTCATTCGAAAAATGGCCAAATGCTATTTTAAGTAAGTTTTCTTTGCCACGAATTAGACAAAAATACCCTTAATCGAAATAATTAAATTAAAATACACTATAAAATAGGAGAGAATTTGTTGCCCATAACCGAAATCTAAATCTAAGGACTAATTAAATTCAAATACACTATAAAATAGGAAAGAATCTATGATTTAGAAATTAATTTAAGCCAAATTAAATTAATAAATTTCAAAATAAAAAAGATAAAGACTCATACTAATCTATCTCAACCGAATAATTTGAAAACAAAAATTTAAACTAAAAAAATCTTATACTGATTTAAAATCACGATTTATGGGTATCATCAAAGATATACAGTATATTGAGAAAGAAAAACCATGCAAATACAAAGACTTATAATTTAAGTGCATTACACACTGTATTTGAAGTATTTACAGTCTCGGAATATAGGGATCTAATTTTGCAAAAAAAAAAAAAAAAGAATGAATAGGAATTAAAAAAAAAAGGAATACAAATATGAGGCAACGTTGGAAAGAAGTGAAGATCAAGAAATCGATCCGGTGGAAGATGATTGGTTGATTAAAAAATCTTCTCGAAAATTGACATGAAAACCTAAATTTTGAGTAATCTAACAAATTCCAACTGAAGATAAAATAGATAAGAGAAAGATGATTATTTATGGGATAACTAACTTTTTTTTTTTTAATTAAATCTTCCTCAAATATTGGATGAGTCTTGGAAATTGACTTGAAGAGTCAATTTAAACAGAATAATTTGAAAACGAAGCTTTAAATTAAGAAATCTTATACTAAATTAAAATCACTATTTATGGAGGAAAAAATAGGGGTACATAAAAGAAATACTTAGAAAAAAAAAATCATACCGATTGAGGCTACAATTTCACCGTGAATTGACGATCTCAAAAATCACTTAAAGCACATCAAATCAATTTAACCTTTTCAACTAAAGAAATTGAAATAAATAATAAAAATGAGAATTTGAAAACCTTACAAAATCTTACGCATGCTCCTCTTCATCACGCACATACAAAGACTTTACACACTGTATTTGAAGCATTTACATTCTCAAAATACAAATATCTAATTTTACAAAGGATAGATAAAATTACTTTCGGGAATAAAAGGATGAATAGGAATAAAAGAAATAATTCGAATATGAGGCAACATACCTATAATCAATAGTCTTTTCAGTGTTGGAAAGAAGTAAAGACAAGAAATCAATCAAAGTTGAGAACGGGTGGAAAAGATGATGAAGATGATGATTTGTTGATTCAAAATATATAAATTTAAATAGATAAGAGAGAAGATATAAGCTGTAACTATCGATCCCATGAATCATGGGATTAACAGTTTTGTTATGATTATTTTTTTTTTTTAAATTAAATCAAACATGTTTCCTCAAATATAGGATGAGACGTGAAAATTGACTTGAGGGTATAATTGGAAGAATAATTAACGTGAAAATAGGTTAAAAAAATCGGTTTGGCCATTTTTCATTGAAAAAAACTGTTTAACCATTTTTCAAAACTACCCTGTAATTTTTTGTCATTTCTGAGGATTTCCCTAGAAAAAATACCCCTCTTGTTTTTTGGCTAAGGAAATTCAATAATTGCAGGTATGGCTACCGCCCTTTTAGAAACTAATTTCCGAATTTTTTCCCAATTTTATCCTTGGTATGTACGTCTATACACAAACGCCGTTAATAGCTGCATACAGATTCTCCCATATTTTTCGGGTGGATGCACCCTAATTTACATGGATTTCGGGTTTTGATATCCCTCAAACGGTCAAACAAGATTTTCCTTGTAGGTTTCTTCTATCTCTATCTGGTGGATGTTTTCCATGATCTCTGCAGTAGAGATTAATTTTGAGCACTTTGCTCCGTTTTGATAGTGGCATGAAGTAATCATCGTCCTGTATCAAGATTCATGTTACAAACGAACAACAAAGACACGTATGTAGTAGCAGTGGCGGATCCAGGACTTCATGTCAGGGGGGCTATATAGAAGTAAGGTAAAATATCAATTTTTTCCCTAAAATTGATAAGGTGTTTCAATTTTTACTCTAAACTTTCAATTTCATCCTGTTGCACATTAAACTTAGATTAGTGTTGCAATTTTCACTTTAACATTAAAAAGTGTTGCAATTTTACCATATGGTAAATTTTCGTTGAGAGATTTTTCTATGTAAATATAAAAGAAAAAGAAATATATGTGTACTTCAATTAATTCTTGTGATAAATTTAATTTACTTATTAATATAATTATAATGAAATTTTCAAGATCGTGCTCAATCACTTACTTTAAAAAGTTTTTATGAAGTCCCTAAACTTTCACTTTTCTATCTAATAAGTCTCTGAATTTTCAATTTTGTATATAATAGATTATTGAATTAAAAAAGTCTATTAGGTTATAAATCTATTAGACATTAAATTGAAAACTTGAAGATTTACTAGATACAAAATTGAAAGTTTAAAGACCATTAACATGTTTTTTTTTTTTTTTTTTTTTTTTTTTTTTTTTAATTTAAAAAGCCTAAAACTAAAACTCAAAAATATTTTTATTGTTCAATCTTTATTTGACTCAAAAAGAAAATTAAAATTGAAAAAATAATTATAATAACATATGTTTGTTATTGTTTTAATTTAGGAATACAAATAATAAATTTAAATTTAAATTTAAACTATTTAAAATATAACAAACATTACTTACAAAAAAAAATAAAAAGAAAAAAGAAAAACGAAAAAAATGAAAAGAAAAAATAAAAACAAAAAAAAGAAAGAAAGAAAGAAGAAACAGAAAAAGAAAAAAAAAAAAAAAAAAAAAGAAAAGAAAAAACAAAAACAAAAGGAAATTGAAAAAGAAAAGAAAACGAGAAAAAAACGGAAAGGAAAAAATATATATAAATTCGCAACTAGAAGAGATCGGACCTGGGACTGAACGGATTTCAGGGAGGGCTATGACCATTAGAGCATGTCGAAATATTGTAATTTCTTTTCACTTTATCAAATTAAAGACATACAGGTAAAAGTTCAGGAGGGGCTCGAGCCCCCTGGGCCCATGCTACCTCCGCCACTATGTAGTAGTATAGGTGTTGGTTTTTTGGCCCTTAATCTCAAATTAATTCATTTTAATTAATTAATTAATCAATGTTTTGATGATAACAAATCCAATTTTTTTAATTACTGAAAATTTTAGTGTTTTAATGTGCCCATGGCGTAGAGCTCAGAACAAAAATTCCAACGCTTCTTGAATCACTCAAATCGGAGCTAAAACGAAGAAGTTATGACCGAAACAAGTTTTATCAAAAAATACCTGTATGATGACGTGGCGGCTGAGTCAGCATTATGGACCAATCCGACAACGACACCTGGAGCCATGGGAGAGTGGCATATGGAGCTTTTGGTTATTTAAATATTATATATATATATATATATATATATATATATTATATTATTTTAATTTTAAAAATCTTGTGTCCAACGGTTCTTTGATTTAAAAAAAAAAAATTGAAATGATGATGTGCATTAAATGCTGAAGCTGTTGGAATTTTTTTTAAAAAATTATAAATTTTATTTTGGGCAAAATGCACTTTTGGTCCTGAGGTTTGGGATTCATGTCTATTTGGTCCTTGAAGTTTCAAAACATACATTTTAGTCCTCCAGGTTTGTAAAACTATTCTAAATGGTCCTTGACTTAACTCTAATCTAACGGAATGTTGACTGGATCGTTATGTGCTGATATGGTTTGAGATGACATGGCTATTTTATTTGATGACTAGACACATAAACTGAAAAATTAATTAGAAACCTAACCCAAACCTTAGGGACTAAAAATGTATTTTCCCCCTAAATTAATTATTTATTGTTAATTTAAAAATTAATGTTTTCTCAAAAATTTAAAAATATAATGATGACTCAAGTAACACAACAATTTTAAAGTAAAATAACAATGGAAGTAATAAAAATTATCAAAGTTATATTTTAATAGTATAATATTATTTTGGTAAATTTAATTTAAGTTGACTATTATTCATTTAATCCTAGTTCAAAAAAATAAAATTTAATTCATTAAACCTATACATGGAATATAAATAGTTGGAATATGGGAACGAGGTTTTATAAGTATCTTAATAATTTAATGATTTTTACTAATTTTAATTAATAATAGAATTTTAAAAGTTTTGGAATTTCAAAATATTGGTAACTTTTTCATCTACCATTATAGGGAGGAGGGTTCTTCCATCATTTTTTTCACCAACATTGTGAGCTCTATTTTTTTTAGTTTTCTCTTATTTTCACTTTCAAATTCTCTCCAATCTTGAAAACTTGAAACATACTTTATACATTCAAGTCACACATCAATGATATATATATATATATATGTATTTGTATGTATGTAGGAAAAAGAAAAAGAAAAAGAAAAAGAAAAAGAAAAATAAAAATAAAAATAAAAATAGGGAAAAGAAAAGTAGGTAGTGTGCCCTAAAATCAAAAGCAGTGGGAGAATGAGAAAAGTAGAAAAAAAGATATTATTATGTTGTCCTTTCTCTGCGATAGCCGTACGTAGGCAGCCACGATTAGAGCTGATTTCTTTCGGAGGGTTGTAGTGTTCTTGTACCGTACGTGCCTGCCACTGCCATATCTTCTTTTCCATTTCTCGACTAAACATTGCTAAAAACCAAAGAAAAAAAAGCAAGCTTGATCTCAAATTAGAGTGGATAATAAAGAAGCACAGTCCACATGAGTCATGACAGCGTGATAACAAAGGGGAATCACAAAAGAAGCGAAGAAGATATATATGATCCATCCTCCTTTGTTATTCAATTATCCACAAATATAAGGCCCAATCTGAAGATGAACATAAAGACCTGCCTACTGGTGCGAACTTAACCAAATCATTCCTCGAGAGAGAGAGAAAAAAAAAATTACAATTCCTGAAGAAGGTTCGTGAAGGTTATAAATATTGTTGGAAATGACTTGATTTTTGGCCTTTGAAGTTTTAAGTTTGTCCCAATTTGGAGTTAGGATGAGTGTTTTTAAATAACCCTCTCGACCCCTTGTTATATGTAAAGACTATAATATCCTCACTATTTTAGACTCCAAATTCTCTTCTTTACCATTACCATTGACATAATTTCAATACTTAATACATAAATTGGGTCGGGATTCATAGAAATTTACCATTACCACTCATTCTTGGCTTTTTATTTATTTTTTTATTTGTTTTTTATTTTTTAAAATGTTTTTAATATTTAAATTTTTTCTTTATTATTCTTTATATTAAAAAATGTTATTTAAAAAAATTAACAAACCTAAAAAAAAATTGAATTAAGATATTGTATATGAATTTATATTTAGTTAAAAAATTGAAGGGAAAAATACACTTTTGGTTCCTAAGGTTTGAGTTAGGTTTCATTTTGGTCATTGAGGGCTCGTTTGATAACGTTCTCGTTTCCCGTTTCTCGTTTCTTGTTTCTTGTTTTTTAAGAACTAAAAACATAAACATGTTTGATAACTATTTCTGTTTCTTGTTTCTCTAAAAAAAGAAACAGAAACAGATATGTGTTTGTTAACTGTTTCTCGTTTCTTGATCTTTAGTTGAAATAAAATTTGGTATATATAATATAAAAAATATATATACCACACATTAAAATTACAGTTAGAGGTTGCTAGTGGCGGCTGGTCGGCGGAGGTCGGTAGTCGGAGGTCGACGGTGGTGGCCATTAGTCAGAGGTCGAAGGTGGCAGCCAGTCGGTGGAGATCAGTCAGTGGAGGTCGGTGGCAGCCGGTTAGCGAAGTTTGGCGGCACCCGATAATCGAAGGTCGAAGGTGACGCATAATAGTTAGAGGTCGACAGTGGCGGTCGGTCAGCGGAGGTCGGCAATGACCGATAGTCAGAGGTCGATGGTAGCGGTTGATCATGACCGGTCGTCAGAGGTTGACGATGGCGGCCGGTCGACGACGATGCGTAGTCGCAGGTTGAAAGTGATGGCCGGTAGTTGGAGGTCGACGACGACGCCCGGTAGACAGAGGTCGACAGTGGCAGTCGACGAAGGTCGGCGACAACTGACAGTCGGAGGTCGACAGTGGCAGTCGACGAAGGTCGGCGACAACTGATAGTCGGAGGTCGACGGTCGCGACTGGTCGGTGGAGGTCAATAGCAGACAGTAATTTGAGGTCAATGGTGGGGACCGGTCGGTGGCAGTCGATCAGCGGAGGTCGATAGCGACATGTCGTTGGAGGTCGACAACGGCCTGTACTCGGAGCTCGACGGTAGGAGTCGGCTGGGACCGATAAGCGGAGGTCGACGGAGGTCGGTGACGACCGATAGTCGGAGGAGGATGATGGAGGTCGGTCGGCGAAGGCCGATCGGTGGAGGTCGACAGTAGCGGTAGCCTGCGACTGGTAGTCGGAGGTCGACGGAGGTTGGAACCGACCGGTAGTCGGAGGTGCACGGTGGCGGTCGGTCAGTAGAGGTCGACGATGGTGGTCGGTCTACGGAGGTCGGCGATGACCGGTAATCGGAGGTGGACGATGGCGGTCGGTTGGTGGAGGTCGACAACGGCCGATAGTCGAAGGTCGACGACGACCACTAGTCGAAGGTCGACGGTAGCGGTCGACAGCGATCAATCGTCGGAGTTGGAGGTGGACGGTGGCGGTCAGTTGGCGGAGATCAACAGTGGTGGCCGGCGACGTCCGATAGTCAGAGTTCGACTGTGGCTCTTGATCGGCAGAGATCGACGGAGGCCAGTTGTCCTGGTCGACGGTAGCGATCGGTATTCAGAGGTTGACAATGACTGCCTGTCGACAGAGGTCGGTAGTCGGAGGTTGACGGTGGTCGATTAATCGGTGGAGGTCAACAGCGACCAGTCGTCGGAGGTCGACGGTAGCGGTTGGCTACGGTAGGTATTCAAAGGTCGACGGAGGTCGGCGACGACCGATAGTCTGAGGTCGACGGAAGTCGGCGACGGTCAGTAGTCCGAGGTCGACGGTGGCGGTCGGTCAGCGGAGGTCGGTAGTCGAAGGTCGACAACGGTCGATAGTCGGAGGTTGATGGTGGCGGCTGGTCGGCGGAGGTCGGCGGCGACCGATAGTCGGAGGTCAACGATGGTGGCCGATAGTCAAAGATCGGTGGAGGTGATAAAAAAAAAAGAAAAAAAGGAAAGAAATAACATAAATAATAAAAAATGAAAGAGAAAGAAATAACGAAAAAAAAATAAAAAATAAAAAAGAAAGAAAGAAAACGAAATAACAGAAAAAGATTAAAAAAAAGACGAGGAAGTGGTTAAAAAAATAAGGGAAGAGAAGAGATTGGTGTAGGAATGGGAGGGAGAGATGGATACATGCATGAAAGATAGAAAAAAAACAGAAACATAATTTGAGAAACAATTTTTTGTAGTTTCTCAAATTTGACCTCTTTTTTAGAAACGTTTCTAGAAATTTAGAAACAAGAAACATGGATGAGTTATCAAACAAGTATGTTTCTTAAAAAAGGAGAAACGGGAACAAGAAACATGAAACAAGAACGTTATCAAACGAGGCCTGAGTTTTCAAACTCGACAATTTAGTCCCTGAGCTGGATGGAGGGACTAAAATGAAACGAAATCCAAATCTTAGGGACTAAATTGTCGAGTTTGAAAACTCAGGGACCAAAATGAAACATAACTCAAACCTCAGGGACCAAAAGTGTATTTTTCCCAAAATTGAATAATTTTTAAAAATCTTCCAAACTTGTTTTGGATTAAAAAAATTGGTTGATAGTTAAAAAAAAATTGGTGGGTTGTTTTCCAAAAAGAAAGGTAAAATTGGGTAGAAGTTTGTGAACTCTTTAATTTTGGTTGGTTTAAAATTAATGGGGGTATAAAAGTCATTTTACACCTCAAAGTTTTTAAAAAATGGGCCTTCTTTACAAACAGTAAATCTAAAGGGTCCGTTTGTTTCAATTGTCCAAATTTCTGTCTAAGCAGAGTTCCAAATCAACTCAATTCGATCTGATTGCATTTCTTCTTGATTCCAAATCCTTCTCTATCGAGTGCACAAACGAGGAGGGTGTTGTGTTAACCTTGGGGAGCAACCAGCGCGTAGACGATTTAGTACCATGGTCGTGTCGAAATTGCTTTCATGGCAGTGGTCTCGTCCACGACACAACAATTGTTTTTATCTTCAAGCTACAAATATCAACACCATCCAATCCACTCCTTTTGGCATTCTAATAAGTCAAATCACTTTTTAAAATTTCGAATTTGCCGGTGATCTGTTGAAATAAAATTAAAAGTTCAGAAACTCAGACACTCAATTGAAAGTATAGAAACCTCTTTTGCAAGTTCGGATCAAATAGACACAAACTAGGAACTAATTAATTTGTAATTTAACATTTTATATTGGTTGTTTGATGTTAAAGAAATTTGAATGTGTTTGATTTTGGCAGAAATTAGATTGAAGGTTGGATGTGTTCTATAAATAATATTTGTGAGGTGTTGGGTTGAAAAATATTTGGAAGGATTAAATTACGAGTTTAATCTTTAAACTTAAATGTTTGTGTCTAATTGATGCAAGAAGTTTCAATTTTGCACTTCATAGATTTTTTAACTTTTAAAAATGTTAAATAAATCTTAAACTTTCAATTTTGTGTCTAATAAATCTCTACCATATTTTATATTTTTAAAAATTAACTAATAGAATATTGAACTTTAAATTTTGTGTCCTAAAATTTAAAATTATTGAGGGGGTCAAGCAGGGGCGGATTGAATTATATGGTTTAAACATTTGAATTATATGTATAGATAATTAGATAGTTTGATATGAAATGTAATTTTTTTTCTAATAAGAGATTTATGAATTTTTTCTTTAAAAAAAAGATTTTTTAAGAAAATTAATGGTTTAAATGAAAATTTTATGTGAATAATTAACTATCTAATTGAAAATTAATGAATATTTTTCATGTAAAGTTAACTATTTGAACATTTATCAAAAGAATTATTTGATTCAATTAAGATAAAAAAAAAAAGAAAAAAATTAAATAGGGAATAATTCCCCGAAACCGTAGGGAATCCCCGCGCCCATTCCCTGCAAAATTTAATGAGGAATTTTGCAGGGATGGGGATTGAAATGGGAGGCGAGGACAGGCATCCGTGTCCCCGCTCCGTGGACATCCCTAGCGATAAATGATCTATTTCTAGAATTATTTTTAGAAAAGAAACAAATTTCTTTGATAAATGAAATAACTATTTCTAGAATGTTGTAACCATAGTTTATAAAATTAGATTAAGCTTATAATCGTTTTTTCCATCTATAAGTTTATTCCCTTATTTTATTTTTAAAATTTGGCTAAGAATTCAAATGTATCCTCCACAAAGAGGAAATCTATTATAAGTAACTGGTTAAAACCAGGGGCGGATTTAAGAAGGGGCAAGGGGGGCACGTGCCCCCCTCAACTTAAAATTATATTAGAGTATATATAAAATCTGCTGATTAGAACAATAAAATGTTCTTTGGTTTGTTGGTTTATGCCTCATCCGTGAAAAGGTGCCCCCCGCCCGGTCTTGAGTTCGTCGATACCAGATTACTTCATATTTGTTTTTTTTTCCGATATTTTTAGTTTTTTCTCAACTTCAGTTTTAATTTTCCTTTTCCGGTTTTCAGTTTTTTTTAGGCAACTTCAGTTTTCATTTTCCTTAATAACTTATATCGATTTTTCAATCTGAATAATTTAAACTTTTTAAAAATATAGTTTTATGTTTTTGTTTAAGCTTTTTATCCCTATATATTAAACAAAAATTTCCATTTTCTTTAATAAATTTAAATTCATCTATGAAATAGAAAGAAAGTTAAAATACTACTTGATATTTGTATTTTGTGACTCATTCTATTTTAGTTCATATATTTTTATATATTCAAATTTAGCCTATGCCATTTTAATAAATCTTTAAATGAGTCATTATTAATTTGAAGTTACTTTTTATAGAACTTGGTAAACTAATAATCATAATCTTCACTTAAAAAGACACAATTTTTAATATGTTTTCAAAATTTATAAAGCGAAAGCTAATAGATACTAAATTTGTTTTGAAAAAGTTAACCATAGACTAATTTTAAGATTATTAAAGGTACAATGATTATATTTGGACATTTGGAATTATTGAGAATAAAATAGAATAAGTTCCGAAATACAATGACCAAAATGATATTTTAACCTAAAAAGATTATGAAATGAGTTTATAAATTTATTTTTAAAAAATTAGGAAAAAAATCAATTCTACTCCTAAACTTTGGGTCAATTAAAACTTTAATCTAATAATTGTATCAATTTAAATCCTAAAGCATTCATAATTGAATTTTATGTCTAATGAAACTATAAAATTTCAATTTTGTGTTTAGTAAATCTGGAAATTTTTAAAATGTCAAATAAGCCACGACTTATCATACAGAAAATTGAAAATTCAAACGACACAAAATTAAAAGTTTAAGATTCTATTAGAACTATAGACACAAACCCTAAAGTTTAGGGACTAAACTTGTAATTTAACCCAATATTGTATCAATGCTTCTAAAGTTATATTTATACGAACTTGTGCCCCTCTACCATAGAATCCTGGATCATGAAAGCAATGGAAGAGGTAGATGATTATGAAGCGAAGCCAATATTGTTATTGAAAGAAACAAGGTGACGTAACACAAAGCTAAGAAAAAGAAAAATAAAAAATAAAAACCAGTCTGTGTTGCGGCAGGCAGGATTAGAGGTGATTTGTTTCAGTGTTGTTGTAGCGTGCAATCAGAGTGGCTAATGAAGTAAGGTAGTGTACGAATGTCTTCATGACAGCGTAAGTTGAAATGCAATAAAAAAGCGGCATCACAAAGAAGCGAAGAACACATATGATCCATCCTTCTTTCTTATTATTCTTTCTTATCTTCTCCTCGCAGTCGCAGCTGCAGCTAATTTCACTTTCAGATCTCATATTATAATATGATCCCTTGCCGGCCTTGTTCATCTTCATCATCTTCTTAATTTCTACTTCGGATTATTATATTTCTCATGCCTATTTTCCCACTTAAATAAACAACACTAACTAACTCACAATTATATATTTCACCTAATTACCGCCCATGACTCCTAAACTATAGGATATGCTTAATTTGTTCAAAATCAAATAATATCTTCTTTTTTTTTTTTTTTTGTTACAATTGAATCTTTCTTTTTCTTTAACTACCCTCCTCATTCTTCTAACTTCTCTTTTTTAAATTCATCATCAAATTCGAACTTCTAATCTCTTGTGCGTGACCGTATGCTCGCTTTGGCTATCTATAATCTATCTATCTATACTTTATAATCTATTAACAACGTTTTTTTTTTTTAGGAATTATTAAGAAAAAAACATTTTTTAGACTATTTTGTCCCTTCTTACAAATTTAAATTTACAAATTATGCCATTAACCATTAACCATTCATTATAAATAATAAATTATTTATTGTTAATTAAAAAATAATAATCTGTTTAAGCAAGTTACACATGATTTTTAAAGGAAAAAAAAAAGAAAATAATTAAAATATATATATATATATATATATATAAAATAATAATAATAATAATAAATTAATCATTTGTTGTTAATTTAAAAATTAATGTTTTCTCAAAAATTAAAAAAAAAAATTAATGATGACTCAAGTAACACAACAATTTTAACGTAAAATAAAAATGGAAGTAATAAGAATTATCAAAGTACAATATTATTTTGGGAAAAATACACTTTGGTCCCTGCCGTTCATTTTTCTGTTAAATCCTAACAACTGCTGACGTGGCACTAATATTTTAATAAAAAAAAATATTTTTCAATTTTTTTAAATAAAAACATATTAAAATAATAAAATTTTATTATTTTATTATTTTTTAAAAATCCTTTCTCTCTCTTTCTTTCTTCTCCATCTTCTTCCCTCATTACTCCATCTTCTTCACCGTCATTACTCCAGATCTGACGAGGAGGGAGGAGGGACCTCCCACCTCCTCCGTTTCCGGCCGGAAATGGGAGAGGAGGGAGGTCCCTCCTCCCTCTTGTATTTTTTTTTTTTTTTTTTACAAAAAAAAGAAGAAAAATGGGGTAAGAGAGAAGAAGAAAGGAGAAGAAAAGAAAAAAAATTACAGTCGCCGGAGGCGGCGAGCGGTCAGCCGCCGGCCGTCGGAGATTTGAAGAAGAAGATGGAGGGGTTGAGGGAAGAAGATGAAGGAGAGGGTTGAGGGTTAAGTTTTAAAAATAATTAAAATAATAATATTTTTATTGTTTTTATTGTTTATTTATTTATTTTTATTTTAAAATTAAAAAAATAATTTTTTTATTAAAATAATAGTGCCATGTCAGAAAAATAGACGGCAGACACCAAAGCAGACACCAAAGTGCTCCTTATCTCAAACCTCAAGGGTATTTTTGTTGAGTTTGAAAACTCAGGGACCAAAGTGTCACTTAACCCAAACCTCAGGGACCAAAAGTGTATTTTTCCCTATTTTTAAATATATTTATTTCTCCTCTCTCTTCTTCTTCACCACCATCGTCCCTGCTACTACGGTCGGCCGCCTCTAGCAGCAACAACTTTTTTTTCCTCTTGTTCTCCTTTCTTTCTTCTTTTCATCTCATTTCTCTCTTCATTTTTTTTTTTTTTAAATAGAAAAGAGGGGAGGGGAAGAGCTCTTAGGAACTAAGCAAAATGAAACCTAACCCAAACCGACCAAAAATGTATTTTTTTCCTAACAAAAGTGTATTGGACGAAGTTTAAGGATCTTAAAGTCTAAAATCTATTAGTCACTTTTTAAAATTTAGAGACCTATTTGACATGAATATAGAAGTTAATTAAAAAAAGGGTGTAATGTAACCTAAATTTTAATTTTTAGGTAACAAAGTTGGTTAAAGATACCGTGGGTTGATAATCTCAAAAAAAAAAAAAAAAAAAAAAGATACCGTGGGTTGATTTTGATGAATGAATCAAAAGTATATTTAGATTTGAAATTATAACTTATTATTTTTTTTCTAAGTTCAACAACATTTCTATATCTATTATCTATTAAGAAGAACGTTTGAAATTATTAAGCAGAACGTTGGAAAAACATTTTTCAACTATATTGTTCCTTCTTACAAATTTTAATTTACAAATTATGTCATTAACCATTAACCATTAATTATAAATAATTTTTTTTTTAAAAAAACCATTAATTATAAATAATAAACCATTTATTGTTAATTAAAAAATTAATCTATTTAAGCAAGTTACACAAGATTTTTAAAGAAAAACAAAAAGGAATAATAAAAATTATAATAATAAAATAATCATTTATTGTTAATTTAAAAATTATGTTTTTCTCAAAAATTTAAGAAAATAATGATGACTCAAGTAACACAAGAATTTTAAAGTAAAATAACAATCGAAGTAATAAAAATTATCAAAGTT
Organism: Luffa aegyptiaca; assembly: GCA_017139565.1. Taxonomy (NCBI): domain Eukaryota; kingdom Viridiplantae; phylum Streptophyta; class Magnoliopsida; order Cucurbitales; family Cucurbitaceae; genus Luffa; species Luffa aegyptiaca. Next base: position 37,725,825 of record CM029401.1, read on the forward strand.
ATATTTTAATAGTATAATATTATTTTGGTAAACTTTTTTTTTTTTTTTTTGACAATATGTGGGGTAGGAGATTCGAACCACAGATCTCGTGGTCATCAATATAACTTTATGTCAGTTGAACTATGCTCTTGTTGGCATTATTTTGTTAAACTTAATTTAAGTTGACTATTATTCATTAATCCGGTTCAAAAAAAATAAAATTTAATTCATTAACTATCAAACCTATACATGGAATATAAATAATTGGAATATGAGAAAGGGGTATTATTAAATTTCTTAATAAATTAATGATTTTTACTAATTTTAATTAATAATAGAATTTTAAAAGTTTTGGAATTTCAAAATATTTGTAACTTTTTCATCTACCATGATAGGGAGGAGGGTTCTTCCATCATTCTCTTCACCAACCCTTTGAGCTCTATTTTTTTTTAGTTTTCTCTTATTTTCACTTTCAAATTCTCTCTAATCTTGAAAATTTGAAACATACCTTATACATTCAAGTCACACATCAAAACATGTATCAAATATATATATGTATTTGTACGTTTTTTTTTTAGAATCCTTATCTGTAAGTTTTGATGGTCGGTAATTGGTATTTATCTTGATTAAGAGGTTTGAGGATCGAGTCTCCCACTCCAAATGTTGTTGAACTAAAAAAAAATGATTGTTGAACAACTTTCAAGTGCGATAAATGACCTATTTCTAGAATTTATTTTTAGAACAAAAACAAATTTCATTGATAAATGAAATAACTATTTCTAGAATGTGTAATCACTCCTCCTATCTATAAGTTTCTTCCCTTTTTTTTTATTTTTTAAATTTGACTAAGAATTCAAATGTATTTTCCACAAAGTTTAATTCTATTATAAGTAACTGGTTATCAAACGAGGACTATATTATTGTGTTTTGTTTTCAATGTTGTTTGATTGTGTCTTTATAATTATAATTATTATATGTATTATCTATATTTTTTTTTATGAAAATAAATGAGATATAGCAAAAAAAATCTTTTTTTTTTATCAGATAACTCTTAAGCTTACCAAAAAAGAATGGAAATTAACGAGTCATGAGAATTCAAAAACATTAAACTGATTGATAAGGATTCAAAAACTTATTTACGTGGATAAAGAAGTATTGTTATCTATCATTTTTCTTTTTCTTATCAAATCACATTCATTGCTTGAAGTAAATATAATTTTTTTTTTTTTTATAAATAGTAAAATTCTTCCATTAAGTATAATTTTCTTATTCAAACAAAACGGAGCCAAGAAAAACAAAAATAGGGAAAAGAAAAGTAGGTGCCCTAAAATCAAAACCAGTGGGAGAATGAGAATAGTAGAAAAAAAAGATATTATGTTGTACTTTGTCTGTGATAGGCGTAGGCAGCCACGATTGGACCTGCTTTCATGGGAAGGTGCGGGGCATAGGGTTGTAGTGTTCTTGTACCGTGCCTGCCATATCTTCTTTTCCATTTCTCGACTAAACATTATTGCTAAAAACCAAAAAATAAAAAATAAAAAAATTACATCTTAGCTTCAAAATCTCTAATCTCTTGTGGGTGACCGTATGCTCGCTTTGGCTATCTATAATCTATCTATCTATACTTTATAATCTATTAAGAACGTTTTTTTAGGAATTATTAAGAGAATGTTGGAAAAACATTTTTGGACTATTTTGTCCCTTCTTACAAATTAAAATTTACAAATTATGCCATTAACCATTAATTATAAATAATAAATTATTTATTGTTAATTAAAAAATAATAATCTGTTTAAGCAAGTTACACGTGATTTTTAAAGGAAAAAAAAGAAAATAATTAAAAATGTATATAATAATAAATTAATCATTTATTGTTAATTGAAAAATTAATGTTTTCTCAGAAATTAAAAAAATTAATGATGACTCAAGTAACACAACAATTTTAAAGTAGAATAAAAATGGAAGTAATACAAATTATCAAAGTAATATTTTAATAGTATAATATTATTTTAGTAAATTTATTTTAAGTTGACTATTATTCATTAATCCTAGTTCAAAAAAATAAATTTCAATTCATTAACTATCAACACTATAATGGAATGTATATATATATATTTTTAGTACATCAACATTTGGGGTGGAGAGATTCGTTCGAACCTCTGACCTTTTACAAGCTATACTCGGGAGGTATTATTAAATTTCTTAATAATTTAATGATTTTTACTAATTTTAATTAATAATAGAATTTAAAAAATTATGAAATTTCAAAATATTTATAGCTTTTTCATCTACTATTTAGAAGAGGGTTCTTCCATCATTTTTTTCATCTAACATTTTGACCTCTAGTGTCTTTTAGTTATCACTTATTTTCACTTTGAAATTCTCTAATCTAGAAAACTCAAACATATCTTATACATTCAAATCACACATCCGTAAAAAAAAAAAAAAAAAAAAAAAAAAAAAAAAAAAAAAGTTGTTGAGCAACTATTAGATTGTGTATATTGAGTTTTAACTTTTTTTTCTTTATAATTACAATTATTATATGCACTACCTATTTTGTTTTATCAAAATGTAAGGGAGATATAGCAAAAACTAAGTTTTCGTTCTCGGCCATGGAACATTAGAAGTATTGTTATCTACCATTTTTTTTTTCCTTTTATCAAATGTTATTTACATTCCACATTCATTGCTTGAACTAAATATATATATATATATTTTATAAATAGTAAATTTCTTCCATTAAATATAATTTTTTGAAAGCTAGCTTTTTCTAAATCTCAACCATTTTGTATCAGTAGAATTCAATTACCTTCCCAACAAAATTATCTAACTTTATTTTTAATAAGAAACAAAACATTAGAACTAAAATAAAAATGTATTTATTTTTTCTTTTAAATCTAAATATATGAACAAATAAAACATAAAAAAAAAAATTATAAAAAATACAAATAGATGTAAATTAATAATACTAAAATAAACGTAGATTAAGTAAAAAAAATCCTGATATTTTTGTACAGTTCCAAGAATCCATGGTTGTAACAAATAATTTGAAAACGCATCTACATATAATTTGTTGTCAAAAAAAAAAAAAAAAAAAACTAATTGAAAATTTTCCTTTCAAAATTACATGCGAGTACAGTAGACATATTTACCTATAATAATAGGGTTTTTTTTTTTTTTGAAATAACCTATAATAATAGGGTTATAAAAAGGACTAGAACAAAAGTGATTTTAAAAATCACTCCCATTTGCATTTTTTTCCACCTGCTGAAAGGTAAATCCAAACAAAGAACACGAGCTAAGAAAACACAAAAAAAAAAAAAAAATAAATAAATAAATAAATAAATAAAGTAGGCTACCCTAAAATCAATGGGAGAATACTGAGAAAAAAGATATTGTACTTTCTGTGATAGCCCTAGCCTGCCACGCTTGATTTCTTTCATGGGAAGGTGCGGCCATAGGCTTGCACTGCATTCTTGTACCGCGCCTGCCATATCTTCTTTTCCAACGTGCTAAAAACCAAAAAGAAAGGAAGTGATCAAGGTAATTGAATAATAGCGGGGTTGAAATACAGAAACCTAAGAGAGATAATTGAAAAGATAAGGAGATGGTAAAACATCATCTCGAGAAATGAGGAAAATGTAAGGTTTAACATGACAGCAACAGAGAGGCTGGCAAAAGAGTCAAAAACTCCATAATCGACCCGACAATTGAGGCTCTGAGATAAACCAATGGGGGTGAGACAGCAACTTATAAAGAAGCGTAGCGTATGAATGTCGTTGTCACAGTAAGTTGAAACCCAATAACAAAGCGGCATCACAACCAGCCGAATAACACATGTCGTATATCCCACCTTGGTCATCATCTTCTTTCTGATTGATTATGTAATTGAGACTTAAATAAACAAACTCAGAATTCAGGTTACCCATATAGGGCGCTCACTACGGATGGTTTGTTAACCATAATATCTTTTTTAACAAATGAAATCATAACCATCTTTAATTTGTTACAACTAATCTTTTTTTCACCATCTGATTCTTCTCATTTCTCATTTTTAAATTAATCATAAAATTTCATTTAGATTTTATTTTAAAAGTTACATTTAAATCTTAATCAACTTCCCCTAAAAAAAATAGAAAACAAACTTTGATAATGAGAATAAGGTCCGGTTTGGGATTGACTTTGAAGATGTAAGAAGTGATTGTAGATAAATTTTAACCGTTTTTTGGGTTTGGGTAAACTGATTCTTTAATAATCTAGAGGAAATCAATTTTTGAATCACGTTAGTTTGCAAAAGCTGTTAAGAATAACTTTAGAATTTAAATTTTAGGAAAATCTGGTGTAACTAACCAATATTTAAAATTCTTTTTTTTATCCTTCCATATTTTAGGTTTTCAAATATTATTATTCACAATTTATCTTATCCCATCTTATTCTTTTTATTTTTAAATTTAATTTGTTGCTTCTAATTTATTTTTCTTACTTTTTTGTATTTAAACTAAAATTAGATTTTGTTTGACACAATTTTTTCTATAATTGATGGTTTTTTTTTTCCAATTTACTTAAAGTAAACAAAATATAATTATAATATAAATTATATAAATTTACCTTTTTCTTTTAAAGTAATTTACCTAATTATCTTAGAAAAGTTTTGAATGTAAATATTAATGCAATCTCATGCTAAATTGAAATATGTCTATTTTGGTCATTATACCTATTTCGCTACAATTTAATATTAATTTACCAAACACTGTAACTTGATTTTCCATGTTTAAATCTGAAATTTACAAAACACTAATTTACTTTTCATGGTAGCTGATTTTCTTAATTTACAAAACACTAATTTACTTTTTATAGTAGCTGGTTTTCTTAGAAGCACATAATTATTTGAAAAGATATAGTAACCCCAAACTAAGCCTAACACAACAATAGAAACAAAATTATAAACGGGAATTAAATCTCATTAACTCCACATGGGTAACATTCTCCACATGGGTCACAGTACTAAAACAAAATAATAAACTCGAATTACAACAACTTACATAATAACAACTATTTTTCAAAACAACATATTCTTCACTAACATCATAATCAAAAGTAATCCATAACAACCTATTTTTGCTAACATCCCTAATCTCAACATCAAAAATTAAAGTAAAGGCAATGCTTACTAGGGAATCGAAAACTCCATAGTCTATTTTTATTGGAAAACATTGCGAAAAAAGTAACGGGAGGGGGCATAAGGTCAAAATCCATGGCAAAGACTCTAACTCCTTTTCTAGATGGGTTGAAACAATATAGCAGCACGCAAGAATAATACATTCCGCTGCAAATTTGGCAAATCTTTGAAAACGGGTTGATCGTCTATGGCTTATGTTTTCCCTTTTCCTCACTTGAAATCCAAAAAATGAACCACAGAGTTTTTCTAAAATTGCCCACAGAAGACTAATAAGCCCAAGTGCAAATAAAAAAGCATCCATAAACCCACTGTGGTCATGTAAATTTAAAACAAATTCTAAAATTCGTTTCATGATTCCTTGATATAAACTTGTTTTGGTCATGAAAGCTAGATTTAGAGCTGCCACAAATACTGTGAAAGATTTCCAAAACAAAATGTTAATCTTATCAGTACCTTGAAGATTTTGGATCCCAGTACCTTGAAGATTTTGGATCTCAGTACCTTGAAGATTTTGATGTATTGGACATTTCACATCTTCGATTTGTATCCATAGTTCTCCTTGTTCAGCTTGAACTTCGCCGATCGAATCATGTTCTACTTCAGTTTGAACTTCAATTTCTTCAATTATATGTTGCTGTTGCTGTGGTGGGGATGATTCTCGAGATATTGGTTGTGATAGATGTCTGTAGTGCTGTTGTTGTGGTGGGGATGGATCTCGTCCTCCAGGTAAAATTGGTTGTGATATATGTCTGTGGTGCTGTTGTTGTGGTGGGGATGGTTCTTGTCCTCCAGATAAAGTTGGTTGTGATACATGTCGTCGTCGCAGTGATGGTGCTTGTGGAATTTGAGGCCTCGGGTTCTGCATTGGCAGTGGTTGTCGTGGTGGCCGTGGAGGCAGCAGCAGCACTTCTGTGGAGGGAGGATATAGCGGTGGAAGAGTTGGAGGAGTCGGCAGATGAGGATGATCTAGCGGTGGAAGAGGCGGAGGAGTCGGCGGTTGAGGATGGAGAGGTTGTAGTTCGGACACTACTTGATCTGGCAGTGGAAGAGTTGGAGGAGTCGGCGGATGAGGATGATCTAGCGGTGGAAGAGGCGGAGGAGTCGGCGGTTGAGAAGTCGCCGGTGGTGCTATCTCTTCCGAAGGTTGGATTGGTGGAGTCTTCATTTCTAGGGTTGAGAGGGGAAGAGAGAAGACAGTAATGGTGGAGAAGAAAGGTGGAAGAAATAAATAAATCTTACATCACCAAAAAGGAATGTAAACATTTTCTGTACCCTTTTTTGCCTGCATTTTTACCCTGTATTTGCCTGCATTCCAACTGAGCATTGAGAAGAAATATTCTCTGTCAGAAAAAAAAAAACGAAAACAAAAATAGGTGTATTTTTACCATTTTTTCCGTTTCTAGTTTTTTTGTTTTTCTTCATTTTAGTTTTAATTTTTCTTTCTTCCCTTTCGTTTTTTACTTTTTTTTTTTCTATCTTATTTCTTCTGTAATATTTCAATGATTTGGTGTATAGGAAAAAAAAAATAATTTTGAAAAGTTAAAATTTCAAATAAAAGATTAAAAGAATTTAAAGTAATAAAAATTATGTTTCAAAATTCTTAATAAAAATTTCTATAATTTCAAAATTTTACAGCAAATTAATTTTGTCAAATTTCTATAATTTCACAGTTTCCAATTTCTATAATTTTCACATTTTGCAATAAATTTTTTTTATAATTTTATATACATGAGTCACAAGTGATAAAATTAAATATTTTCTTCCTTCCAAAAGTTGTAAAATTATGAAATTGTAGAAATTTTTATTAGCAAAAGTTGAAAATTAACTAACTAACTTATTTTGTTTTTTCGTTTTAATCTTTTGTTTTAATTTTGGTTTTTTTTTCTATAAAAAAAATTATTGAAATATTATAGAAGAAATACATAAACAATAAACAAACCATCAACTACCAACACACTTGTAAAATTATTGGAATTAAACTCTTAAAATTTCAAAATATGTAAACCACCCTTGAACTATTAAGTTTTGTTCAAATAAAATCTTTATCTTTAAACAATAAGATTGAGATGAGAGAGGTTTTTTTTTTTTTTTTTTTTTTTTTTTTTTTTTTTTTTTTTTTTTTTTTTAATGTAAGGAGAGCTTTTACTTATAACAGATATTATTCATCACATAGGCGTTGTTTAAACCAATAACATTTATCTAAAATTTAATTTATATAAGAAAGGAAAATTTTATAATATAATATTCCATTTGTTTAAAATTGTTTTAGATAAAAAGTAAAATAGAAAGTAAAAAGTAAAAAGGCCCGTCTCCCCCCCCCCCCCCCCCCCATATTTATTCCTTCTAACTGAATATATATTGGGTAGGGTCTAAGTCCAACAAACTTTACAAAAATCTCTTTACACTAAAAACAAAAAAGAATCTCTCCCTCATCCCTATAACGATTCCTTCTAACTGTTTTCCCAAATCAAATTGAATGCTTCAAAATCTCACCCACATTCTTCTCTCTCTTATTTTGCAATCTATTTAGGGTTGAAATTTGGTAGAAGAAACAAACATGAAGATGGAGACGAAGATGATGATGATGCGGAGGAGGAAGAGCAATAGATATGTTATATATCTTATTCGACTGATAACGATGCCACTGTGTTATTGGGTCTCAAGTCATTTTAATAAGGAGGTCCACACTACTCTTCCATGTTTTATAAGTTTGTGTTTTGTCCCACTTTATTTATCTAAGTATTTGGAATGTCAGGTCGATTATGGAGTTTTTGACTGTTTTCTCACTCTTGCCATTGCTGCCACCTTAAAGGTCAACTTTTCCTCTCTTTTTCAGATGATGGCTTACCGTGGGGTTATTGCTTCACTTATCTGTCTTAAGACTTTTGTATTTAAGCCCCCTACTTGAATTTCTAATTTTTTTTTCCCCTTTTAATTATAGGTCTTTTCAATAATAATTGAATTGTTTCTAGTTTAATCTAACCCCTTGCTTCAGGGTATTTGACCTATTTAATTTGAGAAGATGAAGATCCAATCCATTTTGTATACATTCTCAAATTAAACATGATTTTTTTTTTATTTCTTTTTAAATAATCTCTCTCTCTCTCAAACGTAATATAATATCAATTGGGATGACCAATATGGCAAGAAAAGTCACGTCTCAAGTGTTTATTTACTAAATATTTTGTTTTCCCTCAAAAAAAAAAAAAAGTGTTTATTTACTAAATACAATTATTTAACTTCGCTTGAATTTAATTTTCTTTTTTATTTTTTATAAACATTCTTGAATTAAATAGAGGATATAAGTTTATTATTTATTAGAATTAATTTACAAAAATTAATTGGTTTATTCATGATAGAAAATGTATTCCTTTAGTCTATGAGCTTTTTGAAAAATGTTCTAAATTGCCTCTAAACTCATTTGAGTGTTTAAAAATATATTAGTTTAGTACTCATTTAGGGTTATAATCTATATCTATACTATATTAAAAAGCAAACATCTCTGAAAAACATTTTTAGACCATCTTATCTTCTTATTTTTAGTGAATTACGAATATGCCATTTTCATTAACAATACTATCTTTAAATAAGAATTAAAAAAAAAAGAATGCAGCTTAACGTTTGCACCACTGAACGTTTCCATTTTTTTTTGTTTTTACTTTAATTAAATAGCAACTTTAATTAATAAGTTCCTTGGTTTTTTTAACGTTTACGTTTACCAATTTGTAAATTTAAATTTTCCCCCAAAACTTTTCCCAAAAAAAAAGTTTAAATTTGAAAATGATGACATTTTTAATATTTAATAACTTTAATTGAAAAGTCTGAGCTTAAATTACCTAATTATTCCTAGAAACTAATTCTAAACATTTGATTAATTATAAAAAGTATATTAATTAATAAATAAATAATTATCAATAATAAATTTATAGTATCTTAAAATTGGAATGCTAAAGGTTTTTCCTACCACTTAAATGCTAATTTAGAATTCAAAAGGTTGAAATGCTAAAGGTTTTTCCTACCCCTTAAATGAGTTTTAAAATTCAAAAGGTTCTATAACCCTCACATTGTACTACTATAAAAATGGGTTTTCTTCACCATTTTTTCATCACACCCCTACAACTTTGTTCTTTCTTTATTTTTGTTCTCTCATTGTCTTACTCTCAAAAGCTCTCCAAGTTTCCGAACATCTCAAGATGTTGGATTTACATCCAAGATGCAAATGATGCATGTGTCGTTATCTATATCTCATACCCTTGGCGTTACATCCAAGATTTAGCTTTCTCATTTTGATTTGTTTTTCTTTATCTATTATAGTTCATTCTTATAGTTTTAGATTTAGATAGATTGAAGATTGCAATGCATATTGGTGTAGTGCTAAGTTGTAAGAATTGCATTGCAAAGTAGTGTTTTTTGTAATTGGATGTCGTTGTATCTGGAAAAATGGTTTGATCTCAAACAACAAACATCAATCAAATGCGAACCTCTTTTCAGGTAATCGTATGAAACAAAGGTATCAATATCTTATAGATGATTTATGTTATTTTATAAATAATTCTCTTATTGTGTTGATGGTTTATGTATGATCGTTTGTTTTAGAGGAGAGAAATTACATTTAAGAACAAATATCTAACTAAGCTGAAAATCTCTTTTTCTCTTCAAAAAAAAAAAAAGAAAAAAAATTGAAAATCGCTTTTGACAAGAGAAACAAGTCATTTGGGAAAATCAAATTATTTTTTAAATTTTATTTCCTACATAATTTTTTTTATCTATTCTTTAATTTTAATTAAAGTACCATCCTGGTTATCAAAAAAAATAAATTAATTAATTAAAGTACCATCCTGTCCTTTCTGTAATGGTAAAAAAGAAAAAAAAAATTGTAAAACCATCCAAATAATTACAATAACAAAGTCATGGTATTACAAAAAAAAAAAAAAAAAAAAAAAAAATCATATTTAATTTGAGATTTTCATTATGCCATTTTAATTTAAATTATTTATTGACAACAATTCTATTTTTAAATTAATTACAATCATAATTTGAAATAAATAGAATAATAAATTGACAGTGTTAAAAGAAAGGAAAAAAAACTAACTTTAATAGGGTGGATTTTACGCCGATGGGATGGGACTCCTGTGACAATAGGATACCAAGTAGTTAGAAAAACCTGGAAAATTAGTTGGTTAGAAGCCTTAGCTTTGGTGGAAGGGTTGAAATCAGTGAGCCGATCCTCTCCTAAGCTGATTATCGAGCTTGACTCAGTGCATGTGGTACATCGGCTTCAGGGGAATCAACAAGATCTCACCGAACTCTCTCTTTTTACTGAAGAAGCTAAGCGTCTTCTCTCAGAGCTCCAGGTTCATGAGATCAAACATATTAATAGGAAGCACAATGGCATGGCACACCAACTGGCAAGGAAAGCTTGTTTTCTGAACTCATCTGGAAGTTGGGATAATGCTTTCCCTTCGTGGATTTTGGATCTTAATAGGCTAGATATTTGGCCAAATAGTGATATTGTTGGGGGTGATTGTCCCACAATGGGAGCTTTTGCTCACTTTTAATTTTAATGAAGTTGCTTTGTTTCAAAAAAAAAAAAAAAAAAAAAACTAACTTTAATTTATGAGGTTTTGATTTAAATAATTGCATAGTTTTCAATTAATTGAGAATGGGGAGGTCATTGAAATGATAAAAAAAAATGGTAAGTTTACAGAAAAGAAATAGTTTTAATTATTCATACTTAAAAATATATATTGTCAACTTTAACTATTTAAATTCTTCTCAAATTAAAAATATAAATACAATTCAAAGTCAATTGTTTCTTGCTATATTGTTTTTTACTATATAGCTCATTGTGATAGAAGAATTCATCCCATTGAAATGAATTTCCAATGATACTAATATGCAAAGCAAGAAGAATAAATGATCAAGTTTTTTGACCGTTATGGAACGTCAACTTCAATTTAGATGAGAAAAAACAAAACTCCAAATCAAATATAGATTCGGTAACTTTATAAATATTTATTCTTTCTATTTTGGGTTGTGAACTTCTTGGGATTAGATTATATTTCTTTTGGTTCCATCCTTCTTTCTTAAGTCATATGTTTTACTAGAGAGTAGTGATAATGACGACTAATAGTGTGATGCGACAGACAAATAAATAAAACTAATAAAAAAAATGTGACTTGATAATATTGAGATTTGAGATAAAGTTATACATAATTAGGGTTTTGAAAACATATTAGCTCCTGATTACAAGATTTCCATTGAATGTTATATATTTACTTATTAATAAAAATACTACGTAGTTATATATATATTTTGCACGAACTAATTGCATTAACATTAATAATTACTAAATTGCTGTTAAAAATTTAAATTTATTTTAATATATGTTTAATTTTTGTATAATAAAAAAAATATAAATATTGATGGTTCGATGTAATTCAACGTAGAACTTTCTTTTAATGGTTTTGTTTGATTTAAGTAGACCAGCATGACTAAGTAACCAAACATACTCAATTGCTTTGATTCAATTTATAAGTTTTTTTTTTTTTTTTTTTTAGTTTTTTATGTTAGAATTGAGATCATTTTCTAAGATAACCAATTGAAAAAATCTATTGACAAACAGAGAGGTAGTAATTCCAAATCCATTTGACCAAAATTGTTTATAAGCACAATATATGGAAAAAATATATATTTTTATAATGACATAAAAAAATTAACCAACTCAAAAAATAGTCTAAATAAAATAAAAATATTTTAAATTAAATAGAAAATCATTATAATTAATATCACTCCCCAAATCAATTTAAATTTCGGTTATTTCAATTAAAAAAAATAAAACATGTAATGTAAGATAAAAAAAGTTTCTCATAAAAAAAATTACATTGCTAAATAAAATAATCATCTAAAACATTTTACTTCATATTTATGCTTTATTTAAAATAAATAGTGTTTTTTTTACAACATGTAGGAGTGGGGGATTGAGCCCTCTGAGATCAGGAAAATAAATAGTGTACTTGATAAACAAGGATACGTAATTATATAAATATTATATTATTATATAAAACTAATTAATAAATTCATTTATAGGAGTTAATTATATGATTGAAATATCAAAAACCTTTCTCATGAGTTGGTAGTTCACATCTCTTTCATAATTATAATATTATACTAAAATAATTAAAATTTCAAAAAATTTATTAAGTTAGTAATATCAAAATTATATTCACATAAGATATAATCTGTTACCAACTAAATAAGATTATATGATAAGAACATATAAAACTGATTCTAATTAAATTTTAAAATAAGTATATTGAATAGAAACACACGTGCATTGCACGTGGTAAAACACTAGTATAATATAATGTGGCATTTTTATCTCCAACCTCTCCCTGTACTCGGACCCATTGCACCCACGTCATCCTCGTTCATGATCGTCTCTCCTATTCACTTTCTTATTATATATATTTAGTTATTATAAATAACCATAGAAATGAGTATTGATTTTATTAATTAAGATCACTTTAAATAAAATAATAATCTATAATCCTATTCACTTTCCTAATCCGAAGCATGAAAATTTAAAATCGAATTAGGGTTTCAATTTTGAAAATAGGCCATTGCTTATAAACAAGCATTCCCCTTTTAGTTTGATCAAAGATAAAATTTAAGATCAGACAATTTATTTTGAAGGAATTAATTTTTCTCTAATAATTTAGATTGAGAGAAAAGTAATTTTCATTTTTTTACAATCATTTTGATTTTTTGATTTTTTTTTTTTTTTTGCGAAGAATCATTTTCATGTTCTTTAGGTTACTTTTGTTAGTAATTTTTATCATATTAAAGTTTGAGAGCTTATACACGGGTTAATTGGAAAAAAAATACAGTTTAAAAAAAAATTTGGCAAAAACATGGTCTTTTGAAAAAATTTGGGAAAACCAAGCACTTTTTTTGTCCTTATTTGAATCCGTGGGTTGAAGCCACGGATTCAAGGGTTGACTGGTCAAATTTGACCAGTCAGCCCTTGAATCTGTGGCTTCAACCCACGGATTCAACTTTTTAGGTTTTTTTTTTTTTTTTTTTTTTTTTTTTTTTTTTTTTTTTTTAATTTCAGATTTCATTTTCTTTTTTTTTTTTTAATTTCATTCTGTTTTTTTAAAATAAAATTCTTGGCTTCATTTCTTATTGGTTTTTTCTTTTTACAAATTTTGAAAATTAATTTTTATTTTAATATTTTGTTTTTTTTTTTTTGTTTTTTAATGTTTTTATTCTATAAATCAAATTATTGGAATATTATAATTGATAACATAATTATAATTGGAAAATTATCCTTCTAAATTTACAACATTATTGATACATTTTCAACCACTTCACATTTCGATTCGTAATTTTTACCAACTATTTTTTTTAAGAAATTATACTAATAAAAATTGATACATCAAAAATTAGTGGGACAAGAAAAATTGGGATAAATAAGAATAAAATTAGATTTTTTTTAATTAAGAAGGCGATAAAATTCCAATGTATTAAATTGAATTCACGAACCTTTCAAACATTAATTGTTTGGTTTTCATATTTACTAATTTTTTAATACTTTTATGATTAATTAATCAACTGTTATTAAACTGTATATCTACTATCAGTTTTGAATACAGCTACGGATGGCTCAACTAAAAGAAGTTGACTAATGATTTTTATTCAAATTAATGAGGAAAAAAAAAAACTTGACCACAACCACTCTATCATTTCGATAACTATTTGGTTTTTAAAAAATGTGTTTGTTTTCTTCTCATTTCTTTACCATGGTAATCTTTCTTAAGAAACATATAAATTTATTATCAAATTCTAAAAAACAAAAAACAAGTTTTTGAAAGCTACTTTCTTTTTAATTTTCAAAATTTGACTTGAATTTTGAAAATATAGTAGATAACGAAACAAAAAAACCTATATGTAAAAATAGTGTCTATATGCCTATTTTTCAAATTCGAAGAAGTGAGAGTGTTTTTATTCTTAGATTTTTTTACTTATTTATTCCAAAAATTTGATTTATAGGATAAAAACATTAAAAAACAAAAAAAAAAAAACAAAATATTAAAATAAAATTTAATTTTCAAAATTTGTAAAAAGAAAAAACTGAATGAAGCCAAGAATTTTCTTTTAAAAATAACAGAATGGAATTAAAAAAATAAAAAAAGAAAAAAGAAAAAAGAAAATGAAATCTGAAATTAAAAAAAAAAAAAAAAACCTAAAAAGTTGAATCCGTGGGTTGAAGCCACGGATTCAACCCACGGATTCAAATAAGGACAAAAAAAGTACCTGGTTTTCCCAATAAAAGACCATGTTTTTGCCAATTTTTTTTTAAACTGTATTTTTTTTCCAATTAACCCGCTTATACACACACTTTAAAGATGCTTTAGTGCCTAAATTTAACCTACGAAATGTTTGGGAGTGATGATTGGATAATTGATTTTGGAAAAAGATATTTTATAAAATTGATTTTCATACCATCATGATTATGTTTGGTTCCAAACTTATTTTCACATATTTAAATTTAAGTGATTTTAAAATATTATGTTTGGTTTCAAAAGTGATGTTACAATTACCAAATTAATAAAAATTAGGCAAAAATTTTTAATAAATTTTTATTTGTGTTACAAGTTCTTAGAATTTTGCAACTTTGAAAATGCAGAGTTTATTATAAATCATCCAAGAGCTTAGGAGTGAATTTTGGGTTTCCCAAAAAATAATGAAAGTATGTAGAAAAATCATTAAATGTATATATATAATGTGTATATATATATATAGTCAGTGGCAGATCCAGAATTTTATGTCAGAGGGGGCTTAAAATGGTGTGAAGATGTCGTAATTGGCATGTACCCTTGTCTAAGAGGTCAGAGATTCGAATCTCCCCACCTCCAAATGTTGATGTACTAAAAAAAAATGGTGTGAAGATAATTTTGAATATATATATATATATATATATATATATATATATATATATATATTTATTTATTTATTTATCTATTTTTATTTTGATATTATTTTTTATATTCTGATACTAGTTTGTGAAATAGAAGGTGACTTATTTTTCTACCAAATTATACCAAAGAAAAAAAACCAAAACAAAAAGAACTTGGAAGAATAATAACTTTTTTTTTTTTTAATTTATAAGAATCATAGTTTCTTATTACAAATAATTTACTAAAGTTTTAAAATATTTTTATTAATCTTCATTAGAAATAATAACGTGATAATTTTTCTATACTTGTGTTAGAAGAATTATGTGATAATTTTTCATGCTAATTTGGTAGGACTTCTAAAGAAGACTAATTTTATTTAAATGATTTTGAGTTGAATTTAAATGAAATATAGTGAAAATAGTTTATAAATCACTAATGAATTGTTTAAATTGATTTAAATATGAAAGTTTAGAGTTTAAATTAATATAATTATTAGTTTGAGGTTTTAATTGATACAATCCAAAATTTAGAGATATTAATTGTTTTTTTTTTAAAAATTATAGTATTTTATATTTGTTATTATTTATATTTCAGATATTTATATTTATATACTTTTAAAAAAGAAAATATGATTTAAAAGACAAAATTCTAAAATTTTAATTTAATTAGTTTTTATAATATATATATATATATAATGTAAAAAAGTGTTCACAATCAGAAAATCAGAAAATCAAACAAAAATACGGAAAGTATAGATAGATAGATTATAAAGTATAGATAGATAGATTATAGATAGCCAAAGCGAGCATACGGTCACGCACAAGAGATTAGAAGTTCGAATTTGATGATGAATTTAAAAAAGAGAAGTTAGAAGAATGAGGAGGGTAGTTAAAGAAAAAGAAAGATTCAATTGTAACAAAAAAAAAAAAAAAAGAAGATATTATTTGATTTTGAACAAATTAAGCATATCCTATAGTTTAGGAGTCATGGGCGGTAATTAGGTGAAATATATAATTGTGAGTTAGTTAGTGTTGTTTATTTAAGTGGGAAAATAGGCATGAGAAATATAATAATCCGAAGTAGAAATTAAGAAGATGATGAAGATGAACAAGGCCGGCAAGGGATCATATTATAATATGAGATCTGAAAGTGAAATTAGCTGCAGCTGCGACTGCGAGGAGAAGATAAGAAAGAATAATAAGAAAGAAGGATGGATCATATGTGTTCTTCGCTTCTTTGTGATGCCGCTTTTTTATTGCATTTCAACTTACGCTGTCATGAAGACATTCGTACACTACCTTACTTCATTAGCCACTCTGATTGCACGCTACAACAACACTGAAACAAATCACCTCTAATCCTGCCTGCCGCAACACAGACTGGTTTTTATTTTTTATTTTTCTTTTTCTTAGCTTTGTGTTACGTCACCTTGTTTCTTTCAATAACAATATTGGCTTCGCTTCATAATCATCTACCTCTTCCATTGCTTTCATGATCCAGGATTCTATGGTAGAGGGGCACAAGTTCGTATAAATATAACTTTAGAAGCATTGATACAATATTGGGTTAAATTACAAGTTTAGTCCCTAAACTTTAGGGTTTGTGTCTATAGTTCTAATAGAATCTTAAACTTTTAATTTTGTGTCGTTTGAATTTTCAATTTTCTGTATGATAAGTCGTGGCTTATTTGACATTTTAAAAATTTCCAGATTTACTAAACACAAAATTGAAATTTTATAGTTTCATTAGACATAAAATTCAATTATGAATGCTTTAGGATTTAAATTGATACAATTATTAGATTAAAGTTTTAATTGACCCAAAGTTTAGGAGTAGAATTGATTTTTTTCCTAATTTTTTAAAAATAAATTTATAAACTCATTTCATAATCTTTTTAGGTTAAAATATCATTTTGGTCATTGTATTTCGGAACTTATTCTATTTTATTCTCAATAATTCCAAATGTCCAAATATAATCATTGTACCTTTAATAATCTTAAAATTAGTCTATGGTTAACTTTTTCAAAACAAATTTAGTATCTATTAGCTTTCGCTTTATAAATTTTGAAAACATATTAAAAATTGTGTCTTTTTAAGTGAAGATTATGATTATTAGTTTACCAAGTTCTATAAAAAGTAACTTCAAATTAATAATGACTCATTTAAAGATTTATTAAAATGGCATAGGCTAAATTTGAATATATAAAAATATATGAACTAAAATAGAATGAGTCACAAAATACAAATATCAAGTAGTATTTTAACTTTCTTTCTATTTCATAGATGAATTTAAATTTATTAAAGAAAATGGAAATTTTTGTTTAATATATAGGGATAAAAAGCTTAAACAAAAACATAAAACTATATTTTTAAAAAGTTTAAATTATTCAGATTGAAAAATCGATATAAGTTATTAAGGAAAATGAAAACTGAAGTTGCCTAAAAAAAACTGAAAACCGGAAAAGGAAAATTAAAACTGAAGTTGAGAAAAAACTAAAAATATCGGAAAAAAAAACAAATATGAAGTAATCTGGTATCGACGAACTCAAGACCGGGCGGGGGGCACCTTTTCACGGATGAGGCATAAACCAACAAACCAAAGAACATTTTATTGTTCTAATCAGCAGATTTTATATATACTCTAATATAATTTTAAGTTGAGGGGGGCACGTGCCCCCCTTGCCCCTTCTTAAATCCGCCCCTGGTTTTAACCAGTTACTTATAATAGATTTCCTCTTTGTGGAGGATACATTTGAATTCTTAGCCAAATTTTAAAAATAAAATAAGGGAATAAACTTATAGATGGAAAAAACGATTATAAGCTTAATCTAATTTTATAAACTATGGTTACAACATTCTAGAAATAGTTATTTCATTTATCAAAGAAATTTGTTTCTTTTCTAAAAATAATTCTAGAAATAGATCATTTATCGCTAGGGATGTCCACGGAGCGGGGACACGGATGCCTGTCCTCGCCTCCCATTTCAATCCCCATCCCCGCAAAATTCCTCATTAAATTTTGCAGGGAATGGGCGCGGGGATTCCCTACGGTTCCGGGGAATTATTCCCTATTTAATTTTTTTCTTTTTTTTTATCTTAATTGAATCAAATAATTCTTTTGATAAATGTTCAAATAGTTAACTTTACATGAAAAATATTCATTAATTTTCAATTAGATAGTTAATTATTCACATAAAATTTTCATTTAAACGATTAATTTTCTTAAAAAAATCTTTTTTTTAAAGAAAAAATTCATAAATCTCTTATTAGAAACAAAATTACATTTCATATCAAACAATCTAATTATCTATACATATAATTCAAATGTTTAAACCATATAATTCAAACACTTTGAATTTATATATATAGAGAAATAATAATAATAATTAAAAAAAAAGTAAACGGGGCGGGGAACGGAGATGGGGAACACACTCCCCGTCCACGTTTAGGTTGTGGGGAATTTTTTCCCCCCACTCCCTCCCAGATTCCCCGCTTAAATGGGAATTCTCTGCCCCATTAGGGGAGGGTCACCACGGGACCCGTCCCCGCGGGACAAATGGACATCCCTATTTATAGCACTTGACTCGATCCTCTAACCTCTTAGTCGAGATAAATACCAATTACCGACCATATCAAAACATAAGGATTCTCAAAAAAAAAAAAAAAAAAAAAAAAAAAACTTACAAAAATATATATATATATATATATATATATATATATATATATATATATATATATGTTTGATGTGTGACTTGAATGTATAACCTAAGGTATGTTTCAAGTTTTCAAGATTAGAGAGAATTTGAAAGTGAAAGTAAGAGAAAACTAAAAAAAAATAGAGCTCAAAGGAAGAACCCTCCTCCCTATAATGGTAGATGAAAAAGTTACAAATATTTTGAATTTCCAAAACTTTTAAAATTAGTAAAAATCATTAAATTATTAAGAAACTTATAATACCTCTTTCTCATATTCCAACTATTTATATTTTATTTTTTTGAACTAGGATTAAATGAATAATAGTCAACTTAAATTCAATTTACCAAAATAATATTATACTATTAAAATATAACTTTGATAATTTTTATTACTTCCATTGTTATTTTACTTTAAAATTGTTGTGTTACTTGAGTCATCATTATTTTTTTAAAATTTTTTGAGAAAACATTAATTTTTAAATTAACAATAAATGATTAATTTAGGGGGAAAATACACTTTTAGTTCCTAAGGTTTGGGTTAGGTTTCATTTTGGTCCTTGAGTTTTCAAACTCAACAATTTAGTCCATGAGGTTCGGTTTTAATTTCATTTTAGTCCCTCCATCCATTTTTCTGTTAAAAACTAACGGTGAGCTGACGTGGCACTGATTTTTTATTAAAAAAATATTTTTGAATTTTTAAAAATATAAATATATTAAAATAATAAAAAGATTATTTTTTTTAAATCTTCATTTCTTCTCTCTCCTCCTTCTACTTCTTCCTCTCCTTCTCCCACTTCTTCTTCTTCTTCAGCACGTCGGAGCCGGCTGCTGGTGGCCGGCGACACTTTTTTTTTTTCTTTTCTTCTTCTCTTTTCTCCTTCTCCAACTTTTCTTATTAAAAAAAAAAACGAGGGGGGGGGGGGGTTCCCTCCGAATCCAACTGGAACGAGCCCCTGCTGAATTCGAAGGGGAAACCCCTTCGCTTTTTTTGTTTTTGTTTTTTAATTTTATTTTTAAAGAACTAATGACGCCGTCGAGCTGCTCTCAAATTGTCGTCACTGCCTTGCCGTTGCCGAAGATGACGATCGGAGACAGCGCCTTCTCCCTCGTCTGTTTCTTCTCGTCGTTGCCAAAGAAGATGATCGGAGACGGCGTCATTGGACGAGGGAGGAGGCGCTGTTTCACTGGTTCTTTAAAAAAACAAGGGGGGGGGGGTTTCCCCTTTGAATCCAGCTTGGAACCCCTTTGTTCCCTCCCCTCTTTTCTATTTAAAAAAAAATAGAAAATGAAGAGAAATGAGAAGAAAAGAAGAAAGGAAGGAGAATAAGAGGAAAAAAGAAATTGTTGCTGCTAGAGGCGGTCGGCCGTAGTAGCAGAGATGGTGGTGAAGAAGGAGAAAAGAGAGGAAGAAATAAATATATTAAAAAATAATTTATTTTAATATATTTTTATTTAAAAAAATAAAAAATAAAAATTTTTAATAAAAAAATAGTGTCACGTCAACAATTTTTTTTTTTAAGCTACTAAGTTAATATTGTGTATAGTCCCTAATATTTCAACTTTGTGTCTAACCTTGACCCCAGTGGCGGATCCAGGATTTTATACAAGGGGGGGCACAAGTTCATATAAATGTAACTTTAGAAGCATTGATACAATATTTAAATACCTAATATCGATTAGGTTAAATTACAAGTTATAGTTTCTGAACTTTCGGATTTATGTCTATGGTCCCTAAACTTAAAAATGTGTCTAAGAGAATCCTAAACTTTCAATTTTGTGTCCAATAAGTTCTTGAATTTTCAATTTTGTGTCTAATAAGTGTTATTTGACATTTTTCAAAATTCATAGGCTTACCAAACACAAATTGAAAGTTTATAGTTTCATTAGACATAAAATTCAATTATGAATGTTTAGGATTTAAATTGATACAATTATTAGTATGGAGTTTTAATTGACCCCAAAGTTTATAATTTCCTAAACTTATAAACTCATTTTATATTCTTTTAGGTTAAAATATCATTTTGGTCATTGTACTTTGGAACTTATTTTATTTTATTGTCAATAATTCCATTGTCCAAATATAATCCTTGCACTTTTAATAATCTTAAAATTAGTCTATGGTTAACTTTTTCAAAACAAATTTAGTCTCTGTTAGCTTTTGCTTTATAAATTTTGAAAACATATTAACAATTGGTTTGTTTCTCTTGAATGAAAATTATGATCATTGTCATGTTTTAGAGTAACTTCAAATTAATAATGACTAATCTAATGATTTATTGAAATTACATAGGCTAAATTTGAATATATAAAAATATATGAACTAAATTAGAATGAGTCACAAAGTACAAAGATTCGTTCTATTTCATAGGTGGATTTAAATTCATTAAAGAAAATGAAACAAAGAAAAGAAAAGGAAAAACTGGAAATACCAAAAGAAATAAAATATAGCGTGGATGGGGTTTGAACCCAGGACCGGGCAGGGGGGCACCAACGCAAATAGAGAGACGGAAACCAACATGCCAAAGGAAACTTTTATAATTTAATTGGCCAAGAATATATATATACTAAACAAAATTTTAAATTGAGGGGGGGCACGTGCCCCCTTGCCCCTTCTTAAATCCGCCCCTGCTTGACCCCCTCAATAATTTTAAATTTTAGGACACAAAATTTAAAGTTCAATATTCTATTAGTTAATTTTTAAAAATATAAAATATGGTAGAGATTTATTAGATACAAAATTGAAAGTTTAAGATTTATTTAACATTTTTAAAAGTTAAAAAATCTATGAAGTGCAAAATTGAAACTTCTTGCATCAATTAGACACAAACATTGAAGTTTAAAGATTAAACTCGTAATTTAACCCTTCCAAATATTTTTCAACCCAACAACTCACAAATATTATTTATAGAACACATCCAACCTTCAATCTAATTTCAGCCAAAATCAAACACATTCAAATTTCTTTAACATCAAACAACCAATATAAAATGTTAAATTACAAATTAATTAGTTCCTAGTTTGTGTCTATTTGATCCGAACTTGCAAAAGAGGTTTCTATACTTTCAATTGAGTGTCTGAGTTTCTGAACTTTTAATTTTATTTCAACAGATCACCGGCAAATTCGAAATTTTAAAAAGTGATTTGACTTATTAGAATGCCAAAAGGAGTGGATTGGATGGTGTTGATATTTGTAGCTTGAAGATAAAAACAATTGTTGTGTCGTGGACGAGACCACTGCCTTGAAAGCAATTTCGACATGACCATGGTACTAAATCGTCTACGCGCTGGTTGCTCCCCAAGGTTAACACAACACCCTCCTCGTTTGTGCACTCGATAGAGAAGGATTTGGAATCAAGAAGAAATGCAATCAGATCGAATTGAGTTGATTTGGAACTCTGCTTAGACAGAAATTTGGACAATTGAAACAAGCGGACCCTTTAGATTTACTGTTTGTAAAGAAGGCCCATTTTTTAAAAACTTTGAGTTGTAAAATGACTTTTATACCCCCATTAATTTTAAACCAACCAAAATTAAAGAGTTCACAAACTTCTACCCAATTTTGCCTTTTTTTTTTTAGAAAACAACCCACCAATTTTTTTTTAACTATCAACCAATTTTTTTAATCCAAAACAAGTTTGGAAGATTTTTAAAAATTATTCAATTTTGGGAAAAATACACTTTTGGTCCCTGAGGTTTGAGTTATGTTTCATTTTGGTCCCTGAGTTTTCAAACTCGACAATTTAGTCCCTAAGATTTGGATTTCGTTTCATTTTAGTCCCTCCATCCAGCTCAGGGACTAAATTGTCGAGTTTGAAAACTCAAACCTCGTTTGATAACGTTCTTGTTTCCTGTTTCTTGTTCCCGTTTCTCCTTTTTTTAAGAAACATACTTGTTTGATAACTCATCCATGTTTCTTGTTTCTAAATTTCTAGATACGTTTCTAAAAAAGAGGCCAAATTTGAGAAACTACAAAAAATTGTTTCTCAAATTATGTTTCTGTTTTTTTTCTATCTTTCATGCATGTATCCATCTCTCCCTCCCATTCCTACACCAATCTCTTCTCTTCCCTTATTTTTTTAACCACTTCCTCGTCTTTTTTTTTAATCTTTTTCTGTTATTTCGTTTTCTTTCTTTTTTCTTTTTTATTTTTTTCGTTATTTCTTTCTCTTTCATTTTTTATTATTTATGTTATTTCTTTCATTTTTTCTTTTTTTTTTTATCACCTCAACTGATCTCTGACTATCGGCCACCATCGTTGACCTCCGACTATCGGTCGCCGCCGACCTCCGCCGACCAGCCGCCACCATCAACCTCCGACTATCGACCGTTGCCGACCGACCTCCTCCGTCGACCTTCGACTACCGACCTCCGCTGACCGACCGCCACCGTCGACCTCGGACTACCGACCGTCGCCGACTTCCGTCGACCTGAGACTATCGATCGTCAACGACCTCCGTCGACCTTTGAATACCTACCGTAGCCAACCGCTACCGTCGACCTCCGACGACTGGTCGCTGTTGACCTCCACCAATTGATCGACCACCGTCAACCTCCGACTACCACCTCTGTCGACAGGCAGTCATTGTCGACCTCTGAATATCGATCGCTACCGTCGACCAGGACAACCGGCCGCCGTCGACCTCTGCCGATCAAGAGCCACAGTCGAACTCCGACTACCGGTCGTCGCCGACCGCCACTGTTGATCTCCGCCGACTGACCGCCACCGTCCACCTCCAACTACCGATCGACAACTATTGTCGACCTCTGACTACCGGCCTCGGCCGACCGCTACGGTCGACCTCCGACGATCGACCGCTACGGTCGACCTCCGACGATCGACTGCTACCGTCGACCTTCGACTAGTGGTCGTCGTCGACCTTCGACTATCGGCCGTTGTCGACCTCCACCGACCGACCGCCACCGTCCACCTCCTATTATCATCGCCGACCTCCGTTGACCGACCACCATCGTCGACCTCTACTGACCGACCGCCACCGTGCATCTCCGACTACCGGTCGTTGCTGACCTCCGTTGACTTCCGACTACCAGTCGCAGCCTACCGCTACTGTCGACCTCTGACGACTCGATGCTGTCGACCTCCACCGATCGGCCTTCGCCGACCGACCTCCATCATCCTCCTCCGACTATCAGTCGTCACTGACCTTTGTCGACCTCCGCTTATCGGTCCCAGCCGACTCCTACCGTCAAGCTCCGAGTACAGGCCATTGTCGACCTCCAACGACATGTCGCTGTCGACCTCCGCTAATTGACTGCCACCGACCGGTCCCCACCATTGACCTCAAATTACTGTCTGCTATCGACCTCCACCGACTAGTCGCCACCGTCGACCTCCGACTGTCAGTTGTCGCCGACCTTCGTCGACTGCCACTGTCGACCTCCGACTGTCAGTTGTCGCAGACCTTCGTGACTGCCACTGTCGACCTCTGACTACCGGGCGCCGTCGTCGACCTCCAACTACCGGCCATCACTTTCAACCTGCGACTACAGGTCGTCGTCGACCGGCCGCCATCGTCAACCTCTGACGACCGGTCATGACCAACCGCTACCATCGACCTCTGACTATCGTTCATTGTCGACCTCCGCTGACCGACCGCCACTGTCGACCTCTAACTATTGTGCGTCACCTTCGACCTTCGACTATCGGGTGCCGCCAACCTTCGCTAACCGGCTGCCACCGACCTCCACTAACCGATCTCCGCCGACTGGCCGCCACCTTCGACCTCTGACTAATGGCCACCACCGTCGACCTCCGACTACCGACCTCCGCCGACCAGCCGCCACTAGCAACCTCTAACTGTAATTTTAATGTATGGTATATATATTTTTTATATTATATATACCAAATTTTATTTCAACTAAAGATCAAGAAACGAGAAACAGTTAACAAACACATATTTGTTTCTGTTTCTTTTTTTAGAGAAACAAGAAACAGAAATAGTTATCAAACATGTTTCTGTTTTTAGTTCTTAAAAAACAAGAAACAAGAAACGAGAAACGAGAAACGAGAACGTTATCAAACGAGTCCTCAATGACAAAAATGAAACCTAACTCAAACCTCAGGAACCAAAAATGTATTTTTCCTTCAATTTTTTTAACTAAATATAAATTCATATACAATATCTTAATTCAATTTTTTTTGGGAAAAATACACTTTTGGTCCCTGAGGTTTGGGTTAAGTGACACTTTGGTCCCTAAGTTTTCAAACTCCACAAAAATACCCCTAAGGTTTGAGATAAGGAGCACTTTGGTCCCTGCCGTCAATTTTTCTGTTAAATGTTAACGGTGGCTGACGTGGCACTATTATTTTAATGAAAAAAAATTATTTTTTTTAATTTTTTTAAATAAAAAATATTAAAATAATAAAATAATATTATTTTTATTATTATTTATTATTTCTCTCTCTCTTCTTCTTCTCCATCTTCTTTCTCTCCATCCTCTTCCTCCTTCTTCTTCTTCCTATCTCCGGCGGCCTCGCCGCCGCCGTCGCCGGTCGCCGGCCTCCGACGACTATTTTTTTTTTTTTTTTTTTTTTTTCCTTTTTTCCCTTTTCTCCTCCCTTTCTTCTTCTTCCTTCTTTCTTCTTTTCTTTCTATTATTTTTTTTTTAAAAAAATTAAGAACTGAAGGGAGATTAGATTGACAGCGTGAAGCAAAAGAGAGAGGGAGATATGGCAACGCGGACGACTGGATTCTTTTCTTTTCTGGCGAGTAGACCCAAATCGAGATCTGGAAATCGAGCTCTGTTCGTGAGAGACCCACTAAGTTTTCTTTTCCGGCGAGCCAACGGGAGGCAACGCGGACGACTGGCAGCCGAGATCTGTTCGTGAGAGACCCAAATCGCGCGCTCTCTCCCTCTCGATTTCTTTTCTTTTCCGGCGAGTAGACCCAAATCGCGAGCTCTCTCCCTTCCTCTCAGGTTGCCTGGGCCGTCGTCTCCTCCCTTTCGGCCTTCTTCTCCAACGACACCGCACGCAAGCTCCCTCCCTCCGGTGAGCAACTCACGTGCGCGAAGAGAAGACCCACGGCTCAGATCTGTCGGCAAGGCACGCAGACAGTAGCGTCTCACCTCGTTTTCCTCTCTTTTTTTTCTCGAACTGAACCTACAGCAGGTACTTCAGCAAACGTCTGGGTTTTTTTTTTCTCGACAGCACTCTCCAGCCGCTGGGTTTTTTTTCGTCTCAGATCTCCCTTTCGACAGCACTCTAGTGAACTCTCGCGAGCTCTTCAACGTTGGCCACGAACGATTTTTTTCTCGATCTGAAGCTCGCGAGCTTACGAACTCTTCAACGGCGGCCACGAACTCAACAGATCTGACGTGCGAAAAAAGAGAGAGAGAAGAAGATGAAAAGATGAGAAAAAGAGAAAAAAAAAAAAAAAGTTACCGACGGCGGCAGCCGCCGGCAAGCGGTGGTCGTCGGCCGTCAGTTGCCACCGGCCGGTGTGAAGAAGAAAGAAGAAGATGGAGGGGGGAGAAGAAGAAGGGGAGAGAGAAAAGTAAAATATATATATATATATATATATATATATATATATATATATTATTTTAATATTTTTTATTTTTAAAAAATTAAAAAAAAATAATTTTTTCATTAAAATAATATTGCCACGTCAGCCACCGTTAACATTTAACAGAAAAATTGACGGCAGGGACCAAAGTGCTCCTTATCTCAAACCTCAGGCGTATTTTTGTTGAGTTTGAAAACTCAGGGACCAAAGTGTCACTTAACCCAAACCTCAGGGACCAAAAGTGTATTTTTCCCATTTTTTTTTTTAGGTTTGTTAATTTTTTTAAATAACATTTTTTAATATAAAGAATAATAAAGAAAAATTTTAAATATTAAAAACATTTTAAAAAATAAAAAACAAATAAAAAGCCAAGAATGAGTGGTAATGGTAAATTTCTATGAATCCCGACCCAACTTATGTATTAAGTATTGAAATTATGTCAATGGTAATGGTAAAGAAGAGAATTTAAGAGTCTAAAATAGTGAGGATATTATAGTCTTTACATATAGAAAGGGGTTGTGAGGGTTATTTAAAAACACTCATCCTAACTCCAAATTGGGACAAACTTAAAACTTCAAATGCCAAAAATCAAGTCATTTCCAACAATATTTATATAACCTTCACGAACCTTCTTCTGGAATTGTAATTTTTTTTTCTCTCTCGAGGAATGATTTGGTTAAGTTCATCAGACTGGTGCAGGAGGCAGGTCTTTATGTTCATCTTCAGATTGGGCCTTATATTTGTGGATAATTGAATTTTGGGTAATGGATATTTTTAATTTTTACATGATTTCTTTCTATTTTTTTAAAAAAATTAAATTTTATGGGTAATGGATTTTTTTTTTTTATATTAAAAAAAATTTGATTTGTTTTGGTGTTGTTTGTTTAGGGGATTTCCAGTTTGGTTGAAGTTTGTGTGCCTGGAATTAGCTTTAGAACTGAACAGGCAATGAGCCCTTCAAGGCATGAGAGTTTATGTTTTTTTCTTTCTTCTTTTTTTTTCCTTAAAAAAAAAATAAGACTGAGTTCTTTATTTTATTTATTTTTTTTTTAATTTTAATATAAGACTGAGAGTTTATGTTTGTTTTGTTTGGGAATAAATGTTGAATGTGATTATTTTTTAAGTAGTTTTTAGAATAAAAAATCTATAAACCAATATGGGTTATTAAAAATAATGTTATGCAAGTTTTTTTAATGAGTTAGAATGAAAGTTACAATTTAATTATTCTAGTTTATATATTTTGTTGTAGTATTATCTTCGTTAGACTACTCAAAGTCATAGCTTTCACTTTTATACGAAGTTTTTTCCTTTTAAAAAAAGAAACCTATATTTTGTTTACTAAGTTTGTTAAAGATTTCAATGTTACTTTTAAAACAAAATCAAATCTAAAACCTAGGTGTATCAAATGGGAACTTTAGAATATACAAACATATATTAAAATATTACGTTCATCTCCTTTTATTTTATCAATTTGACTTAAAATGAGTATATTAAATAATGTTAAATCATTATTTTGGATCTATATATTTTCTCTAATTAGTATATAACATTAACATTTCAAAAACTGTGTTAGCAGCCTAAAATCATTATAATAAGAACTGAAATTTGTTAAATATAAAAGAAAATTAATGAATGAAACTTCTTCAAAAACTAAATTGGACACTTTTTAAAATTATTTTGAGAATAAGGTATCAGCAAAAGTGAAAGAGAAAAATAAGAAATGGAAACAAAATTAAATGATATATGGAGAGTTTAAAAATAAATAAATAAATTATAACAGAAAAATAGGTAAAACTGTAGGTTGCTTGCACATATAGCAAAATCGCGAAAATAATAGCAAGGCTAAATTATAAACTTTTAGGATTATTCTATTTTGATCCTTGAACTTTCAAAATATGTTTGTCTTAGTCCCTCAACTTTCAAAAAATGATTATTTTGGTCCTTACTTTTATTTCAATTTTAACATATTAATGACATAGCATTGAGTATTTGTATTAGTTTGTTAACATGAACATGATTTCAAGTCAAATAAGTTAGACACCAAACATTAGGCAAAGCAAATTTGAAGTAACATGGATCAAAATGATTAGTTTTTTAAGAGTTTAGAGACTAAAATAGATATTTTGAAAGATCATGGGTTAAAAAATAGAACAAATTTGAAAGTTTAAGGAACAAAATGAACGTTTTAAAAATTTAAGGACTAAAATATAACAAACTTACGAAATTTAATCCTATTAAAAATGTTTAAAATAGAAACCCTTATTTGAAAATAAAAAGTATTCAACGTCCTCCTAACCATAAGAGAGAGAGAAAGAATTTATGAAAGATTCACGGGCAAGAGTGTGAAGGGAATAACATGTTAATCACATGACTTCCCATAAATTCTCTATTTTTAGAAAAATAATAATTTAAATTTTATTTTTTGCATTCAAATATTTGTGATACAAATACACAAATATTAATCTAATTTTAAATATTTGAATTTTATTTATTTATTTTTAATTCTAAACGTACTACAGAATCAAAACAGATTTCAAGATTTCGATTCCAATGTCATTTTCTTTTTATTCTTTTTGAAATATTACGATTTCAAATCTAAAATATACTTGATTCATCGAAACCAAACATGTTATCCTAACAAACTTTGTTATTTGCTTTTTTTTTTTTTAAAAAAAAATGTTATTATTATTATTTTGAAAGGACAAACTTTGTTACTTTTTATTTTTTTTAGAACAAACTTTGTTACTTAATTGACATCTATTAACAATCAAAGTATTCCATTTTTCAAAAAAAAAAAAAAACAATCAAAGTATTCCAATTAGTACTTTTAGATCTTAACCAAACCATTTATAAATTTACAGAATAGATCCAATATTCTATCTTTCATCTGAAAAAATCACAACAGTATAACTATAACATATATAATTCAATTGGTATTCTCAATTAAAAAAAAATCAGAGATTCAAATTTTCTACTTCACAACTTGTCGAACTAAAATAGTTAGATTAAATTATGAGTTTAGTTTTTGGACTTTGAGAGTTGTGTCAAATTGATTCCCGAATTTTAAAAAATGTCTAATAGATCATTGAACTTTAAAATACCTAACACGTCCTTACCCTTTCAATTTTGTGTCTAATAAGTATTTGACATATTTGAAAATTTAAAAAATTAACCTAAATGTAAAATTGAATTTTATGCCTATTTGGAACTTAAAATTCTAATTTTGTATTTAGTAAGTTTGTGGCTGTGAATTTTAAAAAATATCTAACAGGTGGTAAAGACTATTGAGGATCTATTGAACACAAAAGGCGAAAGTTTAAGAACTTACTAATATTTTTTAAAGTTTACGGACTATTGGACACGAAATTGGAAATTTGAGAGACATATTTGAAATTTTTTAAAGTTCAGGGACGTTTTACTTGATAAACAAGTATAAAAGTTCACTTAAATGCCATAACAAAATCTTTAATCTCAAACAAAAACAAAATCTCTCATAATTAAATATATATATATTCAATTTATATTTTCATTAAAAAAAAAATTCCCTCGGGGGTTTGTTGAGAGAAGAGATGCCTTTTTGAGAGGAAGCAACCAACTCTGCAGCACAATACTCTTTCCATTGCCTCTCTCTCTCTCTCTTTCTAACTTTCTCTCTCTAGCTAACTCCATTTGCCAAAGCAATGAAGAATTGGGTCGTCGTCGTCTTCTTCTTCTTCTTCTTCCTTTCTTCTCTGCACATTCAATTATCGAACTGCAACAATGTCACTTACGACGGCAAAGCTCTGCTCATCAATGGCCAGAGAAGAATTCTGTTTTCAGGCTCCATTCATTATCCCAGAAGCGTCCCTCATGTTCGTTCTCTCTCTATTTCTTTTTTTTTTCCCCCAATTTTTACGCCATTTCTTCCTCTGTTTTGTTCTTCGATTCGGATTGAGTTTTGGATGAAATGCAGATGTGGGAAGGTCTGATTCAGAATGCCAAAAGGGGTGGATTGGACGTCGTTGATACTTATGTGTTCTGGAACCTTCATGAACCTTCTCCTGGAATTGTAATTTTCTTTTTCTCTATCTGTATTTCTTTTTTGTGGATTTTGATTTTTTGATTTTTTAATTTTTCAGTATGATTTTGAGGGGAGAAAAGATTTGGTTAAGTTCATCAGAGTGGTGCAGAAGGCAGGGCTTTATGTTCATCTTAGAATTGGGCCTTATATTTGTGGAGAATGGAATTTTGGGTAATGGATATTTCATACTGTTTCTTTTTTTTGTTTTTTTTTTGTTTTTAATTAAATTTTATGGGTAATGGCTTTTTTTATTTATATGTAAAAAAAAAAAAAAAAAAAAATTGATTTGTTTTGGTGTTGTTTGTTTCAGGGGATTTCCAGTTTGGTTGAAGTTTGTGCCTGGAATTAGCTTTAGAACTGACAATGAGCCCTTCAAGGTCTGAGAGATTATGTTTATTTTCTGTGGGAAACAATATTGAATGTGTTTTAGTTTTTGTTAAGTTTTTTAGAATATTATGAATTTTATTTCCAATGGGTTTGGAGCACTGAATTCTAGAATGGAATTGAATCTAATAAAAAAAAATTGTTCAGTTTTCCACTTTTTAATTAAATAAATAAAAGAAAAATACCTCCAATGGGTTGGGTTGGGACTTGGGAGTACCGAACTCTTTACCCTAGAAATTTGTGTCATATTTTTGTGGATAAAAAGTAATGTTAAATCAATAAATAAATAAAGGGAAAATTTTACTCTAAAAATTAATAAGGAGCATTGATTTTGACCCTAAAATTGTAAACTAAACTTAGATAAATGCTACAAATTTTATCTTCTAATTATTCACATGTGTATTTAGTGAGTTATTAAACATATATATGGTATAAAATTGATAGGATTTTAGAGAAAAACTAGATTTTATTGAGATTTGTAAATTTTTATATTTTTATTTATTTATTTATGGTAAAATTGGTGGGTGAAATTGAAAAGAGGGTAATCTAATTATTACAATCCTAATCTAAGTGTAAAGATTATTTTTTTTAGTTCAAAATTGTACCGATAGAAGATTGAACCATGATTTTTGGAATTTAATAGAAAGTTTAAGTTAAAATTGGTACAATTTAAAATTTGAGTTCTTTTCTCTCTGAATTAAATTTATGCATTTAGAGTTTTATTTAAAAAAAAATATATATATATTTTTTTAAAAATACCAATAAAATCTTAGCAAAATTTTAAGAGACTCAAAAACATTATCTTTACTTTTTAAAATGTAGCATGTTAAAAACATTTTTAGAAAAAAAAAAAAATACAAAGCAAAGAAAATATGTAGTAAACAAGTATGAGTTTCAATTCAAAATGAACATAATTCAATGATAATTGACATGTACCCTTAACCAACAGATTAGGGATTCAAATCCTTTAGAGTTGGAGTTTACTTATTTTCTTTCCATTTTCTTTAAAATAGTAATAATAATCTTATCTTGCAGTTAGCAATGGCCAAATTCACCCAAAAAATAGTCCAAATGATGAAGGATGAAAAGCTTTTCCAATCTCAAGGTGGTCCTATAATTCTTTCTCAGGTAAACTTTGAAGCCTGTAATTTAATTTCCACCATTTCTTGATCTTTTAGAACAAAATACATTGCATTGGGATTGGGAATTTAAAATGTAACATGAAGAGAAATTGCAGATTGAGAATGAATATGAACCAGAAGGCAAGGAATTTGGAGCTGCTGGTTTAGCTTACTTGAATTGGGCTGCAAAAATGGCTGTTGAAACAGACACAGGAGTGCCTTGGGTCATGTGCAAGGAAGATGATGCTCCTGATCCTATGGTTTCAACATTTCATTTTGCAAATATTTCTAACATTTCAAATCTTTAATTTGGGTTTTTTTTTTTTTCTCCTTTTTAATTTTTAAAATATATATTAATATGGTTTCTTTGTGTTGTTTCTTAACCTAATTTTGTCAAGATAAACACATGCAATGGATTCTATTGTGACTATTTCTCACCAAACAAGCCTTACAAACCTACCTTTTGGACTGAGGCTTGGACTGCATGGTAAGTTCATTACCTTTCCCGCGTGTTTTTGGTCCTTGAATTTTCATGGAAGTAATGATTTAGTTCTGGAACTTATTGTGAATTTGGTTCCTGTTCTTTAAAATTTGTAACAACTCAATCCTTATAGTGAAGAATTCCATCAAAATTAAGTGTTGTGACTTGTGTAATGGTCTAGTCTTTGTAGTTGATAAAAACATTTGGTTCCCAATCAGTTTGTCGATCTACAAATATAAGAAGTTTCATTAAATCTTTACCATATTTTTCACCATAGAGAACTAAATTGTTACGAAATTGATCATTTTGGACTAAGAGTGTTTTTTTTTAACTTTATCTTTATCCTTGTTTTTGTTTACTATGAATGTAAATGTTACAATGCTCTACATCATTTATCATTATGATTAAGCAATTATTTGGAAGAACAAACATGAAAAGAACACTAATGAGTAATGACAACTACGAACTCATACAAATTTTCAATAGTTGCTTTGCTAATCTTTTTCACTTTTCAGAGAAGAACATATGATTTTCTAGTTTAGGAAAGTATCCTGATTATCAAACAAGCTCCAAATTTATTTGTTTATTTATATCTTTGCATTACTTTTGTAAAAATAGGTTTACAACGTTTGGTGGCCCAATTCATCAACGACCAGTTGAAGATTTGGCATTTGCAGTTGCAAGGTTCATACAAAAAGGAGGTTCCTTAGTCAACTATTATATGGTCAGGCACAAAGTCTCATAGCTAAATTGCTTAATTACCTTTGTTATCTCTATCTACCAATAGTCTATGAATGATAAATTTATCTAGGCATTGGGAGTGATTTCAACTTGAATGATAAATTTCTCATGTGTTCTGTACTTCATCGATCCGTTTCGTTATGTCTCAAAAAACTCGTGTTCTATGGTCCTTCCAGTTTCATGGTGGAACTAATTTTGGAAGAACTGCTGGGGGCCCTTTCATTACTACTAGCTATGATTATGATGCTCCAATTGATGAATATGGTGAGCAAATATGGAGATGCTATCTTCTGAAATTTTCTATCCTCCTAAAATGTGGAGATGTAACTCACCTTGATTATATTATAGGCTTGATCAGGCAACCGAAGTTCGGCCACTTAAAACGACTCCATGACGCTGTTAAGTTGTGTGAAAAAGCTTTGCTTACAGCTGAACCTTATAACTTGAGCTTGGGAACTTATCAAAAGGTTTGTTGCCTTTCTCTATGCTTAGATTGTTTGTCTAAATGAACAAGTAAACCTCCTTGTATGAACAAGTTCATCTATGTAATGCTAGTGACTGAATCTTAACATGCTTCAGGCTAAGGTATTCTCTTCTAGCTCCGGAGATTGCGCCGCTTTTCTATCGAATTATCATTGGACTTCGACTGTAAGGGTGACATTCAATGGCAGACATTACAATCTTCCACCTTGGTCCATTAGCATTCTTCCTGATTGCAACAATGTCATATATAATACTGCCCAAGTAAGTAAACATGGAGTCACAGTTTGAATACTTCCTGTATCATTGAAGAGAAACCAAGTTGTTTCATTTACTTGTCGAGTTCAATTTTGTGAACTCGAAATTCAGCTTATCTTCCACATCAGTATTGCAATGTGATTGTACATACTGAGGCAAATTCTGATTTTCATGCTCCAGGTTGAAGTTCAAAAAAACCAGATGTCATTTTTCCCGACAAACGTTGAACCGTTTTCGTGGGAGACTTATAATGAAGATGTATCTTCAGTTGAAGACGATTCATCGATGTCATACGATGGTCTTTTGGAGCAACTAAATGTCACTAGAGACACCAGTGACTATCTTTGGTACACAACCAGGTAATATGGTGTCTTTGATTATAATACTTAGACTAAGATGACATTATGAAACATTTCATTCCGTGAAATTTTCCAGTGTCGATGTCGATTCAAATGAATCCTTTCTCCACGGAGGGAAGCTTCCTATCCTCACCGCGGCGTCAACTGGTCATGCTATGCATGTATTCATCAATGGAAAGCTAGTAGGTAAACCATCGAATCCCTTCTTCCTCAACTTCGATGCTTCAATGTATGCCTTCCGAGATCTGCGGTGCTGCTTCTGAGTAGGTATTATTTTTCTTTATGGTAGGATCGAGCTTCGGAACTCACGACAACAGTAAATTTACGTTCATGGGAAGTATCCACTTGCAAGCTGGAGTGAATAGAATTTCTCTCTTAAGCATGGCTGCCGGATTGCCAGTTAGTTTTCTAGTCCCTGATAATATGAACTATGACTAGCTACTCTATTCACTATTTCCCATCAGTAAACTGCACAATCAAAAGTCTGGAATCAGACTTGAGACAAACAGTTCATCTTCTTTATGCAACTCTCTCCTCATGCTAAGAATGTCTGACTTGGACTATCATGCCATGTGAAAATGAAATTTGTCACAACTCTGGTTTTGTCTTAGTTTGATTTTTCTTTTCCTTTTTGGTGGATGAAGAACAATGGTCCTCATTTTGAGGTGAGAAAGATGGGAGTGCTTGGACCAGTGGCTATACATGGGCTGGACAAGGGAAAGAGGGACTTATCTGGGCAGAAATGGTCATATAAGGTCTGGAAAAGCAGCCACATTTCTTAGCCTTTTTATGCACTCCCTTAGTTTCCTTATATTTTTCCCTTTCGACAGGTTGGTCTGAGAGGAGAATCCATGAACCTGGGTTCTCCAAGCTCCATTCCAGCAGTTGATTGGGTGCAGCATTCATCGACGCAAGAAAACGCACAGCCGCTTACTTGGTATAAGGTACATGCATTGAAGCTGGACTGCAATGGTTCTGAAGAACCGGAATTCTTCATTCTTATAGAGTCTAAAAGTCTCTTCATAGTTCAGATTGGAGAACTATTGAGCACCATTGTTGAATCTATTTCGCTTCAACTCGCAGGCTTATTTCGATGCACCGGAAGGAGATGAACCTTTGGCTTTAGACATGAGTAGTATGCAGAAGGGTCAAGTATGGATAAACGGGCAGAATATTGGAAGATACTGGACTATCCATTCCAATGGAAACTGCACTGATTGCAGCTACTCGGGTACATACCGCCCAAAGAAATGCCAGTTTGGCTGTGGACAACCAACTCAACAATGGCAAGTTCTTTACATCTGCCATTCATGGATGCTAGACATTGGATGAACACTTATTTCTGCATTTTATTTTCTGATTTCATTTGATATTCTGAACATTTAGGTACCATGTTCCTCGATCTTGGTTGATGCCATCAAAAAATTTGATTGTGGTTCTTGAGGAGATTGGCGGTAATCCTTCAAGGATTACTCTTGTAAAGAGATCGATCACAAGTATTTGTACTGAGGCATTCGAGTATCGTCCCGTCATCAGAAACACTCATCAGAATCATGGAGAATTGAATGAGCAGAATGTGCTTAAGATCAACCTGCATTGTGCAGCTGGGCAGTACATTTCAGCTATCAAATTTGCAAGCTTTGGAACTCCAAGTGGAGCTTGTGGAAGTCTTGAGCAGGGGACCTGTCATTCTCCAAATTCACGTTCTGTGTTGCAGAAGGTATCTGAATTTACACCATTATATATCCAACATTTTCAGATTTTGCCTTGATGATTAATCTGTAATGGCAAAATCAAAAATTCAAAATGCAATGCCATGTTCCTAATTTTTAACTGTCCTTTCCAGCTATGTGTTGGTCGACAGAGATGCTCGGCGACTGTTCCAACCAGCATTTTTGGAGAAGATCCATGTCCAAATCTAAGGAAAAAACTATCTGCTGAAGTTGTCTGTCAACCGTTAGCCACATAGAACATATAAATTAGATAGATTCATGGCTCTAAGTACATATCGAACAAGGTAGAATTCATTACCAATTTTGAATATTTATTTTACTTGGTTTCTAGGAGAGGTAGGTTGATAGATAATAGAGGTAGGTTGATAGACAACAGAGAGGTGTATCAACAGATTGTTTAGAGTTTGTTAGGAGTTTTCATTTTCTTCTGCTAGCTAGTGATAATCTATATCACATGGTAAATACGAATAAAAACTCTGCTTCATTTTTTCCAGTTGTTAAGAGTTCGTCCAGTTAATTTCATGGAGCAGTGACAGTTAATTGAACTCATCCGGAACTTTCAAATCATCAATTACTAACAGAAAATGGATAGAATTATCAAAGACACTATATTAGAAAATTCTATTTCAAACGATTTTAATTTCTATTCTATCTCATCCTCATTCCATTAGGTAATCATTAAAGCGTAGAACATTAAATCAATAGCATTTATTTACTCACTCCAAAACTTCAACAATATGATATTTGGTTACATCGTAATTACAGAGGTGTAGTCAGAACATGATCACTTCTCTTTCTAAAACTAATGGGCTAAAAAGGAATAGAACACTTTTTCTGAGATACTGATGATGATCTGTAGATAAAAGAATGGCAAAAATATGGGAGCAATATGATGTTCATTAATCAACAGAGCCCTTTAGAAAATCTATTCACACATATATTTTTCCAAGTTTAACTCGTCTTTGATCTCTTCCATACAATTACCGTCCCATAAAAATCTGACGAAGCCAACAAATTCTCCCCATGATTCCAGGCAACAGCAATGACTGGAAACTGGTGGCCCTGCAGAGTCACATATGTGCTGGTCAACGACAACAAACTGTCAACTAAATAGTTTTACGTTGGAGAGAAAGCATGAAGAAAATGTGAACCTGTAGCTTGTTGACACAAGTATGTTTAGGTCGTGTTAAATCATAGAAGTAGACATTTGAATCCTCACTTCCTGCGACTTAAATCCATAACAAAATCCAAATATCACAGAAATCAATGACATTGTCAAACAAACAGAGAGCATCGGAATAGTATGAAATTTGTATGCAGAGTCTACACGTTTTAAATATTCATGATTTCCATCTCATGGGATGGATTATAATGATACTTCTAAACCTGTATCTGCCTGTATGAGCATACAATTATCTCTATTTTCACCACTTGATCATATGATTTCTGATCTACGTTAATATTGAGTGCTAATACGACCTTCCACAAAATGACCATTTATGATGAAACATTAAATAAACATTCCTTACCTATATACTCTCCTTTTTCAAGGGAGAGTAGGGGGCAGAATGAAGCACGGATGCTATGTACCCTTGGAGCTAATTTGAGTGAGCAGCGGAGGGTCAAATATCCTTGAACTTCCAAAGCAATACTAGAACATCAACATAAAACCTTATAAGTAGTCAACGAGAAATAGAAGAATAAAATGAAAGCCATTTATGTTGACAAAACCTGAAGAAAGACAAGTTCCCATCTTGAGTGCAAGTTAGCAATACAGGGCCCCTGGCAAGCAGAGAAAAGCTTCGATATTGTACAGTTAATACAGGAGATTTTCGTCGACTACTACACCACTGGCGGTGAGAACGGGATAATGCTCCTGTATGTGAGTTCATGCTCACAGAGTAAACATATCCCTATACATGCAATCTCAATAGTCAATCTTAGCAAATCAACATTTGGTTTTTAGAGAAAAAAGTTTATATAATAATTTTGCCAATGACATACATATTTATCCCCACAGAAAAGGAGCTGACCAGTATGATCATGGTCCATGGAGGTAACCTCACTATCAAGAACTGATTTTGTAACAATCCTCCCAGTGCTGAAATTGAACACCTAAAATATTCATCAAAATTAGTTAGACATATTTTGGAAAAGATAGAATTATCAGGAATGAGAAAATTTTGGTGAAGTGGAGTTCTGTAGAACATTTCATAAATCAGGTCCTAAAAAATCAGACAATACAAAAACAAAGTATTAGGTGCCAAAAGAAATTTAAATAGATGAAAGACTTTATATCCAAGCGTCAAACTTTTTCCCCTCGAGCAATGACTTGGAGAGAGTCAAACTCACAACTCAAAACAAAATACAAGATATCTCCAAGGAACACGATCTTATGTTTTTAAAAGTTAGTTTTTACAGTTGTTCGTATTTACTACAAGCATGACATGACTAAGTATGATCCTCCTATCTCTGTATGTCCGGCGACCGGCGTTGCATTGACTATATTTGAATATGTTCCTCTCTGCATGCAAGCATCACATTGCCTGTGTTAGATCCCCCTGTGCGGGTCAGAATCCCCCTTTGACTGTCACATTGACTACTACGTTCATGAGATCCCCCCTTCCCCCTGGGTCTGTGTGCGTGAGGGACATTAGTTTTCGAATAAATTTTACTCTTAGAACAAACATGACACGGAAATAGAGAATGATCCTCCTCTATGCATTCACGCCCAAGAATCATATTAATTATGTCTAATCCATGTGCATGTGTGAGAGAGAGTTCAACTTCCTTTTTTTTTTTGTTTTTGAGTTCAACATGTGGAAATGGAGATTTGAACCTCTAACCTATTGAACGAGAATATATATTTTAACTAGTTGAGTTATACTCAGGTTGGCAAGAGTTCAATTTCTAATAAAATTATAATCTGAAACTAAAGAAGAGAGAGAGTGAAAGTCATCTTACTTTTCAACTAAATTACATTCTTAGGACAATCATGACTGAAAAATACAGCTTTCAATTAAATTAATTTTCAGGACAATCATGACTTAAAAATATCATCATTTTTCTTGCATCATCCTTACCGTGATTTCCTTATTTGCATTGCCAACTGAGACGAAGTTGTTATTTACCTACCATGATAATAAAAATGAAAAGGAAAACGTTCCATTAGATTTCAAAATATTATCTGTATAAATATGCATATATACATATTCATACCTATGCATATATATAGTTGGGTACTAGACATAATGAAACATAAACATCTACAAAAGAAAGACCACAAAAGATGAGTTATCATCCCACTTGCTCACTCACAAGTATTACAAAAACATCTCTCAATTTATATTAATAACAAAGAAGACTGACTCAAAATTCCATAGCCGAAGAACTCAATTTAGGAGCTAAAAGATAACTTAATTAAAAAAATCTCAAGAGACTATCTATTGCTTCCAACAAAAAATCATGGATTCCTCCTGAACGACATTTCCCATCAGGCTTCATTGATTGCATCAGCCTAAAGAGTTCTACAACAAAAAGGTGAACGTGACATATTATGTTGTAATAAGAGGACATGATGTAGATATGCTGAGGTATTTCTTGTAAATTTCTCTGTATTTGTTTTAACTCTTTTAATTAGTCTTAGGTAGTAACTTCACTTTTACTTTAAGTTTAATTTTTGGCGTTATTGTCATTTGTTTCCAATAACTCAAAGCTTGGCCAATAAATTTAAAGGCTAAGCTTCCCTTGTGTATGGTTTTTGCTTTTTTTCCCTTCTGAATCAGATTTGCTCCTCTGAAGCTGACTCCAAATCACTTTCTTGCGTTAGTTTCTAGCCAAATCTATAGTCTTTCTTTTATGAGAAAAAATGAAAGAATACAAGGGCATAAAAAAAGTCTACAAACGGGAATCAAATTACAAAAAGGGGTTCCAATCTAGTAAAATAAGACCTAGAGGGTAATTACAAAAAGACTTTGTCACGGAAGTCCATAGAGAAACATAGAATCTAACGAAGGCCCAAACCTTGAGCCAATAGTCTTTTCTCACTCTCTTCTACTGTTATTATCTTGCACCCAACTAAAAATTTTGTGTATTTCTTCCCATTCTTCTCGGTTGGGTAGCCTTTCTCCAAAAGTTCTCCTTTCCCTCAGATTGTCAATGGTATTTCGACTGGCAATTTGATGGGAAAGATTTTGAATTGAGCATTGTAGCTCATCGATTTTCTTCTTCCCGGACTGTCGATCACTGAGATAAATCCTCCCGTGGGAGGAGCTTATGTTAGTTTTCCAGCATTACTGCCACTAGCTTGACAGAGAAGAAGTTTGCATCTCCTATCATAACTAGTATATTTCTTGTTGCAATTTCTAGGCCTTGCAAAACTCTTGTCCCAAGATAACTAGCACTTTTTTTTACAATATTCATAAAATAACATGGATTTTCCAGGTAAACTCTTAAACTGGAAAGCCTGCTCTTCGTGTCACAGCCGTACTATTCCAACCGTGTGGCACCATGATCTACACTCAACCATGGCCAGCGTTAAGGGTAATCTCTAACTCATATTAACTTTTCACAGGACTTTGTGGCTTTATCTGACCTTAGGCAAGGTTCTCTCATCCAACCAAACTTTTACTAGCAACTGAGCTTTACCCAGCCATACACACCACCCATGTGTGTATTTCCCCTCATTCCTGATTCTAGCCGACTTGCCTCTACTCCAAGTCAAGGTCCTCTCAATGCAATATCCCATCTCATTTCATCATCTTGGTTCTCAACAATAGGGCCCACACGCTTTTGCATCGATCCAGAACTTCACTGGGATGTGTTCAGACCCTTTGTTGGGTCAAAACGAACTAGATCTTGTGAAATCATATTGAATATTTGACAAGACATTTTTGTACCTTGCTAAAATAACCGATCCTTATTTACCAACCACACATTGTCTAACCAAATCCAATCAACACTCAACCAAAGCTTACCGGGTGATTTCAACACTTACTAGGACATACTTGGGCATTATAACACCAACGAGGGCATTTCAATGCTTATCGGGCCATTATAACGCTTACTAGGACATGACGGACAAATACCATGCCAACCGAGATCTATTGAGTTCCAATGATGCTTCATGATGCCACCCTGAGCATCAGAATGTCATCTTATCAAGAACCGACTCATAGGTTATTTCGTATAAGGGACCTCCTAAACATCCATCCATCTGGACACTATCCAGGCATGAATTTTCCCGTGTCCATGCCAAGTCATTCCTACATAAC
The DNA here is from genome assembly GCA_017139565.1 of Luffa aegyptiaca. NCBI lineage: Eukaryota > Viridiplantae > Streptophyta > Magnoliopsida > Cucurbitales > Cucurbitaceae > Luffa > Luffa aegyptiaca. The sequence continues at coordinate 37,767,056 of CM029401.1, forward strand.
GTACCAAAACCCGACCCTATGACGCAACCTCCGAACCATGGGAAGGGATGCAATGTCAGCACATCTGTGCCACTTGACACTGTCCTTGGAATCTCATTCCCAAAGGGAGATGCCCAAGACACTCATCTTGCAAAGCTCATCCACGCCATGACACATGCATGTGCCATGGGATAGCTCACTTAGGCCATAAGGCCCATGGGTGGTAGAGAGCTAACGTCATGCCTCCCCCTATAGTACATTCTAAGATATATTTAGCCTGGCACCCTTGCACATCAATTTCGCGAGGAGTCATATGCCAACGTGGGGCACCCGTCAGAACTCTGATTGACATGAAAGTTGACGAGTTTGCATCTTTCACTCATATGCATTTAACTTCAAAGTCGCTCGTCAAAACTCATGACGTAACCCCAACTTTCGAGGTCATGGCCTAATGCCCCATCTATCCTTCATTAAGCTTACCACTGACGCGCATGCGACACTGTTGTTTGTAATGTTGCTTGTGCCTTAGCTTGACTTTCTTCGACACTCTTCTTGGTGTGTGTTATTATTATTATTATTATTATTATTATTTTAATAAGAAACTGAACTTTCATTGAATAAATGAAAGAATACAAAGGCATAAAAAAAATCTGAAAGAAGGAGGATCTACCTCTAACTACAAAAAGGGACTCCAATTCAAAAGAAAAGGATCAAGACCATAATTATAAAACGGTCTAGTGACAGACACCCAAAGCGAAGCACTGAACCTAACTCCCTCCCAAACCTCCTCACCCAACTTCACTTTCTCTCTAAAAATCATGTTGTTACTCTCAAGCCAAATGCCCCACAAAACATCAAAAAAGCTAGCCTACCACAACAACCTACCTTTCTCCCTAAAAGGAGGATGCAATAGCACTTCCTCCATCAACAACTGCCCATCTCTATTACACACCCCACTAACACCGAACATTCCCCTCCAGCAACTCCAAAGGTAAGTAGCAAATTGACATTCCCACAACAAATGATTCAAATTATCCTCCTAACTCCTACAGAGAACACACCATTGCAGGAACAAAACTAAAGAAGAATGTCTTTGAACATGATCCAGAGTGTTAACCTTACCAATTAAAACTTGTCAAGCAAAATACTTCACCTTCTTAAGAATTTTAACCTTCCAGAGAGAGGCATAAACAGAAGCCTCAAGAGTAGCTACTGAGGTTGGGAAACGAGACAAAGAATGCTCGTAGGAATGGCAAGAGAAACCCCTGGAAGGATCGGGAGTCCACACCCTAACATCTCTCCTCCCAAGAATGATAGACTAATCTCGAAAGATAAAAATGAGACTTGCCACATCGATCGCCTCTCTATCAGATAAAGGTCGATGAAAACCTAACTAAATAGAAGAAGAGAGATTAGAGGGAGACAAAACTGAGGCCACTGAATGCAACCTTTTTGCTGAAAAGAAATAAAGGTGGGGGAATAAGATACATAAAGATTTATCACCCACCCAATGATCCTCCCAGAAGTAAACTTCTGAACCTTCCCCAACAAAGCATCTAACAAACTGAGAAAATGAGGGAAAACCAGAAGAAATAGCTCTTCTTGGTGTGTCAAATGATGCACCGTCCTCCTTGGTCGCATCATGGCACTTCTCTTTCTCGGCCCTTGACAGGACTAGAGTATCTGAACATATTTTATGAGAAATCTTTCACAAATATTGAATTTACAGTGGCCAAGAGAACCATGGATGAACCAAATCTTCTTCAGTGTTTTAGCTTTCCAAAATTACTAAGAGCTGAAAAACGATAGAATCCAACCATTCTAGCAAAGAAGACTAGAAGGATTAGCAAGAAAAGTTGGTACTAACTTCTCATTTATGTGGATCTGACATATCCTCGAGGAGACACCCACAAGTTTATTGACCACTCATGTCATTTCTACGTTGTTATTTGAAAGTTAAGATTCTGACAGGTATTAACTTGGTCCCAAACCTCGAGAACAATTCTATTATGGCTTATGCTGCGGATCTAACCTAGTGAAGAGCAGTTTGAAAATTTGCAATTAATACTATCAGTATCAACCTAAGGATCTTCCAAAAAATTACTCTTTTTCCACATCTTTGAAACGTGAATTTATTGTCACAAGTATCTCATAACTATTCATGAAGAACTGCCAATAAGAGGATGGCTCAACTGGCATAAAATTGTACTAATGACCACGAGGTATGTGGTTCAAATCCCCCCACCCCTACATATTGTCAAAAAAAAAAAAAACACTATTCATGAAGAACTAAGAGGCCCTACACAGTAAAGTCTGCTGAATATTCCAATCTAGCCAACTTATCAACTTCAGTTTTAATGTCCTTGTATACAAAGCTTCTTCATCCTTATGGAACCTCCACGACTATTTCACTACAAAGGCCATATTTTTCATATTATATTTCTAATCCCAATACCTAGCTTGATGAACGTTCTAAGTTGCTAAACATTTTCCTACTTACCAAACGACTTTCACCTCCTCAAAAATGAGAATCAAAGCAGGTTTTGAAGATGAAGGGTGGTCAAATAGAGATGGGTAAAAGTAAAAACCCTAACAGTCAACAAGAGCATTTATTTTTTGATCTTTTCATCTATCAATGAAAATTTTGTTTCTTGTTAAAAAAAAAATTTTTTTTAAAAAAAAAAAAAAACATGAGCATAGCTCAATGGATAAGGCATCTCTACGTCTTCTATGAGATTGTAGGTTTAGATCCACACTCCATATGTGATGTGATATTCTCAGGGGGAGAGAGAGTAAGAATGCCAATAAGAATCAAAAGAATATCAATAACCGTTCTCAACAAGTAAAACTGTCCTTCAACTGGGTGGGATGTCTTTCCTAAAAAGTATAACCAAGTGTCAGGACCCAAAAATTAAAGGTACTTAGGATTCTACTTCCTGAGGTGAGGCCAAGATAATTTGGGCTACAAATTGATAGCACAAGAAAAATAGGATCTAGAAAATATCAATTAACAATGATTTAAAAAACCAAAACCTCCAAGCTTCCTATATCTCCTATTTTCCACAACGTCATTACCTAAAAGTTCAGGATTTCTCCTTATTTTAAAGCCTCACTGAAGCAAGACACCTTCTGAGATGAGGCTATTTATGAAGCCTTTATTCCTCTGACCTACCTTATAGGAAAGAAATTGGAGTTCTCATCCCTCAATATATGCCTTCGTATCCTATTTCCTTCCATTTAGTATTTTCCTCCACAACAAGATATTCGAAGTTGTGTATAAGGCAAACCAGTCAGCCTTCTTCTGAGAATCATTCGAGACTAATGGATTCATTGAGCTAATGAGTCTTCAATCTCCTTCATAAAATTAGGTCGAAGCTACTGTAGGAATGATCTTAATCCCCCACAATTGAGTGGCAAAGCTATCAGCTAGAGAAAAATTGAAAGAGAGATAAAATGGAGTAAAAACTCCAACACCTAAAAAGGTGAGTTACAAGAAAGATCTCTAGTTAAGAATTAAAGAAGAAAGACTGTAATCAGAAAAGGGATGCTTACATTTGCACCAATATAAAGCATGAAAAATGATCAAATCCATAAAGTTATCAAAAGATAAGAAAGAGTCCCAGAAGATTCGTCCGTTCCTTTCACCCCAAAGAAACCAAAGGAAGGCTCTGTTAAGAGCAAGCCATAGGATCTTCTTCACTCCATGGAAGGGATGTCCCACAAAAATGGAGACAAGAACATCATAAATGTTGTGTGCAAATAAATGACAAGGATCTTCAGAGTCAGAACAACACATAACACACCAAGATGGAGAAAGATGGAAATAAGGCATTCGTCTTTGAAGCCGATCAGCCGTATTAATAGCTCCAAGACTAAGCTCCCAGAGGAAAATTTTGATCTTCTTGGGGTAAACGTCTTTCCACACCACATCATATAATTTGCTCGAGGTGGGGTCGGAGGCACCAACCAAATCTCCCATAAGAGATTTAACTGTAAAAGTAATAGACGAATCGATAGGCCAAGACCAATTGTCATCAATAGCTCGAAATCTGATGGAAGAAAGAAGATGGGAGAGACTAGCCCACTCATTTGTCTTCAAATCATTTAGATTTCGATGAAGACTCAAATCCCAGCAGAATTCGATGAAACCCAAAAGGCAGCAACTATACCTTCCGGACGATTTGATTCTATAAAGACGAGGGAAAGCCACTGCCAAGACCCCACAACTCAACCAAGAGTCATGCCAAAAAAGGGTGGAACAACCATTTCCAAGACATCTTTGAATACGACTAGCAACAATATCAATGGTAGAACAAATAAAGCGCCAAGGAGATTTAAAAGATCCTCTCTGAATATGTTTTGGCTAGATACAAGCAACTTCTGAATATTAATATTTCGCAATTATAATCTGGCACCAAAGGGCATTACCTTCATGTAAAAACCTCCAAATCCATTGATGGAAATTGTCGATGCCTACTCCACACATAATTTTTGGAAGCTAAGTTGTCTCCCAATTTACATTATGCATGCCACCTTCTCCTCTAGAGCCCTCCCAAAAGAAATCCCGAATGAGCTCATCTAGAGATTTTGCAATCGTAGAAAGTAACTTAAATAAGGATAAGTAATATGTGGGCATACTTGAGAGAGTAAATTGGATGAGGGTGTGCCTACCACCTTTGGAGATAAAGGAGTTATGAAGCTTATGTTGGATTCTTTCAATAACAGGCTGCCAGAACTGAGAACCTTTCAAACTACCCCCAAAGGTAGCCCCAAATATGTAGAAGGCCATGAACCTCGCTTACATCCAAATTTTACTGTCAGCCATTCCATTTCTGAATAGGCAATATGAATCCCCAAAACCTCACTCTTAGCAAAATTAATGTTCAAACCAGATGCAATCTTAAAAAGTTTGATAATGTCAAAAAGATTATCCAAAGCTTTAGAGTCATAGACGGAGAAAAGAAGAGTATCATCCACAAATTGCAAGTGTGTCAAGGAGAGGCGAGAGTTACCAATGGATGAGATATAATTCTACCCTTTGGAGCTATCAGTGAACCCTGATGAGCCTTCCTAGTGGCACTTTGGAACTAGATGATGAAACTATTTGACTACAACTTTAATGAAAGAGAAGGGATTCAAGCTCTGCCAGAACAAAGGCATGAGTTTTCTTACTTTGATCAGTGCTTCATTTCGTTTCACATCCAGCACTGTTTCTTGCCTCTCTAGAAATCCACCACAGGAATTTTGAAGTTATTGGATTCCATCGGTCAATCAGCCGATTCCTCAATTTTGGCCAAACTCTGATGATCTTTTTGGCATATCACATAGTTAAAGCTGTCACCAAAATCATGAGAAAGCACAATCTTTGAGCTGAAGCGAGACAATGTTTAATTTATAACTCCTATTTTCTTTTTGGATAGTTCTACAGGAAGGGGGATAGAAGTTTTATCAGCACCCAAATATGAACACTCTGAAGTTTGTTAATGTAACTAACCAAGATTGATCGGAAGATCCATTAGATTGAAAAAAAACATTACTAGATCCAAAAGGAAAAGGGAAATAACAAAAACAAGATTCTATATGGTGTTAATGATTTATATATTAAATGAAACACAGAAACAATCAATCAAAGCAAACCTAATGTATTATACGGATATGATAATAGTTAGTGGGTCAAGAAAACCACTGTCATGATTTGCAACACTATATTGGTTCATACTTACCGGATGAAAACGTATGCACAATTGTGAAGAGACTCCATAGATTACTCTAATGCAAAGTCCTTTTGATATCTCCCATACTCTAACGGTTTTATCCATGGATGATGATGCAATGTACTGATTATTTGATGAAAAATCAAAGTCTGAAGAAATACCAGTATGTTAGAATTTTACTTTTGGAACTGAACAGTAATAAAATACTATTTTCGCTTAATCCACTGTTGTAATAATATACAAAAAAGATAAACATATTTAATATCAAATCGGATGCTTATAATGAATAACTCTTGAAGCTATTTTTGATAACTAGGAACTTAGGTTGCACCACTGAACTTAGTCGGTTTCAGTAGAGGATACTTTATCATCCCTTATAAATCTCTTAAACGATCAATGAAATCTTTATTTCCAATATAACAAAAAAAGACCTTCATCCACCGCATAAACTAGCAATAGATGAAGCAAATAGATATACATAATTTTCAAACTCCAAAAGAAGAAACGATCATCCAACATCCCCAATTCCCAATTCCCAATTCCCTCCCTCTGCTCTCTCCCCACATTTCTTGCTATCGGATTGCAACAGTGGCAAACCAATAAAATCTCTGGTGAAGGACAAAAATGAAACTCCAAAGCAGCAATGGTCCTTACAAGATTTCGACGTAGGAAAGCCCCTCGGCAAAGGAAAATTTGGCAGAGTTTATCGAGTTAGAGAAGTCAAGAGCAAGTGTATAGTGGCACCAAAGGTGATTTTCAAGGAGCAGATGGAGAAGTGCAGGATTCACCATCAGTTCAGGAGAGATATGGAGATACAGACCAGTCTTCGACGTCCCAACATCCTACGCCTCTATGGATGGTTTCATGATGCGGAAAGGATTTTCTTGATATTGGAATATGCTCACTGCGGTGAGCTTTATAGGGAGCTCAGGAAAAGTGGTCATCTCAGCTGAGTAGCAAGCTGTCACTTACATTTTAAGCCTCACACAGGCACTGGCATACTGCCATGAGAAGCATGTGGATTCACAGGGACATTAAGCCAGGAAACTAGTTGCTTGATCAGGAGGGACATTAAGCCAGAAAAATTAGACAGTTCATTTAAATATTATTACAAGTGGAGGTGTTTTGTTTGGTATATCTCTTTTATGGCTGGCTTTTGCAAATTTCTGCCTCCAACCTCCTTTAAACGATGCAAACAGAGTGGGGATACTTAATTTGGAAGATCATCGTTTTAGTGTTCTGGTTTATAATGTAGATGGATTTCTTGACCTTTTTTCCCTCAAATGAAGTCTTTATCCTACTCTCAAATCAATGAAGTTCATTTCTAATACAACTCACTATTATGTGCGTGACTGCTGCACACGCATGAGAGAGAGAGAGAGTATTTATTTCAACGACATGCAAGTTCAAGGAAAATCCATAAGGAATGAGATTCATCCACATCATTGAGCCATTGAGGCACAAAATTTCACAAACTGAAACAATCAAATGCATGAATAACAAGAAAACATAACTATCCTATTGTGCTTACATCCAAACATTAGTTTTATAAGAAATCAGCTTTCATTAGATGGATGAAAGTAAAAAAGAGGGGCCTACAAATAAGAATGACCCAAGCAGTGGAGCAAACCAAAAGAAAATGGAACCTGGAGAAAGAATTTGGAGAGAAAAGCAATAGAACTATCTATTCATTCCAGCTTTTAACAATTCTTGAAGTTGTGAGTGGGAGAAGAGACAGTGTAAAAGACAACAAAGCAATACCAGCCAGTCCAACCTGTGACGTCTTTTGAATGGCCCAGCAATTGCTTGACGGTTGAAGATGGTTCAGAGACATTGCATACAGTCAAGGCCCCATCCGCTGCTCCATATGCTAATAGATCAGAGCTCATGTGCCCAAACTTCAGAACCGTAACTGCAGAATATACAATTAGATTTCTTACATAAACCACTTCATTCTGTGTTGATAAGAAATTGAAACAATACGATCGGTTCAGATTTGTTCTTCAATAAAATTTTACCAGCAGCTTTGGATTGATCAAATATACAATGCATTCCTACAAAAGAATAAGCAAGTTCAACTTTACGAGTTTGTAGCTGACTATTATCACTTGCATTTGAGCTAAAACTTGATCTTCGGTGACTCTGTAGGTCCTGAATGAAAGAAAACAATAGATTGTAATTATGATAAGACAAAAACACGATGCATAGAGTTGCACTCAGATTTAAACTTACAGTGGTTCTTGTTCAACGCTCAAAGAATTTAACTAGGTTTAATTATTTAAATCATTGAAAACTCTACATGAGATATAAACCTGGAAAACTAATAATTCATTAAGTATACATGAATTACATTGAAAACTTGGATGGATTTTTGGATAAGAAAAAGTTGGATGGATTTGAATGTAAATATCTATAACTCTTTTTTTTTCATTAATATTATGTTTAATTTTGGTTAATTAGGATTAGTCAATTGGGCTAAATAGTAGGTTCATTGAGTTTTATTAGTTTTAGCATAGGTAAAAGGTTAAATAGCCTTTTTAAGCAAATCCCAGTATTCTACAACCTAGCCTATAAATGTAAGACAAGGAATCCTGAGTGTACATGTTTTTTAACAAGGAACAAGTTTCTCATTGATATAATGAAAAGAACAACAAATGTTCAAAGGAACTAACAAACCTTTAGTTCAAGCTCCACCACCAAAATCTATTTTTCAAATTTTCATTTTATATTGACACAAACTCTCTCACTCTCTCTTGCATGCGACCTCACTCGCACATTTATTTCAATTTTTTCACCTCTCTTTCTATTTTATATATTTGTTCTGATTATTGTATCTCTCCTCCTTTTTTATATAAGAAACAGACTTTTATTAAGATAAATAAAAATACAAAAGAACAAACCAAAAAAAAAAAAAGGTTTGCTTCTAGCGATGCTCAAGTTGCTGTTGGTCATAGATAAAAGGAAAAATACAGAACAATTTAGTAGAAAACGCATGAAGACAGGCACTGAAATAAACCGTGTTCCTCCCAAGACCCCTCTACACCCTTAATAGTTCTCCAATTCCTCTCAAACCCAAGATTCCAAATAATATCAAAGAACACCAACACCCTATGGCAACTACCTATATAAGATATCAAACCAGATGTTGTAGCATTAGGCGGCAATTCCATGAGATTGCTTGAGGTGTGTGTAAGATGATCTGGATATTCATGGATACTAATTAAAAATTTTGTTAACTGCGGAAAAAAAAAGGTGGAGAAGCACCTCTTCAATCATACCTCACAATTCCTACTAGGAGCCAAACTAACATTGAAAATCTAAAAAAAAAAGCTACCCCAAATTTTTGCAGTAAATAACATCTCCATAAAATTATGATCGAAGTCTTTGAAAGTCCTTTTACACAAAACGCACCACTGAAGGCATAAAGCAAAAAATAAATCTCTAGATAAAATTTGTAGTATTAAATTATCTCCTGAGCAACCAACCAAGAGAAGAATCTAATCTTCACAGGAAATTTAGCCTTCCAGAGCTTGGCAAAGAGGACAGAAGAGTTGGGCTGAACAAGCAAACAAGCAAAGAAGGATTTACAAGAAAAGAAACATGAAAGCTCGAGAGTCCAAAGACAAGAGACCTAAATTTTGGGGATACAAACTCTGAGTAGAAAAGCAAGCATTGAAGACACATAAGAAGATCCCAAATCAGAGAAGGATCTCCTCAAGTTGAAATTATGGGAGAGGGAGGCAGTCCCGTCGCTCATAGAGCAGCAGAGCACTTTCTACTAAGCTACGCAAACAACTTCATATAAACAAGACATTTCAGCTTTTTGGTAGTTTTCATCCGGTGTAAGGTTATGATTCCTTTGCACCCTAATCTGCTTAGTAAAATCAAGTCAACAATTCTTACCATTAAAATAAATACAAAAATATATCAAAAATTATGGATATTACCCTGCTAGAACTCCAGCTCTCCACCTCCTGCAAGAGAGAGAGCGGACTTGGAGGAGGAACCCATCTTCCACTGATGCATGAACCAGTAAATTATCCTGATGTCAGAATTATGCGGAATATAACTTTAAAAGTAACTCATTAAGTAGAGCTTTCGTCATTATAGTTCATAGTAATTTCTTGCTAATGAGATAAAGAAACTTTTCAAATAGTAAAGGGAAAACAAGAGAAGGATTTATCAAGTTGTGAATTTGATATTTTAAGTCATCAATAAAATTTTGGCAACCTGTTTCCAGGGGTGCTTTGAAGACTCGGTACACGCGAGCTTTCCCAATTCCTTGGCCGGCGAATGAAATTGCGGAATGCCACGTAACCTTTTCCATTGCACTTCCAGTCCTTTGGCAAACACCAATAGAAGAAGCCTAACGTTACTCTCAGGAAAAGATGCAAATAGAAGAAGCCTAACGTTATTCTCAGGAAAAGATGCATAAACAAATTGAACCATCAGAAATTAATGAAGTGAATCGGCTATGTGCATCTGAAAAGAATGGAGGCAATATTTAACAAAACTGCAAGTAAAATAAAATTTAAAAAAAAAATCCAAATAGAAGGATTAAAGTGATTCATAATCATATGAAATCGAACGCTTATAATTTGTCTTCCTTTTCATGAACATAAGTAAAATCGTTGAAGCCTAAAGTACTAGATGAAAAATTATACTCACTGACGCTCCAATATTTCCCTCCTACTGATGTCCTTCTTAACTTAATCCTCCATAGGGAGGAATTCAACTTAAGCATAGTGCTGTTGGTTTCTCTAGCCACCAAGGCAACTCATTCGAAAAATCTTTACCATTTTCAATGAAACTTTACCAGATCATCAAGGTAAATCAGAAGCCACCGGTGAGGATCAAATGTTAGCAGTAGTTCGTGACTCACGATTACTCAAAATCTCCAACTCCATGCTCCCTATTTCACTCAAATCCCAAAGTTCCAACCCGTTATTCGAAATTCAGACACTAGAAGATTGGGAGCAAAACCAGAATGGAAGCCAGCTACATTATTTAAACATATATCAAGTCAATGACAGAGATACAAATTATCAACTGATGTGCACTGCTATCATTCGATCCAAGCGCGACAACTAGGGAGAAAAAAAGGACCACGAAACCACAAATGTAACTCAGAACGCATTGCTCTCCCAAATCTACTTAAATTATGCTCCCTAGCATCCTAATTTCCCATTTAAACAGAAACAAATTTCACGATCAACTCAAAAACCAATCGAAGAGAAAAACAAATGCAAAAAGAATTTCCAAAAAAAACTACAGAGGAAAGCTTACTTTACGACGATGAACCCCGGCTTCGGCCTTCCGATAGAGCAAGAGACGACGAATGCCAATATAGTCCGGATCAACACCAATAGTCACAGGTTGGAGGAAGCAGCTGAGAAGTTCCGGATCCACATTTTTCTTCAGTTGCTCCTTCTCCACCTCTCCTCCTTCGTTCGTTGAGCTACCATCCTCGGTCCTTTGCTCCGCCATTGTCACGAAGCTTTTCTACGAGTCCGCCATCGAAGATCAATCGGCTTGGTTCGTCAATTCCCCGATGACCGGACGGCCGATGGGTGACAGATCCAGACCAGACCCGAAGAATACTGAATTATTTATATATGTTGACTGAATTTCATTTGACGAAACGATCGGAGCTCCGTCGGTCTGCTCGGGCAACGGCAACGGCAACCGCCACTCACTCAGGAAATGGAATTGTCGTCAATGGCGTTATTGGTGACAGGTTTGACTCGTAATATTTTTGTTTCGTTTTTTATTTTTTATTTTTATTTTCTTCTTTCTTTTTAATTAATTATTGATTATTGAATAAACATGGAGAAGGGCACGTGCTTATATATTATTAAATGCACCGGCTTTTTTTCTTTTTGTCTTTTATTTTTACTTTAATTTTAGGATAAAAATCACTTTTCTCCACAATTCGGTTCATAAACTTTAGTTTGAAACAATTTAGTTCTTAAATTTTAATATGCAACAATTTAGTTATTGTACTTTGAATTTTGTATTGATTTAATCCTTATCGTAAAAAATATTGTTAAAGTTCAATGAGATTTCTTATATAGTCAATTGATAAATTAAGGGAAATTTGTACAAATCAAATGTGTCTATAAAATGCAAAGATTAAATCGTTACGTAATAGAAATTAACACCTAATTTTGATGGAATTTTACAATAGGAATTAAATTGTTATACATTTGAAAGTACAAGAATTAAATTGTTATAAATTAAAGTTTAAGGACTAAGTTGTTCCAAATTAAAGTTCGATGAATAGATTGTTACTTTCATGAAAGTTTAGAAACCACTAACCTATTTTTAGTCTTCAAATTTCAAGTTTTGTATTTACTTGGTTCTCGAACATTCAAAAGTTCTCATAGGTTTCTTGAACTTTTAGATTTGTATGTATATGGTGCTTGAACTTTTTAAAATGTCTAATAGAACCTCAAACATTCAATTTTGTATTCAATCGATCATAGAATTTTCAATGTTGTGTATGATAGATCATCGACCTACTTGACCTTTTTTAAAATTTACAAATCTATTAAATACAAAGTCAAAAGATTATGGTCCTATTAGACATAAAATTTCCAACAAGAGCATAGCTGGCATAAAGTTGTATTGATAACCACAAGGTCTGTGGGTCTGTGGTTCAAAAAAAAATTAGTTCAACAATATTTGGAGTATAGTGATTTGAATCTTAACCTCTTGATTTGAGATATATGTCAAATATGGTCGAGCTATGCTAGCATCTACCTTTCTAATTTAGATGATGCAATAGTTGGAAAAATAATATACTGTCTCAAAAAGGATTTATATATGTTTTCCATCTCACATCTCAATCCTCATCAAGTACATGACTGCATCTAATCAGCCCTTCCTCCCAAAAAAAAATCTTGAATGATCAATATTTTACGAACATTAGGCTAAATATATTAATGGATCAATTCATTACTTAATATTTCTCAGAAAAAGAAAATTGATTAGTTATTATTTCATTGAACTAAAATATATATATTTTAATTCCTAAAGTATGGGATATAATTAACTAAAATATATATAGCTTAACATTTCATTGAACTAAAATATAATTAACTAACATATATATAGCCTACTATCAAATATATATATAGTAGTTAATTCCTAAAGTATACAATTTTTTTAGTTCGACAATTGTTAACATTTTCACCTTCATGTATATAACATTTTCGATAAAGTCCCAACTAAATAACACTATGCCAACAAGAGCATAGCTCAATTGGCATAAAGTATGTGTTTATAACTAAGAGGTCATGAGTTTGAATCCTCACCTTCAAATGTTGTTGAATTTTACAAAAAAAAAACATATGTTCAATAAACAGACATTTTTATTGTTAGACCTTTTCTTTTTTTGACAATTTGGAATGGAATAATCGAACCACAGACCTCTTGGTCATTAGACATTCACCTCACTTACCCAATTAAAAAAACTCATCCAAATACAAAAAAATGTCATACATGACCAATTTTAATGTGCAAACCAAAAAAAGTAGCATCTTCTTTATCATCCCGCTACAACATAGCTTAAATGAAGGGCTCAAGTGTAGAATCACAAAAGTATAGCTGATATTTATTTTCATGGAGCTACAAACCAGACCCCATGGAAACTAAAAGTCGGGAACTAGTCTGGAACTGAGGAAAAGCAAAAGAACTCGTGATAAACCTCCCAAATTCTTTTAGAGTTTAATGACATATAGGCTGGAAGATTCAAATCTCTAAACTCCTTCGAGAATATATATCTTAATCAATTGAGCTATGTTCAGGTTAGCAACCTTCCCATCAAGACAATCAGACACAACCACGTAGACTTTACTGTGTTAGCAAAATTGAAACAAAGGGCCAAAACCAAATCATTCCCTTTTCAAATCAACCAAAATGCTAATCTTTTATACAAAGTAAAACAACATAGCTTCATCATAGAATATCGAAATTGACCCGAGGGTATTGCATACATTATCATTTAAAATGTCCCTGACCTTTAAAAATCATCTAATCCAAAAAGGGACTCTAGTATCCTTACCTATCTTTACCTAGCATGTACCTACGTCAAAATTATTCTGAAAACTTTATTACAGAGAATATCACAATCAACTAAAGAAACAAAAATAGGTTGAAGAAATGTAAGTAGCAGACAGCACAATATCTTTCAATGTAGCTTTATGCTTCTGCAAATTGTTTACCTTCCACGAGTACATGTGAATAACTCAACGAGATAACCTTCTGGATTGGATGTGCAGCTAGAAGGACAAGTTGAGGTGAACGAGAAGAGATCCAACTGAACGGCGACTGCCTGATTATCGAACCTGGGTGGGAGAACAATGTAAACCAGACGCATCTGCCCCAACAACAGCAAGATCACAAACAGTACAAAGTTGCCCTTCCTGACTTGGCACAAACCTGGAACTACAGTATGGACAAGAGACATCCTTCTGTCCTCGATAGATCGGCACGTAAGTCGCTCCACATGTCACAAAAGGGTTTCTAAAATCATAATTCAGTTGATGTGAATCTGTCATATTTCTCTCTGCAGCCTGCAGTACTTGCCTGGCTGTCTTTGCTTGGTTTTCAACTGGGGGATTTGTCTCTAAAAGCCTCCGGGCAAAGTTTGCTGCACTCGCAAGGTTCTTCCCCTTGTAGCAGACTGTCATAGCATTTAGTAAAGCAAGCCTCAAGTGCGGCATCTGAAGGTTACAGTGGGTAAAATAGGCTGCAAGCTCCATCTGACGAGTGGGATTGTCCTTGAGTTCCCTCCTCTTAAGCTCCATTTGCAAACCCAGAACATACTCTTTGACGATGATAACTAACTCCTTCACCTCATCAACTTCCCTCCTCGACTCTACAACAATCAGAGGGATGGTATGGAGAATACCAACAAAGAGACGAAGGGCCTCAGCAAACTTCCCAGATGTTGTAGCCTTATAGCCAGCTTTAAGCTTCTCTTCCAACTGGGCGAAACTGAAAATCAGTGCAGGGGATCCTTTTCCGTTTGCATTACCAGATTCACTGAATCCTCGTTCTAATGCCAATGATAATATAGGAACAGATGAAATAGCACGAAGATAGGTTTGACTTCCAGCATGAAGATCCAGAAACATGGGCATCAAAGGAGCAAAGTTTTTAATTCCAAGTTGCCTGTTAAGCAGCCGCATTGCAGTATCAAAATTACCGGCAGCAACATGTTCTGCAGCGAGAGACGACCGCTGGATCCAAGCCTGGTTGGCAGGCAGGCCAGGTGTTGGGGCCACAAAAACTGAACTGCGAGAACTGACTGATACTTTTGGAGTATCAGCTTCAGGTGGGAGCTCCAAATCTTCAAGGTCCCATCCCCCTTCTTCCTCATTTTCTTCTGCCACTTCCCCATCCTGCAAAATTGCAGTGACATCACCATTCTGTAAGCCATCAATATCAACCACATCCAGCTCCTCACCCCAATCACCATCCGCAACCTCATCATCATCTGCAGGACCACCACCCACATTATCCAGCCCACCTTCAAATATACCTTTCATGACTCTCAGAAGTGGCCAGTCACCAGCACACACAACAGGAGTAGGAGGCAATAACAGAGATGCTGCTTTTCCTTCTGGTAAAGATGGAACATTATCTCCCAATTCGGCAGCTAACCTTTCAGCTACATCATGTAGACCATGGATTGATGCCGTGATATAAGCAAGAGGTAAATGGCCAACACTCTCCAAGATCTTTACACGCTCCTGGATATCACCAAGATAAAGAGCATTATGAAATTGACCCATCACATCATTCTTAACTTCAGCAATCTTTAACATCTTGGACAATTTTGCCGTGTTACCAGTAATGAGATAAAGGAATGATAACCTCTCAAAATTTTTTGTCTTCTGGTAGGCATATTCCACAATGCCTGCATTACCTTGGCGAAGAGCCTCCACCCCAAGTCTATACCAATGATCTTTCTCATCAATTGCTGTAGCAGAGGCAACTGCTATTTGAATATTTCCACTCTCAAGAGCCAAATTGAACCTGGTTCTCTCATCCTTCACAAAGTGAAGTGCAACCTCAGGAAACCCCTTTTGTTGCAGGTACGCAATCATTGCTTGCCCACAGAGCTGTGAATTCCTTATCATGCTCATGACATGGTCATATCTCTTCTTCAAGAGAGAGAGTTTGAATATGTATTCCGTTGCATCAATAATGAAACGCCGGTTTATTCCATCCCTATCCAAGCAAAAGAGTGTGTTGCCAGAAACCTTTGTAATATATATTGGAACATCAAGGGTTCTGATTATACCACTATCTCCATTGGGCAGGCAGTATTTTATGTGGTTTAAAGTTGTATAAATAAAGACACCATTATCATCCCACCCTCCACTCTTTACACGGATTGTCTCATGAAGAGTACACTGGTGTACAAGCTTCTTGTTAGCAATAATAATTGCATGTTTACTAAGTAAGGCAACACTCTCCATGTCATTGGACCATATAACATATTTCACGAAAGGGGTTTGCAGGTCACCAAGGACAATTCTCTGCTGAAGATCATATATAACCACTTTGTCCTCTGCCCTACACAATAAATTACCAGTTCCAGCATAAAAGATTGCATCTGTGGTTATGGGTAGGGGAGTCTTTTTAACAACCTCATTCCTAAGATTTTTCAATAAGACTTGGTTGTTGCTTTTATCAAGCACAGCAAACCTATTCCGAGCCACAAATACTGCTGATCCTCCAGTTCCTCTCTTGGCATCTTGCACATTATCACCTCTACCAATGCTATCTCTAGGAATGGTGTACAATTCATAGCACCCTCCATCTAGATCCGAGCAAATAAGAACAGCATTTTCTGTGGGGCTAAAAGAAAGAGACCTTGGGCTCTGATTCAAGCTAGTGGAACCAGGCCTTCGAATTGGGGTTACTTGGGTGTCTTTTTGAGTAGAAAACTCATAAAAGCGCAGAAAGCGGTCCTTTACATAAAATAGAGAATCACCACTAATAGCAAAGGCAGGTCTTTCCCTCTCCAACTTAAAAACAATCATGCCACTGTCATGACCAGCTGCAAGTAGATTCATCTCAGGATGAGCAGCAAGTATCCAGAACCGGTCATGCTCACGACGGAATGTCTGAAGTCCAGTCCGCTTTGTTGCATCCCAAATACGAATACTTTTATCCTCTGAATTAGATACAATAATGTCTTGTTTTGCATGGAACATTACACATGATACATTATTCATGTGCCCCCTTAGTGTGTCCACTTCCCATGCCTTCGTGTCTGAAAATTAAGATAAGCAATTAACCATAAAAGTCCAAAAACGATAATAGCATATATTGCAGTTAAGTTAACATTTAATTTCCTTCTCTCTTGCTCTAAGTGTGTGTATGTGTTTTGGGAGGAGGGATCGACCAGAGGAAACAAGTTACGTGTTTACTAACAACGCATAAATTTCAAGTCCTCACATTCATTAAAATATTCAAAGAATATCTTAGCTTATTCAGCCACATGAATGAAACTGAAAACCATCATTTCTCCTGATGATCTGGCTAAGAAAATTAATTCTGGCAGTTGCTTTAACTGACCAAGTTGAAACCAACAACCTAGCCACATCAATCAACACTGGGGATGAAAGAGCTGATAGGAAGACTAATTCAGAATAATACTAATATTGCCTACAAGTCTTGCCAACATCAGGCAGGACAACTTGAGGGACCTCTCAAGTGCAACAAATAGTAGCTACAGTTATTAGTCTATGGAGAGAAAGCATATAATCTTGATTAGTACCATTCATTCGCCATAATTTCACTTGACGATCGTCAGCACCAGACACAATTAATGGCAGGGTAGGATGGAATGCTGCCCAATTAACTCCTCGGTCATGACCTTCCAAAACATATTTCAGAACAACGTCAACAGCACCAAAGAGATCAGAATTCATCTGACTCAACCGAAGCACATCATCAGATGGCGACACTGTCTTCTTCCTCAATGGACCAAAGTCCCAAACACGTACTGTCTGATCAAGAGAAGCTGACACAACGAGATCTTCCTTGGGATGGAAAGAAGCACCCATAACATAGTGATTATGGCCAGTGAACACAGAAATGCAAGTGCGTGACTGCCAGTTCCATATACGAATAGTCTGGTCATCACTAGCACTCAAAATCCAGGGATACTCATGGTGAAATTGCACAGTACGGATGTAATCAAGATGTCCAAGAAGAGTAAACAGACACCTATGAGTCTTATGGTTCCATACTTTAATCTTGTAATCATCCCCTGCAGAAAGGAAAATGAAGACCATTTTAGCAGGCCCAAGTTAGAAACTAAGGCAC
This sequence comes from Luffa aegyptiaca, assembly GCA_017139565.1. Classification (NCBI taxonomy): domain Eukaryota; kingdom Viridiplantae; phylum Streptophyta; class Magnoliopsida; order Cucurbitales; family Cucurbitaceae; genus Luffa; species Luffa aegyptiaca. Next base: position 37,785,097 of record CM029401.1, read on the forward strand.
TATTATGTAAATTGAGGGATGCACAACATTGGGTCCTCCCTCCTGGAAATGCAGGACTGACATAATAAATTATGCATTTATTAAAAAAACAAAAGAGAATTGTTGTTTTCATGCCATTATTCAATTCTCAACTTATGAGGGTGTAAAATCCAAATTTGCAACATTGGCCATCAAAAATGCATATGCAACATTTACTTTAGGCCAATTGTTCTTTTTTAATTCATGATGTATTCCTTCCACAGGGGAGAGGGATGCATCTTTCAGCAGCAAGGCAAGGAAACGAAAATTGATATCCACCATCAATATTTTTACAAGAGCCAAAGAAGATTTTAAAATGACAGATGAGATCTACAGCACCAATATATAACTGTTCAGATAACATCTACCAAGAAGATCCTAGAAATAGTACAGAAAAATATCAACAAGATATGCATATGCGCAATAGCATTAACATTCAGTTCAGAGTTGTCTAAAGCAAAGTGAAAGATGAATATGGAACCTCCAGATACAAATAGAGGTTGAGACTTGTGAAAGTGAACGCCGCGAACAGGCCCCTCGTGCTCATCAAATCTATCAATAAGCGTGCCCATCCGATAGTCCCATAGTTGGATCACTCCGCTGTGTAGACTTGCAAGGATCCATGGCCTCTTACTGTGGAAACTCAGTCCTTTAACTCTATTACTCTTGGTCTCGAACTTCGTCAACATCTTCAAACGATGAACTCTGTACAGAATCGGATAGCATTAAAACCCAAAATGAGTTTCCATGACATCCAAGTCTCAAACATTTCCAATTGATCATAGAAATCAACTTCAGCAATTAACTACGAGTCAGTCCACATGGTTCCCAGCTAATGAACTATCCAGAACTGAAATTTCGGAGATTAAGCTTTCAAGTAACATTTACACTAGTTCCTAAGTAAACAAACTGAGCTAAATTCCATACCAAACAAAACCTAATCATGCGAATTGGGAATGATCAATTAGTTTCCGACTACAGAATGCAGCAACGACTCATTAAATTTTTACCTCAGATCTGATCAATACGAAAGAAATTGACAAAGGGCCGCGACTGGTATCCACGATCAGCAGCAGCAAAAGCTTTATGGGTTTCAAAATTTTCAAGAGAGGTAATTGGATAGAAGAGAAATAGAGAGAGATGACGATGAACAAGGGCTTTGCAGTCTTCTCCCGGATCTGGCCTCAGTCGGGTGTCAGGCCAGCGTCGCAATTTTCTTAGAACATAGGGATAAAAATGTGGAATTTAAAGAACTTTATTTTTTCTTTTATTTTCATTTTTTTCTCTTTTTTTTTTAAGAGGAAAAACAAATCTAAAGAAAGTTTTTTTTTTTTTTTTTTTTTGACAATATGGGAGTGGGGGATTTGAACCACAGATCTCGTGGTTACGAATATAACTTTATGCCAGTTGAGCTATGCTCGTTGGCAAATCTAAAGAAAGTTGGTTCATCCCCTAAACATTTTTTTTAGTTTTGGATAATTATAATGTTTAAAGATATGAATTGTATGTCAAACATGACGTTAATTGACATATACTCTCGATCAAGATGTTAAGTTTGAATTCTCAATTTTTAGATATTGTTGAACTTTTGATCATAGATAAGATAATTGTATTTTTTTTTTTTCTTTTTCTATTTTTACATGTGGAGGTGGGAGATTTGAATCACAACCTCTTGGTCTTTAGTACAAGTTTTATAGCAATGTTCGTGTTGACAGATAATTGTAATTTATGATGTTATAACTATATTTAAAAAGATGGAGTGGGACCGCCAACAAGAGCATAGCTCAACTGGCATAAAGTTGTACTGATAACCACGACCCCATATTTTCAAAAAAAAAAAAAAAAAAAAAAGATGTGGTGGGACCAACCCTTCAATCTTAAAGAAAAAAATGGGTAGTTGCATAGATGGCAAATTGAATCAAATTAATAGCAAATATAGTCGAGTTGCAAACTAATTGAAAAATAGTAGTCATCTCTCCAATTGAACTATGTTTAGATCAACATTAATTGAGATATTTTAATCATAGTTAAATTAGTTATAACAAAATTTAGATATTTAATCAGTTAAATTTTGAAGCTTTAATTTTTTTTTTTTTTTTTGAGAGAATTTTTGAAGCTTTAATTTAATCTTTAAACATGGTTGCATTGCAAACTATAGCAAAATATTTTGAACTTATAACTCAAAGTTATTTGTTAGCATCCAACAATATTGAAGTCCTACTCAAATGGATGAACAAGTTACATTTTAAACTTGAAAACAATATAGATCGTTCTTAGGCTTCTATTAAAATTTTCATTGAAGAGTCAAAACGAGATTAGCTCAGGGATAATTGACATATACCTTCGACTACAAGGTCAGAGGTTTGAATCCCTCCCTCCAAATGTTGTTGTACTAAAAAAATTGTCATCGAAGACAATTCTATAAGACTCATGTATGTTAGCTTGATTGACTTCATTTTAAAACATATTAATTTATTAAAATGACTACGAGAGATGTGTGTTATTAAATACATCCTAGATAATTTCATTGAACACGAATAGATCAACCTTAAAACTTTGTTTATTTGAACACATCAGTATCTTATTTTGAATGTGGTCAAGCAAGTGCAACTCCTAGTCTTAACAAATGTTTTAATTGTCTTGGACAATATTTTCGTAAGATATACCTGTTTAAAGCATGTTGTTTGACAAGTATATTTGTGTTAATGAAAGTTAACTTATTATGTTTAAAAAAAAAAAAAAAATTATTTAAGATATATTTATTTAATTGTCGTATCTCTTTAAGGAGAGAGAGGGAAAGCCAAAGTGAGCATAGCTCATTGGCATGTCCTTCTGACCAAGAGGTCGGAGGTTCAAATCCCCCACCCCCAAATGTTGATGTACTTAAAAAAAAAAAAAAGGTAAAAAGATAGTTTATGAAGGTCAAAAAGAACACAAAAGTTAACCACACAAATTTTAGATGAATAATGTTAAAACTATCCTTTGTATATAGACATTTTCATATTTCTCCTTTTCATAAATTTGTTTTAACATTAAAAACTCAACTTTCAATACTTCAGCAATAGATTGTAATTTTTTTTTTTAAAAAAAAAAATAGATTGTAATGACATTGAAACAAAAGGTAGCTATTGAAACAAATAAACTATGTTGAAAAGAAAACTACTAGGGGCAAAAAAAAAAAAAAAAAAAAAAAAAGGAAATAGTGTTAGAAAACTAAGAATAGTTGAATAGAAAAAAGGAGAGAAGAATAGAGTAATAGGTCATTCTTATTCAACACTTAATCATGTTATATATACAAATATTCTCTACCACCTTTATTTATAGGTTTGTGAAGATAGTTATTACAAAATCTACTAAAAACATAGACAATAATTCATAAGATAATAATAAAAGTTAATAAAAAGGTTATGTTTTTTTTTTTTTTTTTTGAAAAGTAACAGAAAGGTTAACATATCAACTTAGAGAACGTGTAATCTATAAGAATCATGAGATTTATCCCGAGTTGCCATTTTTCAAAACAATCATTTAAATATGGACATTCTTATTGTTAACCCTATGTGTATATATTATAAATTTTTGGGTTATTGAAATGGGTAACAATTTATGTTTTCCTATTTGCAAAATTGAACAAAAATTGCAAATATGACAAATCTGTTAAATGAATTTTTATTGTTCTCGTTTTGCCCTTTAGTTTATTAGTAATAGTCACTAATAGAAGTCTATCTGTGATATAGTCATTCACAAAAGTCTATTAGTGACTATCACTGATAGAGGTCTATTTGTGACAATACACTGATATCATTTATTAGAATTATATCTATTTTTTGTCATCGTCACCAGTGAGAAACGCAAATAGCAAATGGAAAAAGAAAAAAAAAAGAAGCTAAAATGCTCAAATCGAGCTGAATTTTTTGTATTGAAATATATCAATGATGACTATCACATATAGAATTCTATATGTATTGCAATCTATCCATTATTATCACTGATAGTATTAAAAGTTTACCAGTTGAGTTAGGATCACTTATTAGTGATAGACTTTAATTACTGATAATTGCAATTGTGATTAAAGTCTATCAACGATAGACTTCTATTATTAATAGATTTCACTAATTGGTGACAGTCTATCAGCTAAACATTAGTAATGCTCAAAATGAACTAAATTTTATTTACCAATGGCTATCAATGACTATCACAAATCGAATTCTAACTGTATTGAGTATATCGTTGATAGTCACTAATAGACTTCAAGTGATTATCACTGATAAACTTCAATACATATAACATCATTCTATCAATGACAATCACTAGTAGGCTTCTATTGTTCAATAGATCAAATAATTTCATTGGCGATAGTCACTAATAGATTTCAATATACCTCAATACAAATAGGATTCTAGCAAATAATAGAAGGAGTCTATCACTAACTATAAAATTTAATACAAATAGAATTCTATTTGTGATAGTTATTGATATCACTGATTTATAAGTGACTACTAGTGATAGAATGAGTCCATTTTGATAATTGTATAAGCATCATAAAGATTTATATTAGTTGCATAAAAGCTTGTATCATGGATGAATATGAATAGAATATGATATGGATAAAGTTGATACATGCTACTATACGAGAGTATCTTAGTAATGTTGGTTTTGAGGAGTGAACTCGTGCACATGCTAGGAAAATAAAATATAAAATTAAAATGTTAATATGTAATTAGATAGTCAAGCTGAACTAAATATTATGTGATAGTTATTATAAACTTTAATACTGACATAATTCTATCTGTGTTAATTGTTGATATCACTAATAGTTCCCGATAGACTTCTATCAGTGATAACATGTTTTATGGACTTTTTAGTATTTTACACAGGTTGGTTATCATGTTTTGTTGTATTTGCAAATAGTTTTAAATTTTACTATATTTGCAATTATTTTTACTTATTTTGCTACATGTGCACTGCCCCTAAATTTTGTTCAAAAATTATGGTGGATGGGCTCCTTTGACTCATTAATTTCAAAATTGTCCAAATATTTTAAATTGATCAATTGTAAGATTTCATGTATTAATTTAATTTTTATTCTTCCCCAAATATCCTTATTTAATTTTGATATTTTAATAAATTTTGATTTTTTTTTCCATGAACCAACGGTTATCACATTGGGTAAATTAGGTTTTATTAATTTATTTCCTTTTTAATTGTTTTATTAGAGATTTCATTTATGAAAGTTTCCTTGTAGCCATTTTCCTTGTAGCCATTTCGTGGACTTTTTATTATTTTGATTTTAGTCAATTGTTAAATTATTTTTTCATTTAATTTCTTTTCATCTGTCATCGCCTCCACATCTACATTCTCTTATTCATTATTTTGCCGCCGCCTCCATTTTCCGTATGGGTAAGCAATGTGTTCCATATTTTTTTTTTATTTCCTTTTACCGTTTTTCATCTGTTTTATTTTGGGTTCCATTTCACAATTTGTAAATCAAATTTTGGGTGTTTATTTTGTTGTTTTTTCTTGCTTTTCAGATTCATGTTAGAATGGTGAAAACGTTTCATTTCTCATGTATTCCATTAACCCAATATTTTTAGTAATATTTACTTTTCATTTGGTAATATATAAGTTGTTTCAATCATTGCCAAAGCGAGCTTAGCTCAGCGGTAATTGGCATGTATCCTCGACCATGAGGTCAGAGGTTCGAATCCCCCCACCCCCAAATATTGTTGTACTCAAAAAAAAAAAAAAAAAGTTGTTTCAATCATTTGTTAGGTTTGATCAACTTAATTCCCGTCCATATGCTTCACGGTGGTAAATGGGACGATAGTGGCAATTATTTTGAATTCAAAGTTTAAGAGATAATGTTGATTATATTGACGTTTCAAATTTTGGTTGAGACTATAATGACCCGACTAGGAACAATAGGTAATTTTGATTATCTAGAAAAATTTTCATGCATAGGACCCCAATATTCTATAAGGCGTGGTATGAAATTAACAGACAAACCCGAATGTCAATTTGTTTATGAACACTATTTCCAGCGTTTCATCCAATAGTTGTTTAATAGTAGTTGATTGTAGCAATAGTCTTTCAGTTATATTGGACAATATGATTGTTGCATTTTCCTCTGAATCAATCGTCAATACTTCAAAAACGACTAAATAAAAATACCCCATATGAAATAACTATGCCAGTGAGCTCAATAAAAATACCCCATATGAAATAATTATGCCAGTGAGCTAAATAAAAATACCAGTGAGATCAAACAAATAGAGAAGATCACCTACGTAGAATAAACATAGAATAAATACCACCTACATAGAATAAATACCGGGTATTTAAAAAAGAAACGCAGATTAAAAACACATACAGAAGACACTGATTTAAAACGCATAAGCCCCCCAAAAAAACGCAAAAGTAAAAAAAAAAACACAAAAAGAATGTATTTTTCTAGTTTCACAGAAGCAAAATAAAAACCCAGAATAAGGGAAAAACCCCAGACATAGAAGTAAAAGAAAGAAGAAAAAAATGTAGGAGCAAAAAGAAACACAGAAGATGAACCAAAAACAGGTTTGGCGGAAGAGTGAAAGTGGGAAAAAAAAGGAAAAAAAGGGGAAGAGGAATAGTTTTGCGTTGATTTGCACGGTTATGGGAAGAAAATTCAAATATCTTTTCTTTTCTTTTTTGTTTTTTTTTAAACACTCAATCGATAAAGGACAAATTCGTCTTAATCTCCTCTGTGGTTCGACATGATTGTAAAATCATAATAAACTTGACACTTTTGGAATAAATGGGCTACTATTGGCTCATTTGTGTAGTCACCCAATTTTGTTTGCCATAGTTCTTCCTAATACTAATGGATATTGGGCCTAGCTCGAAGAAAAAGCCCAATAAATAATTTTATTAACATTGGGCCTTACTCGATGAAAGCCCAAAAAGGACCCGAGAGAGACCAAGCCCATGAGCCGGACAATGGGCAACGCAACAAAAATCAAATTACCCAATAAAAAACGCAAATACTCTGCGTTTAGAATACCGAATCAAAACTCTACACGTGTCGCCTCGTCATTGGTCTTATCTTTTCCTCTTTCTTCAAGCAAAACACAGATAAGGCGTGGCAGTTATATCCTACAACATCAGAAACAAACTCCCCTATCCACACCGTTTATTTCTCCGTGGGACCCGCTAAGGTTAAAAAAGAACGGCTGAAATCGAAAACCTAAAACTCGATTACAATGAAACCAGTTACACAATAACATAACTCGCCCACGAAGAATCAGCATAAAAAGGCTTGCTCTTTGGAGTCGTATTCACAGTTTCCTCTTCTTCTCCATTATTTTAACCTTTAATAATTCTGTGAAAATGGTAAAGTGTTTCTCTCTCCTCGTCGCTCTCTCTCTCCTCGCCGTATCGGCGATCGGCGGTGAGATCTTCTCCGGCGATTTGTACGGAGATTCTATAATCCGTCAGGTTGTCGACGAAGGAGGCGTCAACGAAGGAAGTAACGGCGACGATCTGCTACTCGGAGCCGAGCACCACTTTTCGCTCTTTAAGCAGAAGTTTGGGAAGTTGTACGCCTCCAAGGAGGAGCATGATCACCGGTTCAGGGTCTTCAAAGCGAACCTGAGGCGAGCTCAACGCCACCAGGCCCTTGATCCCTCTGCTACTCATGGAGTCACTCAGTTCTCTGATTTGACTCCATCGGAGTTCCGAAGATCTTTTCTAGGGCTTAGAGGTCGTCGTCTCGGGCTCCCGGTTGATGCTAACAAGGCCCCTATTCTTCCCACCGATGGTCTTCCTACCGATTTCGATTGGAGAGATCATGGAGCTGTCACGGAAGTCAAGAATCAGGTTTGGTTTTTTTCCCCTTTTTTTCTCTTTGAATGTAATTTTACCGTCATTTTTCATCTAAATTTTGATTCGGGGAGAAGAGTCTTCTTCGTCTAATTTTGTTATGGAATTTAATATTTTCCGATTCTCCTTCGTATCGCTTATATCTCTGTTCTTTATAATAAATAAGTATCAAACATCGCTATTTCGTTTATGTTCGCAACTTTTTACTCGTACTATGTGTTTGTTATTCCTTATGTTGATGTTGACTTTCAATTAATTCCTTCAGGGAACAAAGATGACATTTATTTATTAAACCGAGGTTTTGATTGTTGTGATTGTTTTTGTTTTATAAGGGTTCGTGTGGATCGTGCTGGAGTTTCAGTACAACCGGTGCTCTTGAAGGCGCTAACTTCCTATCTACCGGCAAACTTGTTAGCCTTAGCGAACAGCAGCTTGTTGACTGTGATCACGAGGTTTGGATTTTAATTTTCACGTCTTTGATCTGCTGTTCTTTAAGTGAATTGTGCAGAGTTTACGTTTAGATAATGATCGTTTATGGTTTTGTATTGGGTGTCATATCTATCTCTTTGCAACATGATTCCAGAGATTTAGAAAACAAAATGCCTATTTTTGCGTTGGTCGATATATGATTTTAGTTTATGTTGATAGTTGCCTTCAATTAGATTTAGATACTACGCGTTCATTTGTTACTGCTACTGTGTACTGTGGAGACAATTGCTAAATCTTTGCGTCTGTATAGTATGTATTAGCTGCCAATAGAAGATCTGTACTAGAAAATTTGGCAGACTTGAAAAGGAATAGAGTGCAAGGTTTGTCCTTGCAGTTTGCTTGAAGTAATTGATAAATAGTTAACCTTTTGGTAGTCAAAGTGAGCATAGTTCCGTGGTAATTGGTGGCAGGGTTGATTATTGCTTAACATTTATGATTATTTATAGTTATTCTGTATTTCATTCAAACTGAAGATAAATTAGTTTCTGTTCATTAATTATGTGTCGATTATGTCATTCTTATATATTTTGACATTCATGTCATCTGAACATTAAAAATATGCACTTAACTTCATATCCTGACTTTTGTTCACGTATCTACCTGGAATTTCATTGAGAAAGGTGTTTCTTTTCATTTTCATTCAAATTAAAGAACTTCTATACTTTTGCCAGTGTGATCCAGAAGAAAAAGGTTCCTGTGATTCTGGCTGCAATGGGGGGTTAATGAACAGTGCATTCGAGTACACATTGAAAGCCGGTGGACTTATGAAAGAGAAAGACTACCCATACACTGGTACAGATCGTGGAACCTGCAAGTTTGACAAGAGCAAAATTGCTGCAACAGTGGCCAACTTTAGTGTTGTCTCCCTTGATGAAGAACAAATTGCTGCCAATCTCGTGAAAAATGGCCCTCTTGCAAGTAATTGCATTCAACCCAGCCTTCTTAAATCCTGTTCTTTTCTTCTATTTGTATAACCAACTATAGTTGCTGACTACTCAATTTCTCTTGAATGCAGTTGCTATCAATGCTGTATTCATGCAGACCTATATAGGAGGGGTTTCTTGCCCTTACATTTGCTCAAAGCATTTGGATCATGGAGTTCTGTTGGTTGGTTATGGATCTGCTGGCTATGCTCCCATCAGATTGAAAGAGAAACCCTACTGGATCATTAAGAACTCCTGGGGAGCCAACTGGGGTGAGAATGGATACTACAAAATCTGCAGGGGTCGCAATATCTGTGGAGTCGATTCCATGGTGTCTACAGTCGCCGCAGTTCACACCGCCTCGAACTAGTTTATGAACTCAAAACTGTTGGAATACCACCAGCTACAATTCCTGTATATGTTGCAATATTATCATTCTATGGCAGGAAGTTGTTAACTGCCATTTCAAGCATAGGTTGTCTCTTTAAAAGTAGAATTTGAACTCTCTGCCTTGTGTTGGTTTAGAAACTTGAAAAAGTAGCTTATTATATATGCATATTTATATTTAGATCAAGCTGTTATGGAGAAGAATTGCTTGTAAGCAAAAAACAAGAATCTGTCTATACGATTTGTGGTTGGCTCACCTACTCTACTTGATGATGCCAATGAAAAATTGTACCAATGTAAATGTCAACATGATAGCGAAAGATGCTTTCTGATGTGTTATCTCAATCTTTTCTGATGCTAAACGTCATTCATGATAATGACAATTGGTCTTAGCATTGTTTTAATGCTTATTAAAGTAAATCCATTTGGAACTATGAGGATTGTTTAAAAAATGTCACAACTTAAGTTTTAAAAAAAATTTCTGAACTTTAAAAAATATTTTAAAAGTATCACCGTGTTAATTTTTATTAAAGTTTTAGTTTCATTAATATCTTGAACTTTAAAAAAAATTAAAAAAATACCTTTATTGAAAAGTGTTTTTTTTTTTCCTTTCTGTTATTGAAATTATAGTGTGTTTGATTTCATTTTTTGGGTAGGCTTTTCAATATTATTTTCACCAACCACTACCCATTAACTTTCTCTACATTTATTTTAGGGGCAACAAGAAAAGTTTATAAATTAAATAGATGGCTAATTGATTTTATGATTAATAAATCCTTTGCAGAAGACAAAAATGCCCCCCAACAGAGAAAATACCCTAAAAAAGTTAGATAACCTACCTAAAAAAAGTAGAGAAATTCTAGGAAGCTTGAAATTCAAAAAATCAAAGGAACCAACCTAATTTGAAAATCTAGATGTGACATCTTCTTAATACTCAAGAACTGTATTCTAGAAAAAACACACGGGACGAACTCAAGAATCGATACCTTTATTAGGGGAAACGTGTGTAAAATTCAACCCCCTCCAGCAGGAGAAACACCTTTCAAATGTGTCGATTGAAAAATCAACCCTCCCAATCAGAAGATATACCCCCTGCAAAATGCGTTAAAAATGCCCCAAATTGGAAACAACTAAGAAAAATGAACTATCACGCTTCCTACCTCCTACACCGCGCCGACGAACCACTTCCGCCGTGCCGACGAGCCTTCTACGCAACCCGCAAGCTCCATTGAGTCTTTTTCTCCACAACGACTGTCACCAAAAAAATATAAAATAAGATATGTCCCCCGATTTTAGGGATTCATTTTTTCCTTCCAATCCGCGATTATACCGCTCTATTGTAAGACGAAAAGCACGGGCGTGGGGAGGAAATGCATGGAGGCGGTTTTGGTGGAGGGTTTGTGTTGATTTGACTTAAATGCTGAACCCGCTAGAGTGGTATGTACTGATAAATACCATTTCATCGTTATTGCAACTTCTTTGGAAAAAGTGTGCTTGTGGTATACTCAGATGTATGTGTGCGTCCCTCCACCCCCCTTTACATCATACACATTGGCATGTCTAATAGAAAAAATGCTTTGATTTGTCTGTATTATTATATACATTCATGGAATGGTCTGATGTGTTTACTTGTGTGTGTACACTTAATCCCCGTATCGCAATAAAAATACACTATGTCTTTGTCTATGTTGCTATATGCAACCATAATAACCCCCCGTACCATGTTCACCTGGATGCAAATACCTGATGAATGTCATAATTGATATATGTCTATAGTATTACATACATACGTGTTCCGCATGCATCCTGTGTGTATGCATACTTACCCCAGTCCCACCCCCCATATGAGTTATATATACGCTGCAGTTTATATGCACTGTCATCTGTCTATGTGTACTGCTACGTACAACTCTTATTGTTGTCCTTTTGTAACATGGATAATGAGGGGCAAAATGTGAGGGATAAAATCTTTTTTTACTGTTGGAAACGCTGAAACCTAAGCCTAAAAAATAGGTAGATCTTTTTATACCGTTGAACACAGACCGCCAACTCAACTCCCTATAAATCGGGATTCATCCATACCGAAAAAAGGGGGGGAGAAACTGAATGAAAACAAAAAAAATTTGCTAACGGCGTTTGTCTATAGCCGTATATACTAGGGGTAAAAATGTAAAAAAATCGGGAAAACAGTTCATGAAAATGCGGTAGCCACCTCTGTGAATTCTGAACATTTGTAGCCAAAAAACAAGAAGGTTTTTTTTTTTTTTTTTTTTTTTTCTAGTTATTCAGCACAATTTCCCTTCATTTTATGAAAAATAAATGAAATTATTGTTGTATAATGGTTCTTACACTCTTTAAATATTAATAAGAACAAAATCATATATATAAAACTCTCGATTTCAAACTCTGTTTTCCTATAGTATTGTGTTCAAGGGAGGAAAAAAGAACAAGCATTTTCCAATAAGGATATTTTTTAATTTTTTTTCAAGTTCAAGGGTATTAATGAAACTGACGGTTTTCATCTAAAAATTAACGGCAAAGGTATTTTTGAACATTTTTTAAAGTTCAGGGGTATTTTTTGAAAATTTATAAAATTTGATGGCATTTTTTAAACAAATCCCATAGTTCAAGTTTTTTTTTTTTTTTTTTTTTTTTTTTGAAATAAGTTCAGGGGTATTTTTTCGTGATTTAAGATTCTTTTGGCTTCAAACTCTTGGGGGATATTTATGTGATTAGATGATCTAATAAGAGTTCACAAGCAGCTATTTTTACATGAGGAAAATACCAAAAGCTCATCCGCAAAGCAAAAGAGTTCACCATTGCCAAGGTCTTGCTTATGGGGAATGTCATGATAATTTTGTTGGGAGAATATTGTGGTTTGTTTCAATGGACATTCTTGTGGGTTTCGTGATCACTTTGCAAAAGATCATGTTTATATTATTAGATTAAACTATCATTTCTTGCAAGTCAAATGTTCACACATTTACCTCTATACTTAAAATTATCATAACCAGCATTGATGGAATATTCTTCTTATGTATAATATATAGCTGCCCATTGGTTAAGACCTAAGATGCAAGACTAATACTAGTATAAAAAGTGAGGATCTCATGAGCATAGTTGCATGGCCAAATACAGAATGAACAAAACAAAAGCAAAGAGTATGAGATCGTTTTGCAATGTTAGTCACAAGGTGATGCAATACTGTTTTCAAATACAAACTGTTTGATAGTATAATTTGTTTTTATCAACCATTTAATTGAAGCAGTTATATCTCTACATCTACATGAGTCATGTCTTGGCCTAGGAAAAATTTCTAGTACTACAGTAATACCTATTCCCTCCATTTAGCATTTGACACGTCATTTTATTCCATGGGTCCTACATCATTCTTAAATACTTCTTTCGTGGTAAACAATGAATGTATGAAAAAATTTTCATACCACCTAGTACTAGAAAATTTCCCCTTAGGAGCCAAGGGACTAGACCCAACATCCTCACAAGAAGCACACTTCTCTTCAACCAAGGACTCTAATCAAAACTCCCAACTCATTTTCAAATTCAGAGTTAAAAGTCATAAGATGCTCTAAAAAAGGGAGAAGATGCAAGAGAACAAATAATCAAATGGAAGCTCACAAAAATGTTCATCTTTTACCAAGCAAAAACCTCTTGCCGCATAACAGAACGGAAATTGGCATTAGGCTCCTGCAAACATCAACATGTAAGGTGTCATGTCATCCCTGTAACAACCAATTCATATAAAGCCCTCCTGTATTTCATCTCATCATACCTAACATGAATAGCCTATTTCAAAATTCTGAAAACTTTATTACAGTGATATCACAATCGACTAAACAAAAAAAAAGAAAGAAAAAAAGAAAAAAGAAAAAAAACAAGAAATTTAAGTAGCAGACAACCGAAATTTTTTCAAGGTAGCTAGCTGTTTACTCCATCACTTTCTTTTACCTTCCACGAGTAGACGTGAATACTTAACAACAAAGCTCCTGTTGTCAGAAAGATAAGTAAGGTCATTGGAAAAGGATATAACTCCCACAGTCTGATCATCGATTCTGGGTGGGAGAACAAAGTAGACCAGACGCATCTGCTCCAACAACAGCAAGATCACAAACAGTACAAAGTTGCCCTTCCTGACTTGGCACAAACCTGGAACTACAGTATGGGCAAGAAACATCCTTCTGACCACGATAAATTGGCACATAAGTTGCACCGCAGGTCACAAAAGGGTTTCTAAAATCATAATTCAGTTGGGATGCATCTGTCATATTTCTCTCTGCAGCCTGCAGCACTTGCCTGGCTGTCTTAGCTTGATTCTCGATTGAAGGATTAGTCTCAAGAAGTCTGCGAGCGAAGTTTGCAGCACTGGCAAGGTTCTTAGCCTTGTAGCAGACAGTCATAGCATTTAATAGGGCGAGCCTCAAATGTGGCATCTGAAGGTTGCAGTGAGTAAAATAGGCTGCAAGCTCCATCTGACGTCCTGGATTGTCCTTGAGTTCCCTCCTCTTCAGTTCCATTTGCAAACCCAAAACATACTCTTTAACGATAATAATTAACTCCTTCACCTCATCAACTTCCCTCCTAGACTCAACAACAATCAGAGGGATGGTATGAAGAATACTAAGAAAAAGACGAAGAGCCTCGGCAAACTTCCCTGATGTTGTGGCCTTATAACCAGCTTTAAGCTTCTCTTCCAACTGAGTGAAACTGTAAATAAGTGCAGGGGATCCTTTTGCATTTGCATTACTAGATTCACTGAATCCTCGTTCTACAGCCAATGATATTATGGGAGCAGAAGAAAAGGCACGAAGATAGGTCTGACTTCCAGCATGAAGATCCAGAAATATGGGTCTTAAAGGAGCAAAATTTTTAATTCCTAGTTGTCTGTTAAGCAACCGCATTGCAGTATCAAAATTACCAGCTGCAGCATGTTCCGCAGCCAGAGATGACCTCTGGATCCAAATCTGGTTGGCAGGCAGGCCAGGAGTTGGGGCCACAAAAACTGAATTGCGAGAACTGACTGATACTTTTGGAGTGTCAGCTTCAGGTGGAAGCTCCAAATCTTCAAGGTCCCATCCCCCTTCTTCCTCATTTTCTTCTACACCTTCCCCATCCTCCAAAATTGCTGTAACATCCCCATTCTGTAAGCCATCAACATCATCAACCACATCCAGCTCCTCACCCCAATCACCATCTGCAACCTCATCATCATCTTCATCAGCACGACCCCCACCCACATTATCCAGCCCACCTTCAAATATTCCTTTCATGACTCTCAGAAGTGGCCAATCACCACCGCACATGACTGGAGTAGGAGGCAAGAGGAGGGATGCGGTTTTTCCTTCTGGTAAAGATGGAATGTCATCTCCCAATTCAGCAGCTAGCCTTTCAGCTACGTCATGTAAACCATGGGTTGATGCTGTGATATATGCAAGAGGTAAATGGCCAACATTCTCCAAGATCTTTACGCGCTCACAAACATCACCAAGATATAGAGCATTATGAAATTGACCCATGACATCATTCTTAACTTCAGCAATTTTTAACATCTTAGACAATTTTGCTGTGTTACCAGTTATGAGATAAAGAAATGATAGCCTCTCAAAATTTTTTGTCTTCTGGTATGCGTATTCCACAATGCCTGCATTGCCTTGACGAAGAGCCTCCACACCCAGCCTATACCAATGATCTTTCTCATCAATTGCTGTAGCAGAAGCAACTGCAATCTGAATGTTTCCACTCTCAAGAGCCAAATTGAACCTGGTTCTCTCATCCTTCACAAAGTGAAGTGCAACCTCAGGAAACCCCTTTTGTTGCAAATACGCAATCATTGCTTGCCCACAGAGCTGTGAGTTCCTTATCATGCTCATGACATGGTCAAATCTCTTCTTCAAGAGAGAGAGTTTGAATATGTATTCTGTTGCATCAATAATAAACGATCGAACTGTTCCATCCCTATCCAAGCAAAAAAGAGTATTGCCCGAAACCTTTGTAAGATATATTGGAACATCGAGAGTTCTGATTATACCACTATCTCCATTGGGGAGGCAATACTTAATATGGTTTAGGGTTGTGTAAATAAAAACGCCATTATCATCCCATGCTCCACTCTTTACACGAATTGTCTCATGAAGTGTGCACTGGTGAACAAGCTTCTTGTTAGCAATAATAATTGCATGTTTACTAAGCAATGCAACACTCTCCATGTCATTGGACCAAACAACATACTTAACAAAAGGGGTTTGAAGATCACCGATAATAATTCTCTGCTGAAGATCATAAATAACAACTCTATCCTCTGCTCGACACAATAAATTACCAGTTCCAGCGTAAAATATTGCATCTGCAGTAATGGGAATGGGGACCTTCTTAACAACCTCATTCTTAAGATTTTTTAACAGAACTTGGTTGTGACTTTTATCAAGCACAGCAAACCTATTCCGAGCTACAAACACTGCTGAGCCGCCAAGTCCTCTCTTTGCATCTTGGAAGCTATCGCTTCTACCAAAGCTATCCTTAGGTATGGTGTAAAATTCATAACATCCCCCATCCAGATCTGAGCAAATAAGAACAGTGTTTTCTGTAGGGCTAAATGAAAGGGTCCTTGGGCTCTGATTCAAGCTAGTGGAACCAGGCCTTCGAATTGGGATGACCTGTGAATCTTTTTGAGTGGAGAACTCATAGAAGCGCAAAAAGCGGTCCTTCACATAAAACAGAGAATCGCCACTAATAGCAAAGGCAGGCCTTTCTCTCTCCAGCTTAAAGACAATCATGCCACTATCATGCCCAGCTGCTAATAGATTCATCTCAGGATGAGCAGCAAGAATCCAAAATCTATCATGCTCTCGACGAAATGTCTGAAGTCCAGTTCGCTTTGTAGCATCCCAAATACGAATGCTTTTGTCCTCTGAATTGGACACAATTATATCTTGTTTGGCATGGAACATCACACATGAAACATTATTCATGTGCCCCCTTAGTGTGTCCACTTCCCATGCTTTTGTGTCTGAAAGGAAAATGATTGAGTAAGCATTAAAAGTCATTAATTATACTGTTTTATGTCAGATGTTGCATTGACAAGGCTTACTAGCACTTTCCCCCATTCCTTTTAATTTTTGTTTTGTTCTCGTTGGGGGAGATAAACCAAGAGGAACATATGAAAAAATTATTCCCGCAAATTCTATGTGAAAAATATGTGAAAAATTTTAGATTCAATAAAGAACTCACAACTCCATAAATTTCCAAACCCCGTCCTAGCCACTCCCAATGACCTTAACAAATAAATTTCAAGCAGGCTGTAACCTATCTCTTGTTCAACTTAACACTCAGAGGATAGAGAGATGATATGATTACTCTCCTACTGTCTACAAACTAGAATTGTTAAAAATAAATCAATATCAGGCAGGATAACTAGATTGACTCTCAAATGTAATCAATACAAGGTAAAAATTAAACTTATGGAGAGAGCACATGTTCTCAGTTAAGTACCATTCATTCGCCACAATTTCACCTGTCGATCATCAGCCCCAGACACAATCAACGGCAGGGTAGGATGGAATGCCGCCCAATTAACCCCTCGATCATGACCTTCCAAGACATATTTAACAACAGCATCAACAGCACCAAATAGCTCAGCATTCATTTGACTCAACCGCAAGACATCATCTGCTGGGGATACAGTCTTCTTCCTCAAGGCACCAATGTCCCAAACACGAACAGTCTGATCTAGGGAAGCTGACACGACAAGATCTTCCTTAGGGTGGAATGAAGCACACATAACATAGTGGTTGTGCCCCGTCAATACAGAGATACAAGTACGTGACTGCCAGTTCCATATACGAATAGTCTGATCATCACTAGCACTTACAATCCATGGATATTCATGGTGAAATTGCACAGTACGTATGTAATCAAGGTGTCCAAGAAGAGTAAATAGACATCTGTGAGTCTTATAGTTCCACACTTTAATCTTATAATCATCCCCTGGAAAAAGAAAACCCATCAATACTTTTACACAACAAATCTCATTAATAAAAAGTGCTTGCAATGGCATGATATACATCAGCAATCCTCTTGTTCAACAATGTAACTGCAGTTTACAGGTACAAACTATTAAGTTCCTCCTTTTAAAAAAATAAGGTAGGCATGCCATACTAAGACTTCTATTTTTCCATTCATATCAAAAACAACAACCTTCTACAGTCATTTACAAACCATCATTCTCATTCTTAATATATGAAGCTTTACATCACCGTCCATGCATGAAGCAAATGCAAACAAGTAAAGTACTTAATGTTCTCATATTCAATCGTTTAAAAAAATGAGTAGAAAATTACCTGCAAAGAACAGCACAGAAAGGGGGCAAATTCTTTCAGCAACTTGTTAGAGAAATAAAATTTGGGGTCTGATTTCAATTAACTTAGAATAGTCCCAACACTTATAACAAACGCATACATGTATCTACATCCGAATTCTAATACATGCATGTTCAGGGTACCTCTACATCAGTCTTTTTTATGAAAAACAGAACTTTCATTGAGAAACATGATATGATACAAAAGGGTATACTAAAAGATAGCCCAACAAAAGGAGCCAATCAAAACTAGCTACGCGAAAAAGGGGCTTCGATCCAAAAAGATATGGCGAACCTCTACATCTGTCTGGTATAATTCCAGAAACCATAAGTAAAAATATCAATAATTGTTCGATTAATAACACTAAGCCGTTACTTTTCTAAAGCAAAGAAGAGTAAAGACGAAACCTCCGGACACAAATAGAGGCTGAGACTTGTGAAAGTGAACACCACGAACAGGACCCTCATGCTCATCAAATCTATCAATAAGCGTGCCCATCCGGTAATCCCATAACTGGATCACTCCGCTGTGAAGACTTGCAAGGATCCATGGCCTCTTACTGTGGAAACTCAACCCTTTGACTCTATTACTCTTCGTTTCAAACTTCGTCAGCATCTTCTTCGCCCACAGAATTCTGCACCAAAACACTTCGCATCAAAGCCCAAAATGAATTACCCTTAACCTCACACACCCAAGTGCCAAACTCCTCCCCCGGATCATACAATTCCACTCACCAAACGAAATCACCACTAAAGAAAACAAAAACCCCGTCAAACCACACGGTTCTCCATTACATTACAATAAATTCAAATCCAATAACCCACAATTCAAATTCCGGACATTAACTTTTCAAGTAGAATTCAGGCCCATTTCCTCGCGCAACCAAACAATACATATATCTAAACCTAACCATGAAAATTGGCGTCAGATCTACACAAACTTGCAACAAAAAAGAACGTCATTGGCAAGAATTCATCGCAATTGTACCTCAGATCCGATCAGAAAGCAAGAAATCAACAAAAGGCCAGAATTGCATCCACAATCAGCACCGCAGCATAATCAGACGCAGTCATTAAAGTCGAATTGAAAGGCGCGAAAGAATTGGGAAATGGAGAGATTGAAAGAGCGTAAGATGATGATGATTTGTGAATGAGGGGAACAAAAAATTGACAAGGAAAGAGGGCTCGCAGTCTTCTCCTGGATCTGGCCCTCGAGTGTCAGCGTCCTAATATTTTAAGAAAGATGAAAACAAAGAAGGAAGAGAAGAGAGATGTGGAATTTAATTATTAATAACAATTAAAAGAGAATTTAAAGCAATTTTTATGTAGAAAGAAACTACAAGGAAAATGTTTTTTTTTTTTTTTTTTTTTTATAGAAGTTTCTAACAATATTACAAATGTTGTATTTCCCATTTTATTTGTTTATTCATTTATTCATTTGAGATTTAAAAATCTCATTTTATTATTTTTTTTTTGAGAAAAATTGCAAAAATCATCGATGAAATATCGTAAAGATTGTTATATCGTACTGTGGAACTTTTAACTGGACCGATGACCTCTATAAATTTATGAAATTGTTGCAATTAAACTCTTAAATATTGCAAAATATACAAACTATCTAAAAATATTAGGTTATTCGAATCAAAACTCGAATTATTAAATTGTTTTAATCAAATTCAAAATCTTTACATCAATTAAAAAAAAAGTAGATCGAGATGGTAGCTCAATAATATGAAAATCATTTTTTTTTTATGATTAACATATTATAGTTATCAAATCTTATAGAGTTAAAAAAAAATGGGCAATATTTCAAAAAAAAAAAAAAAAAGGGCAAATTGTAACAATATTTGTAAAGTTTTGTATGTATTTATGACAATCGTTATGGTCATGAGGTGTTGGTACATTTTACAATATTTAAGGGTTTTTTTTTTTTAATTCTAAAAAAATCATTTTTTTTAAGAAACTCAAAAAAAAAATCATAAAAATTCATAAGTGTCAGAGTTGATTGATTAATTAAAAAGGTAAAGAGTGTGATTATAACAACTTCTATAATTCAAAAAGGTTTTGCATTTTTTTTTCAAACATTTTTTAGTTCAACAAATATGAAGGTAAGGAATCCAACTATTAATCTTTGAGACTCGAGAACATTTGCAATTTTTTAAAAACTAGTCTAACATAGGTGGACTTTTTTACAATATAATTTATATTTTTATATTGCTCGCTGTCTATATATTTTTTATTGTAATAACAATTTTGTTAAACTTGTAATAACATTTATGTTATAAAATAAAATGAACCACATGGAATAGAAGTTATTGAAATTTTTTATTATGAAAAAAGACCAGTTTTAAAATTCTGTGTTTATTTCTCAAATTGGCTAAGATTTTAAAATTAACTTTTAAAATAAAACAAAAAATAGTTGGTTTTTTTTTTAGTACAAAAAATAGTTGTTAAATGAAGGTTTAGAAATTAATAACATATGTTAAAGTATGTTTTTAAAGTTCTAAAAAAAAAAAAAGAGCATACCTAAAAAATAGGTGATAATACATGACAATTGACAAGCACCATCCACCTAAAAGTTTTCTAATACTTTTTCTTCCTGTTCCACCAATCATTTAAAAAATACTCTTGTTGTTAATTTTTGGATGGAAACCGTTAAAATTTATGGTGAGAGGAGGACAAAAGAGAAGCATTTTTCAATAAGGATATTTTTAAAAAAAATTTGAAAGTTCAAGGGTATTTTTGAAACTGAAACTTTAACGGTTTCCATCAAAAAATTAACGACAATGGTATTTTTGAAACTTTTCAAAGTTCAGGAGCATTTTTTAAACAATCCCCATAGTTCAGGGGCATTTTTTATAATTTAGCCTTAAATAAATATGTGGGGTTGAAGATTATAACCGCTTATATTTAGATCTTGAACTCTTAAGGTTAATTAGTAAGCTATATTTCATTGATAATTTCTGGAAACCATCGAGTGGTTTTTATAAGGGATAAGTACATATTTAGCCTATAAGTGAACCCTATATTTCATTTTTGTTCAAATTCACCATTTTTTACACAAATAGCTTAAGAGTCTTGAGTTTTTACATATGTTATTCAATTACTTTTATGCCCTATCCATAATTTTTATATTTAAAAAACAACAAAATCATAAAAGGAGAATTCATATTTTATTCTTTCATATTTAAAAATTCTCAATCCATTTAATTACTTTCCAATTTTGAAATATCCCTAAAATCACTTCCAAATTTTCTATAAAAAAATCTCTAAAACCACTCACTATTTTTTCCAATTCACACGGTTTCTTTCTCCCTCCATTCCTCCATCACGGTCTCTCGACCTCTCTCTCCCTCTTCATCTCTCATCCTTTTCTTGCCGCCAACGACCAACCACCACCGAAAGCGCCGCCGCCGCCCAACCATCATCGTTGCAAACTCGAACAAGTAGCACCCACACATCATCGGATACCACCAGCTCAGTTATTGCCCTCAAATTGTCGTTGTTTTATCGTGGGTATCATTGAATTTCACCACACCGTCGTGGTATATGTAATATATACATATGTATATATTATTTAAAAAATAAGGTTTTTTTATAGTTATATATAGGTTTTTTTTCCCAATATCTATATTTCTCCTAAATGCTTGGTATATTTAATATACATGTATATATAATATATATATATTGGCAAATAACTAAATATACAAGTGTATATTTAATACTATAGTAATGAGAAAAGAAAAAAAAAACTCGGTATACGTAGCTACAATAATAAGTACAAAAAGGAAAACTTATGTACATAGTATACATAAGCGGGTATATATGAAGTTATATATGAATATAAATGTTTTTCAATGCAAAAATCTAAAAAAAAACGTACGTAGACTATGGGACATATATACTAAACTACTATATATTGAATATTAACCAGAATATATAATAATCAATGCAATATATGCATAGATTATAAATGGTATATTACTGGGAATATATATATATAATAACCGAAATAGTTATGTCAGTAAAATGAATATTAATCGAAATATATACACATTTTTTAGATATTCCAGCAAACATGTTATATATACTACTGTCGGAAAGAAAAAAATGGGAAGGAAAAAATCAATTAGCTTTTGTCTGGTTAATGAAGAAAATAGAAAACTGTTGCCACGAACAAAAAAGCGTGAAGGAATAAATCTATAAAGAAGGCTGCCAAGAAAAAAAAGAAAAAAATGGATCAACCGAAAATTACCAAACAAGAGAACGAAAATGGATGGAAATTTTCCGTAAAGTGAAATAAAAGGAAAATACGTTTGGATCATTATGACAAGAAATCAAATCTCAACAATCATATTTTCAAAATATTAATGATTTAGTTAAGATAATATCTTATAAAATCTTATAAAATATGACAAGAAGGGTAAAATGGTAAGAAAACGATGCTGGAAATCTAATATTGGGAATCCACAAAACTATGGACATATATAAAAATATGTATATAAAACAACCCATCTACCAAATAATTTTGTAATTATAGAAAATATTTGTTACAGTTTTACAATCTTTGGAATGGGCCCAAAAAGAGAATTGGGCTCGCCCATATCTTTTGAACTCAGATGGAGGCTTTCGGTAGGCCCTAAATTCATGGGCCAAAAGGGCCTCTTGACATAACCAGGAGCCAGGAGGAAGTTGTTGCATATTGGATAGTATCAAATCTAGCATAACGAAATAAATTATTATTATTTTGAAAAATCAAAATACATATTTTTTTAAATCAATATTTTTGAGTTCAATTAAATTAATAGTTACATCAATGTCATTGTACTTAAAAAGAAAAAAAAAATACATGTTGATCAAGCGTAATAAAATAATATTTTATATTTTGTTTGGAATAATTTTTCAAGTACTTAAAAATGATTTTTTAAGTGTTAAAAAAGTACTTTTAAACATCCGGAAAATCATTCCATACAAGCTTTTAGTGATTAAGTCATCCCTACTTCCTCTAAAAGATTATATGTTCAAAATTTCACATCTTATTTATGATGTAATGTTTTTTAAAAAATAATAGACAAGTTAGATGTAGTTTGAAATTATTGTGGTTGTCAAAAGAATTGTCTTTAACTATGCTTTTAAAAAAAAACCAACTATAACATGATGTAAGTCCGTGTTTGGTATTTTCCAACTTTAAACAAAAAAAAAAAAAAAAAAAAAGAAAACGCATGTAACATTTGGTAAATTAATATTAAATTGATCAATTTAATGACTAAAATCCATATACTATTAAATTTTGTAATTCTCTTTTTTATAATTTATAATTATTTAAAAAATAGCAAAATGTAATTAAAAAATAAGAAGAAAAAGATGAATGAAGTTAATATTAAATTTGTTGAAGGATAAAATTGGAATTTAAAATTTTACTAGCAAAAGATGCTTTACTTTTCAAATCATAGTGTAAATCTATTTTACAAATAGACGTGCTTTTAACAAAAGTGATTTTAAATGCCAACAAGAGCATGGCTCAACTGGCATAAAGTTGTATCGATAACCACAAGGTTTGTGGTTCGTATCCCCCACCCCACATATTGTCAAAAAAAAAAAAGTGATTTTAAATGAATTCATTCCCAGTCAACTTTATCAAATGCAAAAAGGGGTTAAAATTTTCTCACGAACACTTTGAATGCTCTCAAAATTTATTCCAAACTAACACTTTACTTTTAACTTAAACAAATCCCTAAGGTAGCTTGACTTTTGTAATAGCACGACTTCAATAAACTTGTAGTTGATTACATTATAAATTTAGTACGTAAACTTTGAGTTGTGTATTTATTTAGGCCTTAAATTTTTTTAAAAAATTCAATCACGTTCCTAAACTAATGTAGATCATACTTTTATTTATAACTATTACTATCAAAATCGTCGGTTGAATTATCAATTTAACATACCAATTATTCTATCCAATTTATCTGTCACGTACGTCACACTAGTTTAGTCCATGCTTATCTATTTAATGTTCATCCGAATCAAGTACCTTTTAGAGAGATCTACATTTATATTAAGGTATCTATATCCTCTTTTTAAAAGTCATTGTCCAGCTATTTTCACACATGCAAAATCAGAAATTCTATCTATATTTATAGCACAATGTCATCCAGATCAAGTACTTTTCAGATATATATAATACTTTTGATGTATTAAATAAACTCATAAATATGGAACTACAATAATCTTTGATTTTGGGTATCAAATATTCCTGGCTAAAGCAATAAGGTGAAGAACTAACCCCATGTGACAAGCATTACACCAATTAATTCAATTATTGTCCTAGTCTTAATATTATAATACTCCCTTGTCTTGAAATTAAAAAAAAAAAATAATAGTAATACTCCCTTGTCTGTATCTTTAATTACTTGAAAATATTTTGATACTTTGGTAGTTTTTTGTCCAAATCAAAAAGCCTATGTTCAACCGACAATTTCTAGTAAAAGATCCTTTTGTTGAATATATGGTACTTTTTTTTTTTCTTTATCTAGTACTTAATTACTAAGTTTTTAAAGATAACTCTAAAAGGTCTCTCTTGGAGAGACAATTTTAAAGTTTTTTTTTTTTGGTTACTATGAGAGAGAAGAAAGATCTTTTTGATGAATTTAATATTTGATCAATGAGGGGTAACAAACTTTTTTTTTCCCTTCGACAATATGCAGGTGGTCATGATTCAATCATATGACATTTTGGATAATGACACAACTAATTTAACTGTGTTCAGGTTGGTAAGTGGGTAATATTTTTTTATATTTAATATGTGGAGATGAGGAATTCAAACATCTAACATCTTGATCAAGGTTATATGTTTAAACCAGTTGAGCTATACCCATGTTGACAAGTAGATAAAAATTTAACTATTTAATATCCATATAAGTTAAGTGATTGTAAATATAGACTTGTAAACTTTCCATTAAAAAATATGGTCGGTAATGTAGATATCACGATGTTGATCTGAGAGGATTATTAGAAAACCCTAAATCAACTCCATTTAATTTAATTTAGCCAAAGCGAGCTTAGCTCAGCGGTAATTGGCATGTACCCTCGACCATGAGGTCAGAGGTTCAAATCCCCCCCCCCCAAATGTTGATGTACTCAAAAAAAAAAAAAAAAAACAAAAAACTCCATTTAATTTAAGGTTATGGTATTCGATACATTATTCTTCTCTCTTCATTCTCTTTGTTCTTCATCAACCATATATCTCATATCCAAATTTATACAATAGATAAAATGTAGGTAATGTGATTCTATTTTTTCTTATTTACTTTTCGTCTTTATTCCCTCCCTCGATTAAAATTTTTAATAACTTTCTAAATATATATAGTAAGAAGATAAAAGGATGAAAAAGAATGAAGCTACACGATGATTTCACAATTTATTTTCGTTGAATTTAACCATTGTGAGGATGAGAATCGAACCATCGATGATAATAATTAATGTCTTATCTACTGAACTATGCCAGATCGATAATTTTACGAAAGCTTAAGACCATACCGACAAACACAATATCGAAAATTAAATGCATGAAATCACATCTTCAACAACACACAATCAACACATATTATATAATATTGATAAAAGGGAATTTCTTCTTTTCCTTCCTCAAAGGCTTCATTAATAATCAAAGTCCACTTTTGAAGTTTGATATTCAAAATTCAAATACTTGGTTGTGATTAATTAAATTAATATATGAATTTGATTCATAGGTCGGCCAGCACAGCCTGCAAGAAAAAGGCATTGGTTGTCGTTTAGCTTTAGAATTTGATTTTTGATGAATATTTAATTTGGATTGCAAATCTTATTATTAATTTATTTGATCTCTTATTGCTTCACCATATGAATCGCCAAAACGTGCATATTTTTCTTTGGTCAATTACAAACAAACAACATCTTCCAATGTCTCTCTCTCTCTCTCTCTAAAGCATATAATTACAAATATTTATTTTGCAACTATGTACTATAATTTCATAATCAAGTATATTATATGCTTAGTTCATGTTACATCAAAATTCAACAAAAAAGAATTCTAAGAACGTGGATGGGGGTGCTATAACCTACATTTATGGTAGAGAAAATTGTCTTACAAAAGCTTAGGTATTGCGGTTGTTGGAGTGCGTGCTTTTTCGTATTGGTGCCCGAGTTCCTTTTTTAAGGCTTTGTTTTAGTTAAATTATAAGTGGTTTAGTATATATCTGAACTCTTAAGTTCGTGTTTGATAGGGTTTTCAACTTTAACATAGGTATGAGTCTATAAACTCTTAACTTTATGTTTGATATGCCTTTAAACTTTAAGGAGTGTTTAATAGGTTTTTGGTCTTTAAATTTTATGCTCAATAAATCATTGAACAACTTTCAATTTTATGTCTAATAAGACTTTGACCTATTCAACATTGTTTTAAAATCCACGGACTTATAAGATGCAAAATTGAAGTTTAAGGTCCTTTTAAACATAAAATTCAATTTTATGTCTAATATATTCGTTGTCAAGAACTTATTAAACACAAAATTAAGAGGTCAATGACTTATTTAACACTTTTACAATTCAGAAACTTATTAAACATTAAAATTGAAAACTTAAGAACTTATTAGACATTTATTAAAGTCCAGAGACCTATTTGATATAAACTTGAAACTTTACGAACAAAACTTGCACTTTGTTTTGAGAAAATGGGTGTGAATACTATAGTCGAAGATTGATGGAGAGTTTTTCATGACGTTTGAGCTCTTTTCTTTCTCTTTCTCTCTCTTTTTTGTGTGTTTTAGAAAAATGAAAAAAGGGAAAATCTTTTTTCTATTAGGATGTTGGTAAGTGTTCAATATATTCAAAAGAAGTGTGTGCAAACTTCTCTATTGATTTCTCTTGATATTTTCTCTAAATTTCTAGAGTTTCATAAATTTTCTTCGAAATGTTCATACACATTGTTTTTTTTCCCTTTATATATATATATATCCACACCTCTGTAAATTGAGATCTCGACACTTATATCAACATCAAAATTTCAATCCCTTAGGCCCCGTTTGATAACCATTTGGTTTTTGGTTTTTGGTTTTTGAAAATTAAGCCTATAAACACTATTTTTACCCACAAGCTTTTTTGTTTTTTATCTACATCATTTCCCATATTTTCAAAAACCAAGCAAAATTTTGAAAAAAAAAAAAGTAGTTTTCAAAAACTTGTTTTTGTTTTTGGAATTTGGTTAGGAACTCAAATGTCACCCTAACAAAAATGAAAATCATTATAAGAAGATTGAGATAAAACAAGCACAATTTTCAAAAACCAAAAATTAAAAACGAAATGATTATCAAACGGGACCTTATTTATGGATGTTCAATTTCTCTCTCCACAGAAAGGTTTTGAGTGTCCAAAATGAAGAGTCCTACATTGATTATCTTTTTGGTCAAAGACATCACAATTTTAGATCCAAAATCCAAATTTAGATATTCTATTTTATGAAAAGAAGTTATGTTTTGGGAAAAGCATTAAAGTGAACTAAAAGTTAATCACAACGAAATTAGGATAAAGTCATAATATAATGTCTTTTATGCCCCTATTGTATAGCTTTTCTTTCGAAAAAAAAACATGTAATCCTCAAAATAAGAAAGGTTAAGCTTTAAGCATTAAATTAGAGAGATATTAAGATCTTCAATGATGAGATGATTTGTTGACTTTGTTGGGCTTTATCGTGAGAAAGAAGGAAAGAGTTTCGTAAATGATAACGATTTTCTTTTGCTTAACAATTTTGAAATTCTTTAGGGTCGAATTTGATAACTATTTAGTTTTAAAAATTATGTTTGCTTTTCCTCAATTTACTTACATAGTTTTCACGTTTGTGAAGGACACATTTGAATTTTTAGTCAAATTCTAAAAATAAAATAAATTTTCAAAAACTACTTTTTTTTTTTTAGTTTTCAAATTTTTTTAGTTTTCAAAAATTGGCTTGGTTTTGAAAACATGGGAATAAGGTATTAAAAAACAAAAAAACTTGGAGGTAGAGGTAATGTTTATAAGCTTAATTTTCAAAAACAAAAAACCAAAACCAAATGATTATCAAACAGCCTAAACTAAAAGTTTAGCATGCTGATATGGAAATTGAAAATAAGAGATTGATTACTTATTTCAATTTATCGTTCAATTTGATTAAATCAAAATGAGTTAAAATAGTAAAAAATGAGCATATCTCAGCAGTAATTAACATGTATTATCGACCAAGAGATAAAAAGTTCGAATCTTTCAACTTCAAATACTGATGAACTCAAAAAAAAAGTTTAAATATCATTTTAATCTCTTGAATGGGCAATTGAAACAAATGGACTCATTTAATTTTAATTCTAATACTTTCAAATGTTCAAATTTAGTTTATGTACCTTTCAATAAATCTTAAAATCAGTTTGTATATGTTTTTTTTTTACAACTAAAATCAGTTTGTATTGTTAGTTTATTATTAACTTTTGAATATATATATATATATAGTTTAGGTTAGTCATTTCTCTAAAAATTTTAGAGACATATGTACATTATGCTTTCTTTTAAATGGAAATTCTTGTTATTATTAAACCAATTTCAATAAAAATTAACTTCAAACAGACTATTAAATTTTAAAAATTATTAAAAGTATAAGGAATAAATTTGAAAATTCAAACTTTTTAGTCGAAGTATATGTCAATTACAATTGAGTTAGGCTCACTTTTATCATATTGTTGGTGTCCTAAAAATTGAGTATTTATTATTATTTAAAAAAAAATATTATATCAAGAGCAAGAATATAGAAATTTGAACCTACAAGAGGTGTACTTGGCACCTAATCAAAATTTATTTCCAAGAAATATTTGCATATCTGTTGTCATTTGAGAAAAATTAAAATAATCCCTCTATCGGAAGATTTTTCTTTTCTTTTCTTTTCTTTTTTTTCTTATTTAAGATTTTCAATCCTTTTCTATTATTTTTGTTTTTAAACAAAAAAAATAAAAAATTAAAAGTAAACGTTTTAAATACAAGAACATTGAAGAGTAGAATTTATACTAATCTTATTATAATTATATTTTAAAAAAATATTTTCTAAAACTTGGTTATGTATAAAAGAGTTTTTACTTTTTTAAATTTAGATATTACAACATAAAAATTTCAACAGTGTGGACTTTTACTATTCAACTAAATAAATATGATATCTTTTTTAGGGTTTTCTCCATTTTCCCTTCTTTTATGATTAACTCTGATCCAAATATTATTAATTATTTAGGCTTCATTTGATAATTATTTAGGTTTCGTTTCTTAGTCATTTGATTTTTTGTTTTTGATTTTTTGTTTTTTATTTTTGAAAATTAAGTTTATAAACCCTACTCCCACCTATTAGTTTCTTTGTTTTTGTTACTTGTCTTTGTTGCCTTGTGCAATGTGATTATAATTATGCAAGGAATCTTCACTAATAGCTCAAAAACGTGCAAGTATACACACCATGGCAGCAAGTGATAAGTATTTCAAGATCGTCTCCACAGGGATTAAGATAATGAAATTTACTACTTCTAAGCCTATTTTCAATGAAATTCTAAGTAACCGAGGAACAAATATTTTTCAATAATTAAATGCAAGAGATTAAAAGGATAAACAAACTTAAAATGACAAGAACTTAAGAGAAATTCAACAACAACAGAAAATCACACAGAGGAAGCAAGATTCAGATTAGGGGCTGTCTACTCTCACAAGCTGTTTGCTGTAGCAGAACTTTATAATCGCAACTCACCCAGATTTTTTACGGAAGTTTTCCAACTCTCCTCTAGTTTAGGTGATTAAACTCCCATTTAACCCCTTCTTTTTAGCTCAACTGATTTAGTGCCTTAGGTGGTTATTTATCCCTAAATACCGACTCATTTTCATGACCTAAAAAGGCTAAGGTAAAGTAAAGTAATCAGTTATCAATTGTTTTCCCAAACACTTAATAACATTGCTAGAAAATGGTTGGCCAAACGGAATTCTAGCTTTAAGCATGAAGAACACTTTACTTTAAGTTGCAATATATAAAGTTCCACTAACAACAAGCAACAAGCTCAAGTTTAAGCACCCTAATCCTCACCTAAGAGGATTTAGCTCATGTTCAAGGTGAAAATAATGAAAATACATCAGCGAACTACCATACCATTCATAATTACAACCTTAAATACAAACTAAACACTAGAAGAAGGAAGAATAAGAGAAAAAGGATGAAGAAAAGAAGCTTCCAAGGTAGATTCCAGCTTTCCCAAGCTGGAAATCCTCCTTTAGCAGCAGCCTCCTTGTCTTTTTTTCCTCTCAATGACAGCAGCAGCTTCTAGGTTTAATTCTCTGCTGATCCCCCCCTAATTTTGGGCAAAAGAAGCATTTATACCATCTCTTTGCATTGATTTCAGGGCTGATTAAACACATAAATCCACATGGACCTTCCCCAATTGGCTGAGATGGGACAAATCAGCTCACATGGCTGCCAGCTCAATTAATGAAAGCTTTCACGGATTTAGCACGTGCAGAATTTTACTTCCCAGACCTTCTGCCTTCTGATGTGGAACCAGCATGCTGTAGCAAAATCTGAGTGATCATATACCAGAAAATCAGCTTCTACATAAGAAAAATCTGCACTAAAATCAACTCAAGCTTGGCTTACTGCTATGTAAACATGCTCATCAAAAACACTCATTTTTCATGCACAAACCTCAGCTCAAACACATCAAAGAGTAGAGTTTAAAGCCTAAGAGAAAGCCAATAGCTCTTATTTCTAAGAGCTATCAGTCTTCTATCCATGTTTTTAAAAACCAAGCCAAGTTTTGAAAGAAAAAAAAAAAGTAGTTTTCAAAAAGTAGTTTTTGTTTTTGAAATTCGACTAAGAATTCAAATATCCTTAACAAATATGAAAACTTGAGAAAAACCAACATAATTTTCAAAAATCAAAGGATTATCGAACGAAACCTTAATTGATATTTTTTCAATATAAAGTATTAAAAAAATCAGTAATTTATGTATATCCAAATATCGATATTTTTACATTCATATGATCTATCTACTAAACTAGACATGTGACCCAAATAGGTCAAATTAATAAGATTATTATTTTCTATTAAAAAAAAAACCATACACATTACATGTACAATTTTGCATCATAGATTCATAGTTTTGAATTAAATCTCAATTTTATATATCATTTAGACATTTTTTTCTTTTTTCCTCATTTAAAAATAAAGGGACCCACTCTAAATTAATCAAGAATTTCTCTATTAAAGATAGGGATAATAAATGTATTTGCTATCCCATTCCAACTCCAACCTTGACTTTACCCCACCCTTGAATTTTAAATTACTATATTAATCTAGCTTTGTAAATTTTTGTATTTATTAATTAATAAAATGATGATTAGACATTTTATATGATTAATGATTTTGAGCTAGTAAACAAGTAATAATTAATTTTTGTACGGTATCAATAAAATAATTATATAAATAAAAAAGATATTTGAAAATTTTTCTTCCAAAGAAATCCGATATCTCATAGAAAAATCCCTAAATCTACATTACTACTTTGATCCTCCAAATTAGAGAATGATAGGCTCACCAACCAACTTAGACTTTAATTATGATTCTTTTTTCAAATTCTTTTGTTAATTTTATCTTTCTTATGAAATTCAAAAAATCAAACAATATGTGGTTTAAAAAAAAAACAAAAAAACAAAACAAAACAAAAACAAAATACTCCTATGTTCAAGGTAACAAAATATTGGAAAAGTTAGTTTTAGTTGAATTAAAAATTTAGTCCTTAAACTTTTTAGAATTTATTTTATGATACTATATACTTTCAATTGTGTGAGATAGGATAGAGATAGGCTTTTGTTGTTAATTTTGTTAGTTTGACACTTAAATACTATACTAGTATATAGTTTTTTCGAACCACAAACCTTTTAATCAATAGTACAACTTTTATACCAGTTGAACTATGTTCATGTTTGTACTACTATATTATTTAAAGATTACGTAACTAACATTTACCTTACCAAGTGAAAAAATAGCAAAGTTTCAAAATGCTTGAAATGAAGAAAGAGAAGGCAAAGTGGGAAAGGGAGTAGAAAGAAGGGAGGAAATGAAATAACGAACTGTCGTTGACAATTTTCCATCGACATTTGCTACCATTTGTATTACATGTCAAATACTTATTAGAAACAAAATTGAAAGCTCGAACACTAAAAGTGTAATCCAACAAATTCATTTTTTTTTTCCTATCTTATTTCTCTGCAATCCCATCCCCACATCTCACAATTTTTTTCACATTCCTTGTTTTGACTTGGTTACTTCCCTTTTCCCTTTTCCCTTTTCCCTTTTCCCTTTATGCATTTTAAAATTTTGCCTTCCCCCTCCCTCCCAATCTTCTCACTCAGTCACATGCTTTTGAAATTTTGTCCTACAAAAAATGTCACAATCTTGAAAGCACTCGAATTTATCCCACGTGATAAGTTAAGTCTGTCAAGTATAGTATATCACGTAAGCATTAAGCTAATGAAGCATAACAAAATAAAACTATTAGACATAAAGTTCATAGTTTCAAAGACTTATTAAACACGATCACCCTAGAAATTCAAGAACCATACTTGTAATTTAACCTAATTTTTATTAAAACATCACATTGTAATATTTCATTTATAATAGACAAATAGTAATAACTTTTTAGTTTTTCCCTTCTATATAGGGTAATTTAGGACATGAGAATAGCCCAATTGGTAAGACATTATTTACCTCTCTAAATGTTAGAGAGTTTTTTATTCTCCACTCCAAGTGAGCTAAAAAAAAATAATAATAAATGTCAATAAGAGTAAAGTTAAATTGGTTAAGACATCGTATTCTCCACTAAAATATCAAAAGTTAGAATGTTCACTCCATATTGTTGAACTTTAAAAATAAATCAATAAATAAAAAATGTTAAAATTCACTTTTGGTCCCCTGAACTTTCATGAAAGTAACAATTTAGTCTCTAAAGTTTGATTTGTAATGATTTAGTCTTTGTATTTTCAAATTTGTAACAATTTAATCCTTGTTGCAAAAAAAAAAAAAATCAAAATTAAATGTTGATTTTTATTGTTTAATGTTTAGACTTTGTAGCTTATGAATATATTGGATCCCAAATTAGTTCACTAATATCTCTAGGTAAGAAATTTCATTAAATCTTAACATTAACTTTCAGGACTAAATTGTTACAAATTTTAAAGTAGAATGACTCAATTGTTACATATGAAAGTTCATGAACTAAATTGTTACAAAATTAAAAGTATAGGGATCTAAATTGTTACAAATCAAGATTCAGGGACTAAATTATTACTTTCATGAAAGTTTAGGATCAAAAGTGATTTTTAATCATAAATAAATAAACCTTTAATAGTAATCTTATAAAGAGAAAGCAAACCATAGATATTAAAATTTGGGAAAATTACCTTTTTGGTCAGTTTTGAGGAATATGTGTGTTTGGTCCATTAAGTTTTCAAAATAGACATTTTTAGTCCCGAAGTTTTGATAAATGGGTTTAAAAGATCCCTAGGTTTTCAAAATTGACATTTTTAGTCCCTCGAGTTTTGAGAAATAGGTTCAAAAGGTCCTTAATATTGCTTTTTCAACTTTTTAAAATTAATATTTTTGTATTATTTTTTAATATTGAATGGTTTTTAATTAAAAAAAATTAAAAGTATTAATTTAAAATTTTGAAAAAATAATATTAGCGACCTTTTAAACCTATTTCTTAAAATTCAGGACTAAAAATGTCAATTTTGAAAATTTATAGACCTTTTAAATTTATTTCTCAAAACTTGAGGACTAAAAATGTCTATTTTAAAAACTCAAAGCTTATTGCTTAAAACTCTAGAGATATTTTTTCTACACCCCCTCCACAGTAATTTTGGTCCCCTACAAAGCCACCATTTCTTCATCTCTCTCTCTGTATGAATATTTTATTCAGAGTCACAGAGGAAAAAGGAAATTGTGGCATTTAAATAATCTGATTTCCAATTCCACCAAAAAAAAAAAAAGAAAAAAACATATTTCCATTTTCTTCTTCTTCTTCTTTCACAATTCCACCAAATGATCTGCTAGAGTGAGAGAGAGAAAGAAGGAACAAAAAAAATCTTGATTCTTGAAGAGAGAGACAATCCTCAAAAACCCCACAAAAGGTTTTTGATTCTTATATATATAATTCCTCAGTTTAATGTTGAGATTGAAGAAGAAGACTGAAAAAGAAATGAAGATCCGTTGTGATGTTTGCGACAAAGAAGAAGCCTCTGTTTTCTGCCCCTCCGACGAAGCCGCCCTCTGCGCCGCCTGTGACCACCACGTCCACCGCGCCAACAAGCTCGCCGGAAAACATGGCCGTTTCTCTCTCCTCCGATCCGCCTCCGCCGCCGATTTGCCGCCGTTGTGCGATATCTGCCAGCTCCGGCGAGCATTTCTGTTCTGTCGCGAAGACAGAGCAATCCTCTGTAGAGAATGTGACATTCCAATCCACGGCGCCAACGAACACACCCAGAAGCACAGCCGGTTTCTTCTCACCGGAGTGAAGATCTCGCCGTCGCCGGCGACTTCTTCTTCCTCCTCCACCTCCGTCGCCGGCGAGGAGGAGGCTGCACTTGAAGCTGAAACTGGGTTCTTCAATGCGTGCTCGAGGAAGAGGGCTAAAATGGCGTCGTCTAATGGGTTGCTTCGAGGTCCTTTAATGGAGGATTTACAGCCATCAATCAGTGATAATGGGGTTTCGTTTTCCACTAGCAGCATTTCAGAGTATTTGGAGAGTTTGCCTGGTTGGTGTGTTGAGGAATTTCTTGATTCTTCTTCTGCGACTGATGTTTTCTGTAAAGTTTGAAGCTTTTTTCCCAAGTAAATGTAGAGAAAGTGAGAGAAGGGAGGAATTATTCGCAACATAGCTCTCTATCTAATTACTGTTCGATGCAAGTTCAAAATTTGTCTACTTTTTACTAATTGCTCGATACAGATTCGGAATATGATTAAATGGTGAAGAATCGCCAACTACATTGTTTTTAGTTTCTCGTTCTTATATTTAAGGGTGAAAAATCGTCAACCACATCGTTCCAGCCTCGAAAAAAGAATGGAGGGAAGAGAGGTGTTCTATGTGATGCTTTCTTTGGTGGATTTAAGGAAAACACTGTTTCTTTTGTTATGTTGTCTCTTGGGAATTTTGGACAGAGTATCTAATAAAGCCTATAGAGTAAATGCAATCTTTTTTTTTTTTTCTTTTTGAGAATGAGTAAATGCAATCTTTTAAAACTATTTCAAGTTGTTGAATCTAATTTATTTATCTGTTTGGAGGGTTTCAATTAAGAGCTTTTATTTTTCTTTTTTTCTGATGTGATTCATTTCTTGTCAATCAGTATGTGCATCACATTCGATAAATGTGCCTTTCCAAAAGAAAAATTCGATAAATGTGATTTGACTAATATATTAATTTAACATTTAAAAAAAAAATAAACAGTTCATGATAAAGCTGAAGGGAACGAGTAAAAATTGTAATGAATGATCAAATCATTCTTTTTCGATATAATAATTGCATTTTGCTTATGAGTTGTTTCATGTGGTATGATTTATGAATGGGACAAAGTCTAAATGAAAATGATTTCTTTTTGGCCATTTGTATGGACAAGACAAATTTCAGATTCTTATTTCAAAAAAAAAAAAAAAAGAGAGACAAATTTCAGATCCTTCTTTAGAACATAGGGTGTTTATTTTATTTTTTCCAAATTTTATAAATGTGGGACTTTGATTAGTTGGAGAAAAAGGACACTAGACTTTCCTTTCAGTCTGGTGTGGATACTAGGAATTACAAATCAATACAATAATTTAGCTAACATAACACCAAGAGACCCCTATTCAACTTCAATGAATGTCAATAAAACTTATATTCTCAACCAAAAGGTCAAAGATTCAAATCCTCACTCCACATGTTGTGTAAAAATAAAATAATAATAATAATAATTTTTAAAAAAAAAAAACAAAAAAAAACAAACAAACAACTTCAATGATCATATTTGCTAGAATTATTCTAGAGTAAGAAGTAAAATTACGATCACTCCAACCTAATTAATATCAATAACACAATAATAATACTTGTATTTACAATCTTAAATCTATTTATTATACATAATTAAAATTTTATTTTTTTAGTTCAACAACATTTTCAAGGTGAGAGGATTCAAATCTCTAATCGCTTAACCAAGATTACATACCAATTACCGAACTATGTTCACTTTGGTTTAAATTTTAAATATTTAGAAACTAATTAAACACATTATTTATAAGATAAAATTTAACATGGTGTGATGATTTTAAGCTATAAAATTCTACTATAATTCCAATAGGTACAATTTTATCATCATTCACATGGGGAAAAAATGGAAAAAAAAAGGGCTTTTTCTAAAAGACTTTTCTATACAATTGAATTGCAATGATATTTCAGACACAACATGGCATTCTGCTACATACTAAAAGAAAGCAACACCACTATTTGTATCTGAAATTTGAAATGTAATGCTTTCTCTCCCTCTCATATTATTTTTACATTTTTCAGATATAATATGATAAACGTCATATATTCATATAGACTTTCGGAAGATACATACTGATTAATAAAAGAATTTGCTGCTTCAAATCGCATGGTAACTAGTAAATGGTAGCTTGTAGACAAATCCCTGCAGAGAATTCATTGAAAACAGTCAAATAAAACCACGTACAACGACATGCATTCTTAGTTCTACACTATTTTTTTGCTTTTTGAAGGGTGTTTTTAAGTGAAATACTTGTTATATAAGCATTTGTTTCATGAAAAATTAGTTCAATTCAAATGCTTTGAGAACTTTTCTTGAAATTTTCAAACAAAATTTTGAAGAGAGCTTTTTAATCGATCAAAAGACTCCTCCAAATTTAAACTGAACACTACTAATAAAAAATTACTCATCATGATCTATCAACACTTTAAAAGCATGTCAAACACATTAAGGATATGTTTGAGAGTGATTCTAGAATGACCAAAATATGACTTCTATTTTAAATTTAAAACTCAAAATCACTCTCAAACTAGATGAAAATAACTTTTAAAAGTGTAAAATAAAATGTAGGAATGATTATATAAGAATTACTTTTAATAAACCTCTTATAAAAAAATCCCTTTTGTTAAATTCACCTCCAAACATGCCTAGAATCTAAGATTAAAAGTTGGCCTCTAAAAATAGTTCGAAGAAATTACATACCTTTATCCAGAGGATAATGAGTATATATGTGCCACATCAAGAAGTAAATGCAAAAAGCCGATCCGCTATGTTTGTACGGCAGATTGGACACTCAGAACAAGCAAGAGAACAAGATTTACACACTGCAATGGAGAAAGAGCTTGTTTGTATAATCTGGAAGTTGATATGCAAAAACAGAAAGAAAACATGCTTCAGAAGTTCAAAATCACTTACAGCAGAAGTGCCGACAGGGAAGAAGAATGGCTGCAGTTGGCGATTCAAAACATACTTTACATGTATTGGAGGAATTCACATCGCCGTTTGACATGCTTTTGAGCTCTTTTTCTTTCATCTCCTGCATCTTTGCCTGAAACCAACGAAAGATAGAATTCAATAAATTTCAATTACACAAAATGCTCATATTATGGCACTTGGAACTGCTTCATCACAAAGTTTGCAGACCTTAAGGCGGAGAACCAGTGGTTCTTCCTTTGGTACTTCCCCTGCTGGTTTTGAGATATCCAGCATTCCTCTGTCCGTAATGCTAGAATCAGTTTTAGTGCTGCATGTCTTTCCATCAGAAAAACACTCCGCTTCACCATTGTGCCTTGTGTCATTGGGTAAATCTGGCACAGCTCCTCCCTCTTTCTTCAACTTAGCAACAAGCACCCACATGTTTGCCAAATCATTTTCCAGAGCCTCCTCTTTCTTCTTTGCCTCTTCAATCTTTTTCCTGTATTGATCTTCTATAAATTCCTTCTCGGCTAAAGCAGCCTCGAGGGCTGCTTCACGTTGTTTCCTTGCCTGAAGTTCAAATTTTAAATCATCAGAATCGAGACTCCATGAATCAAATTCATCGTTGATTGCCCCGGCTCTTTCGTTAAGACGCCCAGACAACCTCCCTTTCCTCCCAGGTCTTGAGCTGTCATTGTACTTGCGATTAACACCATTTGCATTTTGCATGCTTCTAGAGTGAACCATTTCTCGAGCGGATGACAATTCCTTCTCTAATTTTGCATTCTGCACTGAGAGCTTAGTCACTTCACCAGCTAAGTTTTTCAACTCAACAGCAGCAGCAGAGGCTAGTTCTTTTGCATAAGAAGCTTCTTCAGCCAATTTCTGATTCTGAACACGCAATCCACTGTTTTCTTCTGATAGTTGAACGTGCTCTAGCTTTAATTTCTCGTTTTCAATCTCCTGATGGAAATAACGTACATATAAAACAGAATGAGAAAAAATTATCCAAAAAGTGCATTGACTTGTCCTACAAGTTCAAACAACCTACAAATCACCTGCGACTGAATTTTCCTTTTCAGCTCATCAACACTTTCTCCAGGTACATGCTGTTCAAACATCAATGATGATTGATCGCCAGTAAACGATGTCAATTGCTGTTCCAAGAGACGTACTTTATCCTGTAGCTCCTTGTTCTCTGCATTCTGTATATAACCAGATTTTTATGGTTGACATTGCGAGCATCAAATGGAGGGGTTGGAAGTAATCTTGAATGAGCAAAAGGATAGCAGAAACACAGGTATAAGATAAGAATATTCTATAACAAGATAGTGAACAACCTTGTTCTGCAACTGTTCCTGGAGGATTCGGTTGTCAGCTGATTTGATCTGATCATTCATCAAAATATTCATTAGTTAGATTGCGAACAAAAAGTTCAGCATAAAGGTAATTTAGTATACACCACCAGAGTATGCTAGTTTGAAAAAGTGAAAACCCAATATTATAATTATTTTAAGGATGTTATTCAACTGCTGGTGGCAAAAATAGGGTGCCAACTCATTGCCCTTGAAAGGCTAAAAACACAATACCAAAACTCACCTCCAGTTCAAACCCCTTCTCGTTGCACTGAGCCATCAATCTGGTAACAGTCTGATGACAAACAAATTCAAAGTTTAAGATCAACAAATAACTAGCTGAAACCCAATGTAGTTGACCATGAAAGAGATTGCACCTGTTGCATTTCAGCCAGTGAAGCATTGGCAACTGATGCCTCACGACTCTCAGTTATTCGTTGCTCTAAAACCCTCATTTGTTTCCTTTTCTCTTGAATCTCATGCTCCAAGCTCTGAATCTGTATCAGTTAGTGTGAATGCTTAACTATAAACAACAGCAAACAATATGAACTATGTGGTTTCTTCATGCAAGACATCAAACAGCTTTCTGAAATTTGGTTAATTTTAAAAAACCGGTATATGAAGATGTTATAATGTGATCAGTGCTATGCTTGATGCAAATCAAGCAACCACTTGCAGAACAATAATAAGATGGTGCACAACAGCTCTGGAACACGTATACATAGGTCACAGATTAAGAAACTGTCTACATTCACTCACTTTAATTGGAGCAAATTAAAAAGAATCCAAGGAAAAAACAAAACAAAACAAAAGCACGATGATAATCTAACTAGAAAACAGAGCTCCCAAGGATAAGTTAAAGGTTATCCTTCTCTTAACGTCAAAATTGTTAGGGTAGGGGGTTCTAACTGAGGCATACAAGTACATATAAATCATTTAGCAGCAAGCAATTTACGAAGCAACAATGTCATATTTTAACAGTTTCCAATGAGATGGGACATAGACATGCAAACCACAAATGGAATTTTACTTGAGTTTTAGAGCTCTCTGGGTCAGTAACCGACTGCTCCACCAAGCGCTTAAGGGTGCTAGTACTAAACGCAATCTCTCCAGAAAGCATCTTAACTTGCTCAACTAGAAGGTCCATCTGATCTGACATTGTCATCCCACCCTACCATCCAAAACATAGTCAATGCAACACCAGGATTTTACATAAACAAGAACAACTAACCAAAATATGAAAAACTATTAAAAGAATTGGTTTAAGAACCACAGACAAAGAACCTCTTATATGAGATCAGTTACAATTATCACATCCTTAAGCCACGTCATGTTTCTTCAGATTGCATGGTAATGAATCCCCTCAATTTCATCAGAATTCATGACAAATAGTAATTCATGAAAAAGGAAAGTTAATACAAATATGAAATAAATACCGGTGATTTGAAAAACTATTATCTCAGGGTAAGGGGTTCAAAAACCACTACAGATGTATCTTTATTGTAGCAATCCTGGCATACCGCCTTTTGACCCACCAAACAATTTATGGTGTCAAGCCATGGCAATGGTGTTTTACTACTCACAACGTATTGTTATCTTGGCCCATTGAAGCTCACGAGTTTTAATTTTGCATCAACAAATTATTTGAAATCCCAACCTCCTCCTAGAGTAGTTTTCCAAGTCACTGCTACTAATTGGGTTATTTTTTTGAAGGGAAAATGTGATGGAAATAGAAAGACGGAGGAAAGCCAGATGCTGAAGGATTATTTCAAAAAAGTTAATAACAGTGTAATATTCCTAACTCACACAGTGTGCCTTCCAGGTTGTTCAGTTGACTGTAAGAAACTAAGACATAATTGTTATATCAAATTACCGGAAAATTACGACTATGATCTATATGATAGTTCAAATACTAAGACAAAGTTGTTATATCAAATTACCGGAAAATTTACCACTATAATCTAAATGATAGTTTAGATTCTGAGAAACTAACACCAAGACTCAGATCCAAAATATATAATGATATAATCTTCTAATTACGGATTTTTAACTAAATAATAATCAAAGGTCCACACGCCCAAGGTGAAAAGTAGCAAAAGAGCAGAATGATTCAGGCTGAAGATCTCAATCGGAATGGGTTTGAGAACAAAAAATCAGCGAGGCTAAATACAGTAAAGAGACCAATGAAAAGGGGCCTAGAATTTAGAATTTTAATCTTGATGGATTAGGTATATGATTTCCTGGTCTAATGATTAAAATAATAATGCTATACACCTTGCAAATGAACTCAATGAGAGAATTAATCGTCTCCATGAGCTATATTCAAAATACACACTCACATAATTGAATCAGCAGCAAGATCACTTAC
Organism: Luffa aegyptiaca; assembly: GCA_017139565.1. Lineage (NCBI taxonomy): Eukaryota > Viridiplantae > Streptophyta > Magnoliopsida > Cucurbitales > Cucurbitaceae > Luffa > Luffa aegyptiaca. The sequence goes on from CM029401.1 coordinate 37,826,360, forward strand.
TTGATTTGATTCAGTAATTGTACTACTGGCAGAAGAGAGTTCCTCATTCCATTTGCTTGAAGAGCTTCGTTGTTTAAAATCATAGGAAGGGTTTGATTGAACTTCTGAGACTGAAGATGGAGATCCCTTAAGGTTTTCACTCTCAGTAGGCAACGACGCATCTCTCAAGACATCAAAATTCTGGCAAGATACAATGTGAAATATCAATAAAGGAGCAAGGAACTAACCAATCAATCCCGAAAGTAAATATGCCCTCCAATTAAGATAGTGGCAATTTCAGTCAGCTATTGTGCCAAGGTAGATGAAACATTAATATCGATCTTTATGTGTTTCTCGGTTTAAATAAATATCAAACCACTAATGCATAAATTTCAATCAATTAGGATCATCGCCCAAGATTTCCAAGAATAATATTGATATAACCAAGTATTAAATGAAGTCTATGTCTATTCTGAGGAAGCTAGAATTTGGCTTTTCTCAAATTTTGAGAAACTTTGGTATTTCCATCAATCTTAAAAAGAAATTGACAGTGTAAAGAAGTTGATTTAGGGATACTTGGAAGAAAAAATCCATTTCTTCTGATATTTTAAGTAAAGTCATGGATATCACAAAAGTAAATGGTTTGAAATGATAAATGTATTAAATCTTTTTCATTACTTCTGTGTATAATTGAATATTTATAATGCCATGTATCAATATTATCAAATTTTAAGAAATATTAACTAAATAGCAAGATATAATATCATCAATGTAAAAGACAACAAAGATAATATAAATAATAAAATTTAGTTAATAAATGACATGAAGCAGTTTAAATTGTATAGAGTTATTTGTTTCTTTAATTAGTACATTATTTTGTTTTTTCTTTTCATTTTTGCTCAACAAGATATGGATGGTACATGGTAGTCGGATTTGTCAAAATATATATATATATATATATACATCTCCACAAGCAATGACATGCCAACTACTTTTCAATGATATTGTATGAATATGAATTATATCAATTGTCGATGATCTTCAGGAATACTTATAAAGTCAAATTCAGCAAGGGAACTTACATTATCATCACCAAGAGAAAGATTCCTTTGCTGACTGGGAATGTCAGTCAAACATCCAGGGATTGAATTCTTTGAAGAGACAAGTATGAGTTTAGTCAGCCTCTGAATTCTACTCATAAGAGCAACCTTAGCTTCTTCTTCTTCCTCCAACCTCGATTGCATTTTCACTTGTCCTTCTTCCAACTGTTAAATAAATAAAAAAAACAATAAGCAGAGGAGTTCTACCCAAATAAAAATTTAAAACCTGTCTCCAGTTTTTTGTGAGATAGGAGCAATGGAAAGAAACCTGTTGCCTTAAGTTCAAAATCTCTTCATGATTGACACCAACAAGCATGCCCTTCTTTAGCAAATCGAGTTCTTGTTTCAGGCTTGAGATTTCTCTTTGATACTTTTTAATCAAAGATTTTTCATCTATAATCTGGAATACATTTAAGAATAAGCAAAGAATATTTCCATATGAACCACATTGATATTGTAATATTGCAATATTTGCAACTAACCTTATTACGTGAGGCATAAATTTCTACTCGTTTTGCCCTGTTCGCAAACTTCAATGTGTTGTGAGTTTCTTCCATGTTACTGGATGCAGGGGTAACAGTGCATATCAGCTGAGATAACAAATAGCAGAATGTCACAGGCAAAATTCACATGGTTAAAACACAAGCGGCCTTAACAACAAAGAGCAGCTATTATTGCAACTTATACTATACTCACAGAAACATGCCCACGCCCACTTAGTGAAGATTGCAAAAGACGTGTAAGCTTAGAATCTCGATATGGAACATGGGATGCTTTCCCCTCGCTCAGTTTTCCAATAACCTTCACATTGTAATCACTAATTCATGTTATTTTCTTAATTCGTACATATAATCAACATACAGGAAATTAGCATAAATTGTCTAAAACTTCAAAATAAATCAATTAACTCGAAGTTATATACATTGGAATTTTAATGTTAGAACATGAAAAGATCAGCAAACCAATATCATCTGTTTAAGACAGATTCAGACTAATGTACAACCAAGTGTTTAACTATAGAAGTCTTAGAGGTAAATCTGCACTTTAGGTTGGTCTTTCCGACTAAAAAGATAAAAGACAAAAATCCTTGCATTGAAAATTAATTAAAAAGGAGGCCATATACATTCCAAATAATATGTCATCAGCAGCGAGAATAATAAAAAAGCACCTACAGTTCCAAGAGTTAAAAGACTTTTATTTATGTAAGACCCTTCCTTCCTCCGTAACCCAGTTGTTTCAGTCTTCGAGCTCTCAGATCCAGCTAAATCGATCAAATTCTAATGAAAACAATGACAGAAATGGAGAAATTAGCCACAAAATATGGTCATCAGTATAATTAGAAATAACTATAAAAAAGGATATTTTTGAGCTCACAAGCTGTGAAAAGATCACTCCATCATATTCATCCCCATGAGCACTACTCTCAATCATCTGAAAACAAAAAAACAAAAGAAGAGCAATTAAAGAGGCGATCGCAATTCGCAACAACCCACATATATAACAGAATAAAATTTTGTAATGAGTTTAACTAAAGCTTGTTCCTACAATAGTGAGACACAACCCAACATGATTTATTGTCCATGAAATATTTGATCTAGCATATCGGAGACTAGCAAAAGAAGAAAAGGGCAATCTTAGCATATATATATATATATAAAAAAAAAATAAAAATAAAAAAAAGCTTTCTAAAAGAAAATTACATTCAGTTAACTGGTGTGCACACCAATGCCAAAGGAATATATTAAAATGTTATCTGCAAAAGCATTAAATTATTGAAGCTTGGATTTTATACAAGTACAAGACATTCAATATTTGCACCAAAACTTCCACTCTCCTCTCCCCCTCAATGCTTGATACTCCCACTTTGAGTTAATTTTAAAATTTGAAAGAGAAGAATGGCACCAAACAATTTCTTTATCAGAAAATTGCACAAAAGACAAAAACTATTAACAGTTGAATCCTAACTCTAGTACAATTTTATACTAGGAAAACGTGTCTTCACTGCTTTACTGGTGAAAATGCCTAATGAATCCAAGGATGCTATATGAGTCGAGACCAAAACAAGTGTAAAACTGGACGTAATAACAAGCGATAAAACTAAATAGCTCTTCATAAAACAGAAACTAAATTCAGACTCATAAAGTTACCAAATACCAACTATCAAGTATAGAAATATTACCAATGTAAATATGGTGTGACTTCGGCTACTGAACAGATTAAAATTATTTGATCCAACATGACGATGTTCTGCCATATCAAAGTCGATAATAATAATCATAGAAATCAAAATATAGTGTCAATCATGCAAAAGTATTAAAAAAAACTATATTCAATGCAAGGTGAGGAATGAAGAATTGTGAACAACCTTCTCCAGCAGCAATGAATGAAAGTGCATGCCCTGGAGACAAAACAACTTCTTCCTTTATGCCCTCAACATAAGTGCCCTGCAAAGAAATTCCGTGCATTTATTCTCATGTTTGTGACTGTGGAAGATGGAAAATTCCATTCACAAGGCCAGGAAATTTCAACAGAAAGCTTCTAGGGACAAACCTGTGCATCTTCTCTAACACGCAAATTCTGACCTGTTGGATCTAACAAGTCATTTATGACCTGGTTCAGAAGTATAAATTCCACAAAAATCAAATAGGATTACAACATCAAAGTATTATGAAATTTCCATGCTTATAGAACCATCCAACGACAGTATACAGGTACAAAGAGATTACCACAAAACACAAAGACAGAAGGATGTACCATTAATTCCAAAAAAATTGAAACAGTAAAACTAACCAGATAGATTTTAATGCAAATGATGTATTACCTCATTGTAGATTTCAATATATGACACACGAAGCAAGAACTCTCGCCCTGGAGTCTGAATATTAGGAAAATTTTAATCAACCAAACCAGCCTATTATGAAATGAGATAATGAAAATTTTGAAAATAAAGTAAAGCATGTTACGTCAAGCCAGAAAAAACAGCACATCAATCATATTAATAAATAACAACAATAACAACGCCCCAAAACTGATGAGGATGAAGCAAGAGTATATGATGATAAAAGAAAAGCCGTATTGCACTGCATACAGGAGGAAATATTTCACATGAATAAGTAATCAAATCAGATATTTGTGATAAACGATAAGATTTCCCTAGGAAAGCAGGTAATTGAGTAAACAGCTGCTGAAATGCAATCACTTGCATGCATCAAAGGAGCATGGAAAATCCAAAAATAACATCATAAATACGTTATCAGACCAAAAAAAAAAAAAAACTATTGGCCCCAAAAGTGACAGACAAGATAAAATCGAGAACAATAAATTAAGAATATCAAAAAATAGGCAGCCAGCAACTGATAGTAACAGATTTCACAGTGCTATATCCTGAAAAATCCTTACATCTTGGATAATGCTGAAAACGTCCCTTATAGCCAATGGTATAATACCTGGAGAACTTTGATCTCCCTGTACAAATGAAAACGGAAAGCAAAGCAAAAAAGAAAAAAGAATTATCATTAACTATTTGGCACAGGAAATATGTTAAAATGCAAGCTACCATGGGGAGCAAAGACGAGGATCAATGAATATAATGCAGATTAAGCGATCATTGTTAGTAAAAGGTAATATTGAGCTAATGGATTTACACCGAACATTGGTTAAAATAGACAAAACAATATTTCATCAGCTACTAATACATGTTCTGGGAAGGGGAAAAAAAAGAAAGAAAAAAAAATTGGATGACCACAGAGTTTGTAGATCATAGGTTAACGAAAACAATCCAAATGGAAGAGCAACAAAACCAAGACCCAAATATATGAAATTTTTTGTAGATATAGCTTTCTGGATGCTGTTCCATGGCCTTACGGCCTAAGGATCTGTATATATCCGAATACCCAACAAAACTACACCCTTGATTGATGACCGATAAAATTAGCCCAGGCCACCTACAAATTTAACTACTTAAGGCTAAGTTATTGTTGACTGGTTCTGTTATTAAAGAGTAAAAGCACAAGTTGAAATAAATCGGTAATTAAGAGGCCTTCACAAGAAAAAATAACAAACTACAGAGAACTGAAACACAATATCACCCATTAGCAGTGCTTGTAATTCATTCAGTACAAAGTAGCCGGTAAATGGTAATATTCCCTTTGTTAGACTGAACTAATCAACAGATGCTGCTAACTTTATGTCATTGGCTCAATCAAATATAAACATAATTTCAGGAAGAAAAAAAAGGACAAATCAAAGACATTAACTCATAATTTTAAATTTCCTAACACAATTCATAATAAAAAAATTTAAGGAAGAAAAGCACGGGAATAGAATTGTTAAATGGTCGAACTTACATGCATAGTGTGCGTCTTCCCACTACTAGTGACACCGTAAGCAAATACAGTTCCTGCATTGTCACAAACTTAGTAAAAATGTTATGATTGAAGCCGGAAACCTAGTACATACAGTACAAATTGTTAAGGACGAGGACACGACACAGATCTCCACAATGGTATGATATTGTCCACTTTGGGCATAAGCCCTCATGGCTTTGCTTTTGGTTCCACCCAAAAGGCCTCATACCAATGGAGATACTTGTCCTCCCTTATAAACCCATGATCATCCCCTTATCTAGCCAATGTGGGACTTTGGTTGCACTCCCAATTCCCAACAATCCTCCCCTCGAACAAAGTACCACAGACGAGCCTCCCTTCAAATAGTCATCTATCCGTCCATATCTCCTTTCATAGGGAGGAGTTTTGCTCTTAGAGCCAGATTACGGATTCTATCCGTCCATATCTCCTTTCATAGGGAGGAGTTTGCTCTTAGAGTCAGATTACGGATTCTATCAGTCCATATCTCCTTTCATAGGGAGGAGTTTGCTCTTAGAGTCAGATTACGGATTCATTCCGTCCATATCTCCTTTCATAGGGAGGAGTTTGCTCTTAGAGCCAGATTACGGATTCTACATATGAATATTTCTTCAAGGCTAACAAATTCTTTGTTCAACACTCGGGGATTCTACCGACATGGCTAAGTCAGGGTCTAGCTCTGATACTACTTGTTAAGGACGAGGACACGACACAGATCTCCACAATGGTATGATATTGTCCACTTTGGGCATAAGCCCTCATGGCTTTGCTTTTGGTTCCACCCAAAAGGCCTCATAAATCCTTGGAGCCAGGTTTCGTGTTTTTCCGCAACAGTTTTTCAAGCGTACAAGGATGTCAGCTATGAACGTGAAGATCGACAAATTCACCGGGAGGAACAGTTTTGGTCTGTGGCAGATCAAGATGCGATCTCTGCTAAAGCAGCAGGGATTATGGGCGCCGCTGTCTGGTACGAAGAAGGCGGACGCTGATGAAGAAGAATGGAAAACCTTGGAGGAGAAGGCCCATTCCACGATTATGTTATGTCTGGCCGATGACGTCATCATCGAGGTCGCGAATGTGGATACTGCCGCCGGGCTCTGGTCTAAGCTCGAGAGCCTCTACATGACGAAGTCTTTGACTAAGAAGTTGCTCTTGAAGCAACGTCTGTTCAGTTTGCGAATGCAGGAAGGTACGCCCCTTAGAGATCACATAGACCAGTTGAACTCTATTCTGTTAGATCTACGTAATCTTGAGGTTAAGGTAGATGATGAGGATGCTGCTTTGATTCTGTTAGTATCTTTGCCGTTGTCGTATGAGAATTTTGTAGATTCTTTTATTAGTGGTAAAGATAAATTGTCTCTAGAAGAAGTAAAAACTGCCCTTCTGACTAGAGAAGTCCGTCATAAAGTAGCAAGTTCGGTTACAGAAAATCAGGCATCTGGGTTGGTTGCTTCGAGTAGTAAGGGACATAGGAAATCTGGTAGAAAGAAGTCCAATGGTAAGAATTCGAAGCCTAATGAAGCTAATCCTAGAGCGAATGACATCTGTAATTACTGTAAAGAAAAGGGGCATTGGAAATATGACTGTAAAAGGAAGGGTAATATGTATAAAAAGAAGGAAGGTTCTGCTGCTGTGGCAGAAGCTAATACTGATTCAGATGATGACTTAGCCCTAGCTGTAAATGAAGAACCGTGTCTTAAAGATCTGTGGGTTCTTGATTCTGGGGCGTCGTATCATATGTGTCCAAATAGAGAGTGGTTTTCGACTTATCAGCAGGTAGATGGTGGTAATGTCACTATGGCTAACAACGCTGTCTGTAAGGTAGTCGGGATAGGCTCAGTCAGGATACGGACACATGATGGTTTTTTCTGCACTTTGGATGAGGTTAGACATGTTCCACTAATGACCAAGAGTCTGATATCTTTGAGTGTTTTAGACAGTAAGGGTTTCAGTTTCAGAGGTGAAGGTGGAGTTACTCATGTCTGTAAGGGTTCCAAGGTGGTTCTGAAAGGTGTCAAGCGTGGAACTCTGTATTATCTGGCAGGTTCTACGCTGACTGGTTTTGCTGCTGTTGCATCCTCTACAGTTCGCAGAGATGATATGACTAAGCTGTGGCATATGAGACTTGGTCATATGAGTGAAAGAGGGATGCAAATTTTGTCAAAGAGAGATCTTCTTTGTGGACACAAGGTGCAGGATCTGGGATTTTGTGAGCATTGTGTGTTTGGAAAGCTTCATCGCAGTAAGTTTCCAAAGGGTGTTCACAGTACGAAGGGAACACTTGATTATGTTCACTCTGATTGTTGGGGTCCTTCTCAAGTTGAATCTATTGGAGGTAGTAGATATTTTCTGTCTATCATTGATGACTACTCAAGAATGACTTGGGTTTTTATGATGAAGCACAAAAGTGAAGCCTTCAAGAATTTCAAGCAGTGGAAGACCTTAGTAGAAAATCAAACTGGGAAGAAGATCAAAAGGCTACGAACTGATAATGGTCTGGAATTCTGTGGGTCTGAGTTCAATGAGTTTTGCAAGAATGAGGGGATTGCCCGTCATCGCACCGTTAGAGATACACCACAGCAAAACGGGGTGGCAGAACGAATGAATCAGACACTTCTTGAGAGAGCAAGATGTATGCTTTCTAATGCTGGGTTACCTAGAAGATTTTGGGCAGAAGCAGTAAGCACAGCGTGTTATTTGATTAACCGAGGACCTCATACAGGTATTGATTGCAAAACACCTTATGAGGTGTGGTCTGGTAAGCCTGCAGATTACTCTTTGCTGAGAGTTTTTGGTTGTTCAGTTTATTATCATGTAAATGAGGGTAAATTAGAACCTAGAGCTAAAAGAGGTATATTTGTGGGATTTGGTGATGGGGTCAAAGGTTATAGGATATGGTCACCTTCTGAAAATAGAGTTATACTCAGTAGAAATGTTGTGTTTGATGAAAATTCTATGTTTAACTCTGTTGTGAAGCCCGTTGTTGCAGAAGAAAGTAGTGATGTTGATAAACAGGTGGAGCTGCAATTCACCTCTGGTCAGGATGAATTACAGCACCAAGGTGGAGAAGATCAACATGCTGCTATAGAAACTGCTATAGAAACTGATGTGCCAGTTGTTGATACAGGTACAAGAATAGATGAGCCAGAGTCTTCTAGTTCAGAAACAGCACGTCAGCCAAGTATAGCTCTTGATAGAGCTAGGAGAGTTGGCATTCGACCCCCACAGAGGTATGGTTTTGAGGATATGATTGCTTATGCACTACAGGTTGCTGAAGAGGTGGATCCCCATGAGCCGTCCACCTATAGAGAAGCTGTTTCGAGTAGTGAGTCTGCTCAATGGCTTGCTGCAATGGGAGATGAGATTGAGTCACTTGACAAAAATCAGACTTGGGAGCTAGTCAGACGACCTAAGGAAAGAAAGATTGTTACTTGCAAATGGGTCTTTAAGAAAAAGGAAGGAATCTCACCTACAGAGGGTATTAAGTTTAAAGCTCGAGTTGTTGCAAGAGGGTTTACACAGAGAGAAGGAGTTGACTACAATGAAATATTTTCACCAGTGGTCAGACATACTTCCATCAGGGTGCTTCTAGCCATGGTTGCACATCAGAATTTAGAACTTGAGCAACTAGATGTGAAGACAGCTTTCTTACATGGAGAGTTGGAAGAGGAGATTTATATGACCCAACCAGAGGGGTTTCAATGTCCTGGTAAGGAAGACTATGTTTGCAAGTTGAAGAAGTCTTTATATGGGCTCAAGCAGTCTCCACGACAGTGGTATAAGAGGTTTGACAGTTATATGATTGAGTTAGGCTACAACAGAAGTCCGTATGATTGTTGTGTGTATCACAACGAGCTTGGTGATGGATTGAAGATTTATCTGGTTCTGTATGTAGATGACATGTTGATAGCTGCTAAGTCCAAGTCTGATATTATGAAGTTGAAAGACCTTCTCAGTGCTGAATTTGAGATGAAAGATTTGGGTGCTGCTCAGAAAATTTTGGGTATGGAGATTTATAGGGAAAGAGATAAAAATAAGCTTTTCTTGTCACAGAAAGGATATATTCAGAAGATATTGTCCAAGTTTGGGATGTCTTCAGCTAAGCCTATAGATACTCCTAGTGCTGCAAGTGTTCGTTTGTCTTCTGTACTTGCATCACAATCTGAAGCTGAGAAGGAATACATGGCTCGAGTCCCATATGCTAGTGCAGTAGGAAGTTTGATGTATGCTATGGTATGCACTAGGCCTGATCTTGCACATGCTGTGAGTGTTGTCAGTAGGTTCATGGGGCAACCTAGAAAGGAACATTGGCAAGCTGTGAAGAGGATTTTTCGTTACCTTAGAGGTACATCTGATATAGGTCTCGTTTATGGAAGTGATACAGAATGTTTAGTGACTGGTTATTCTGATTCTGACTATGCTGGGGATGTTGACAGTAGAAGGTCCATGACTGGTTATGTGTTTACCCTTGGTGGTTCTGTTGTTAGTTGGAAGGCAACCCTACAGCCTACAGTTACTTTGTCTACTACTGAGGCTGAGTATATGGCACTAACAGAAGCTGCTAAAGAAGCAATATGGTTGAAAGGACTAGTTGGTGACCTTGGTCTTCATCATGATCAGGCTGTTGTATATTGTGATAGTTTGAGTGCAATATGCTTAGCCAAGGATCAAGTTCATCATGAGAGGACTAAACATATAGATGTTAGATATCATTTCCTGAGAGATGAGAAGAGGATTAAGGTGATGAAAGTTGGGACAGCTGATAACCCCGCTGATATTTTCACCAAGGCAGTCCCAAGTGGCAAGTTCCAACATTGTTTGGACTTGCTAAATGTTCTGAATTGCTAAGTGGTCCCTAGGGGACCTTATGAAGCAGAGGGAGAATCTGGTGACTTTTTTAAGTTGCATCTGGTACTTTTCTTTGGGTACATCTGGTTCATCTGTTATGTGTGAGAGAGTTCAAGTCAAGGTGGAGATTTGTTGATATGCCTTGAATCTGATATGAAGCGCTCCGAACGACCCAGTACGGGGGTCTCGCTGCCCGGTCAGCGAGTCGGGGTCCAGGGGCGAAGCGCCCGGTGGGGGTTCGGGGGCAACGCCCCCTAAGCTAAATTATGTATAGGGATTAGATGTGATATTTCCGTTTTGGGCTTTTATTTTGGGCCTATTATGTTAGGGTTAAGAGTGGTGCCATATATAAACCCTCTTAACCTATTCTTTGCCCTAATCTCTCTGTATTCTGAATACTCCTCACATAATAAGATCGTTCTCTCCCTCTGCCCGTGGACGTAGCTAACACACTGTTAGTGAACCACGTATATCTGTGTGTTGTTTCTCTTCGCCCTTTCGTTCTTGTTACGTTGTTACTGTTTTCGTCATAACACAAATAAATGAAGTTCAATGTCAAAGTCCTGAAGCATAAAAATTAGAAGGCATGATGCTCTAGAATAACCAGTGCACGTTTCCAGTAAATTCTAACTGTTGTTGCATTCAGATTGAATAATTGATTTAGTCATTTGTGAGCTTGAAGAGAAAAAGTCACGCACCATTGACACCTTCCATCGCTGCTTTGATGACAGGCTTGGCCGCTACTTCATACACCTCCGGAGTAGAAGTCTGGGATCCAAAAACCCTGTCTGCAACAAGTAAACACCAAGAAGATCAACTTCACGGAGGCAAAAAAAAAAAAGGCACTAGAATATCTGCATTCTCCTTCTTACTAACAGTTAAGAACTAACGATCATTCAAATTTCAAATTAAGAAGTTCGGGAGACGATACCAAACGCATATGCAGTTGCTGGATTATACTCATTCCGCACAATTTTATCTCCATCCGCGTACCAAGCAATCTCGTCCCCTCTATGAAACTCCCTCTCGCTACAAACACAATTGTCAAAGTCAAACGAATCCACCGCATTGCTAACAACCAAACCACCCGATTCCCCCACCAACAAAGCCCATAGATCTGATCCACTACACTGAGATCTAACATTACCTCAACGGCCGAAACCGGATCGTCACCGAAATGCTCTCTCCACACCTCGATGTATCCATCGGCTCGCCAATCAGCTCCTCAGAGGCGAAACCGACAGGCGTACGAGTACTAGAACCATGTGGACTATGGTACATTGAATCAGAACGGCCTCGATTGGGAGTCATGGATCGAGAACCAAGTCCGCCGCCGGAATTGAAGTAGGACGACGCCGAAGTCGAACAAGAGCGAGGAATCAGCTTACCATTGGTAAACGAAGAGGACGAAGAAGTTGAAGAATACGGACTGGAAGACTTCCGGTACGAAAACGGCGAGCTACTCCGTGCTCGGGACGACGAGGCCATGAAGTCGTCCCGGCGAGCAGCAAGTACAGCGACCGGAAAGGAAGCCGAGATAGAGTAGAGAGAAGAACGACACCAGCAACAACAAGAAGCTCTCGCCTGAATCCGTGAAGGAAAACGAAAGAAATGGAAGCTTTCTCTCTCCTCTGGTTTCTCACGAGAGAGAGAATTTTGGAGAGAGAGAGAGAGGAGGTCCCAATAACCGGAGGCGAGAGAGCGACGGCAGTGTCTGTTTGTATACTTGAAACTTCAAATCTTTTTTAATTGTTTTTTTAATTTTTTTTAAAATTTGTTTTGCTGTTTTTGGAGCGGATTACACAATTTTTAAGTTTTACTCAACGGGTGATGACGTGGAGGAATGGGGTGACGTGGCAACGTCTTAACGATGGGAGTTTTTTGAATTTGACGGACACGTCCGTCCCCCCGCGTTAATAATGATAATGAGACTTTTGAAAGTTAAACCGTCCATTGAGCGGGAAGAATGACAGCGGCCGTCAATTATAAACGATTTGGACATTTAGCTACAAAAGGACAATTAATTAATTTGTTTATTGCTATATTTTTTTTCGTCTGATTTTCAATATTCGTATTCTAATTTTGACATTGTTGTTACTAATGTGAGAGAGGTTTTGTACGGGTTTATTTATAAATTTTTTTTTATTGATACAAATTGTTACTACAAAATTTTTTTTTTAAATTCAGCAACATTCGGAGATAGAGGATGAAATGATCTTGTAGTCGTCTAATTGAAATTTAGTGTTTGCGTAAGAGACTATTTAAAATGTGTTGATTTTTTATATACGTGATAGTTTTTTATTAATAACGTTAAAATAATTTTCGGTTAAATCTATCGAGTTGGCATAGTTGTTTGTAAAATACTAACATAAAAGTGATATTTTTTTGGCAAATGATAGTTCTTTTTTTATTAGCATATTTACCTTTTTCTATTTTATGACAATGCATGTTCAAAACTTTTTTTATACTTCAACGAGTGTAGAGGGAAGATTAAGAATCAAACCGTTGACTTCAAAAAATAGAATGAGTACCTACTAAATTATGATTGACATACTCGAACAAAATTTTTAATTAACATGTGGGTAGAGGCATAGGAGATTCGGATCCTGACTTAACCAATTGAGTTATGTGTAAATTTATTGGTCGAACTTATTTTTATAAACTATATTAAATCACTAATATGGTATATTTTTAGAGAGTGGCTTTCTTTTTTCTTAATTAAAAATTGTCGGGTTTATTTAAATGGGAAATTTGGAAAAGCACGTTAGACGATACAATAATTTGTTCTTTTTTCTTTTTCTTTTATTCGACGAGCCGACGAGGTTATGTGCCAATATACAATTTTTTTTGAATAAATCAAATTCAAAATTTTGTAGGAATATTTCTTTTGTCGTTTTCGATTTAGTCCATTGAAGATATATAAAACAATAATTAATAATTTCACACTACTCTTAGAATTCTGTCATTGTATCTAGTTTAATATTCAAAATAATACAAACATAGAAAATTTTCAAACGTAATAGTAAAAAGGTGACAGGTGCATAATTTTGCCTGTCGTTTTATTTATTCGAGCAATTTTACTATTAATAAACGGGGAAAAAAAAACTTTTTAAATAGTAATTTTAAAAGTAGTAGTTTTTTGTCCATCGCCAAATTAATTTTTGGACTTCTAGAATTGTTTGTTAGGTTCGTAAATGTTGACTTTGAATTTACGTAATTGTACCTCAAAGTTTAAATTCTATTTTCAAAAACTTTCTTTTTAGTCGTTGAAATTAAAAAGTAATAAACTAAAAATAAAATTTTAAATTATAAAATACACCATTCAATATTCAGTTAATATATGTAGCTTCAATTCAAAACATGTCTATATATATTTGTAAATGAATAAACACACATTTTTTTTTACAGAATATATATATATATATATTTACAGGAAAATTTAAACCACGAACCTCTTAATCTTTAGTACGAACTTTATTATTTTTGTATATTTTAAAAATGAGTTTTGTTTTAATTTAATATGTTCATGTTGGCAGTTAATACACATATATATCATCACTTTATTTAATAGTTGATAATATATAGACCCGTTTAACCATGACATATTTGTTAGTTACACAAAAGAAATTCATTTCCTTCCAATTCAACGGACATTCTCAACGTTATGCCTTGGAGAGTATTCAAACCTCCGGTCCTCCACGTTGTCTCGCATGTCTACCATTTCACCAAGAGAATGGTTTCGTATCAAAGAATTAAAAAGAATTCAAATATTTTCGCAAAAGTTTACTTTTACTCCTACGTTTAAATGCTCAAGTTAATTTTAATTTTATCAAATTAAACTAAATTAAAAAATAAAAATAAAAAATAAAGGGTAAGTAAGAATTGAACTTGTCTAAAAATGATATGTACTACGAACCACTAATTTTTGAAAGACGAAAATGGAGTCGCTGTTCTGTGTGTCTGGTAAATGTCACGTGTAAAAAGTTGCGTAAAAGGAGATGTCAAAAAAGGGTATTTTGGTCATTGAACAGATGGCGGTGGCAAGTTCCACATTCACCACTCGTTTTGGCGTGTGAAAGAACAATAGCCAAACGGTCAACCAATTTCTATACTCTCTCAACAATATTACCATTTTTTTAATACCCAAATTATGCATTAGGAATAAATTTGTTTTTATTTTTTTAACTCGTAAATATTTTATTTCAACTTTATATTTGTATATATTTTTTGACCATGTCAGAGATGACAGTTTGGTTTAGCTTGCAAAATCTAGTTACTTCATTCGTGAGTAATATTTATTTGCATACATAATAGTCAAATCTTAATATTTTGATTATAGTAATTATTTTTTTAAAAAAATAATTATTTTAGTTTGTTGGCTTTGTCCACTTAGGATTATTTCAACATGGCTCCGATACATTTCTAGATAAATAAGTAAATGCACCTATTTGAATGATATTATTTATCTATTGAACATTTGGTCATATGACTGTAAAATTGAAATAGATATTTTGAAAGTTCACTATCAAAATAGAATAAATCTTAAATTTTAAAAATTGAAATATACATTTTAAAATTATATATTTTAAAAGCTATAGGATTTAATATCCTACCGAAAAAAAAAAAAAACCATAGGATATAAACAGAATTTTAGTGGGTGGTGTGTTATGTCATATTTTGTAAAATAAATAAATTTTTCGTCAAGTTTGATTTAACTTGCAATTTGTACTTACTTCATTCGTGAGTGATATTTATTTTTTAAAAAATAAATGTCTTGAAAGTTTATCGACCAAAATATAATAAACCTAACAATTAAAACCAACATTTTACAAGTTTGTAGAATGAATGGAAATAATCATAAAGTTTGTTAATGGAATTTAATCCAAGATCTAAATTGTGTTTTGTTATGTTATCTTTTGTAAAAGAAATAATTAATTTTTGTCCATTAGAATCGTTGTTTTTCATATCTCGCTAAGAAAACAAAATCATTCGATATCCTCTAAAACTGTAATATTATTTATTATTTAATAGCATTCTACAATAATCGGTACTTTAAATTTTATTCCTAGTAATCAATTTGTAAAATCTTAATTGAAAAATAAATCAAAATTCATCAAATGTTTTATCTATGGGCTTTGTGGTTGAATTTTCCACATCACATTTGTAGGTGATTTTGGACCACCCCGAAATTCGAGGACTAAACAGGACAGTGCGGCACCAACCCAGAAGCATGATCAGGAAGCGGATCCCGGAGGAGACTCAACCAAAGGGATTGGGCCGATGACCCAATCCCATGCTCGGCCTCGGCCTCAGGCCGAGGTCGACCATTCGACCCACTCGTGTGGGCCGAGTGTCCTCCCCTCCGCTCGGTCCCTGGTGCCCCTAGAAGCCTTAGTTCCACCTGGTTCGCCCCAAATCGTCTTCGAAAGCCTACAAACCCTAAGGCAGGAAAAAGTATTTAAACTCTTCTTCGTCACTGAAGAATGGATCCCGAACTCTAATATCTGAAATCTCCTCTTACTCTTGCTCTTTTGTTTTGCATCATTTCGCTTTCTAACTTAAGCATCGGAGGCGGTGTGGCAAGCACCACACCGGTGTATAGGTTTCTTCTGTCTCGCATGCCACGTCTTCCCCCTCTTCAAACAAATTTACCGTTGATGGCATGTCAGATGAGTTCCCCCTGACAAAATTTGACTATATCAACAACATGTAATCTAATATGAATAAAATAAATAAATAATGAGATCTTTCCATTTCATTTCAAACAGTTAGTGACTCTTTTTTTTTTATTCGATAGTTACAAATGTGAGAGGTCAAACCATTTTTGTGATAGTAGTCAGTGTCTTATCTAATAAGTTATTTGTGATCGGTTGGTTATTTATCGATTATTTTATATTTTGCTCATAATTTAATCAAACACCATATTTAGGAGCTCCATTATGATTCCATACATATTTTTAGATTGGATTTAACTTTTGTTGTACTTTACAAACAAATAGAGGTTGGTAAATTAAATATGGAAAAATTCAAAGGTTGCAAGGTAAAAAATTGACAAAGTGCTCTTGGATTAATTTGTTTTTGTTTTTTTGTTTTTTTTTTCAAAGGTAGATGTATTTTCGCTTAGGTGGATTAATTTATTCTCTAAGTTTATGCCAACACTCATTGTATATCGTGTCATACAAGTTTACCATTGAACCAACTCTAACCTTCAATAATGAAAAATACTATTTAAGAAAATCAACATGATATAGTAGAATAATATTCAAACATAAGGGTCCAAACTAAAATTTTGCAACCAATAAGTATTAAATTGAAAATATTCAAATATATATTTAGATTTTTAATCACAAACTTTACATAAATGTACATTATTCTTTATAATTGGTGGCATTAATTTTCACTTTTGAAATTTTCTTTTTCCCTCTCTCCACAATCGAGGACTTTAAAATATAAGCAAGTGAATTAAGCCAACACGAGCACAGCTCAACTGGCATAAAGTTGTACTAAGGACCAAGAGGTCTATGGTTCGAATCCCCCACCCCCACATGTTGTCAAAAAAAAAAAAGCAAGTGAATTAAATAAATGTCGGATGGTACATAGCAATAAATGCAAATTTTAACACAAAGTGATGGCTGTCAATTATAAATGAGACATTCATAATTCAAACCCCAAATTACAAAAATCATGTCACGCCAACTTTAGGACACCGACGACACTGGCGTTAGATTTAGTTCGCCGATCGTAGGACAAATTATTATTTATTCCATCAATCATTGCATTATCTTAAATTTAAATAGTTGAGATTTTGGTCATGTTTGAGAAACCGTTATCAAAATAGTATTTTTGTTTATCTGTTTTCAAATTTTTTTTTGAACACCAAGTTTTAATTTTTAAAGCAATGTGTCGGTTTATATTTTTAGTCTAAATTCAAATCTAGCTTAAAGGATAAAATATATATATATATATTTTAATCTTTGATCCTATCTTAACTGGTTAAGACATATATATTTGACTATAGGATCAAAAGAAGTTCAAATCTTCCTACCCCACACGTTGTTAAATTTAATTTGAAACAGAAAAATTATTATCACGACAAAAATCTATAGTTCAATTTTTCACACTGTGTCCATCCGAACATAACTTAATAGTTAAGATAACAATTCTCATCTCTCGTTTTTTTCCAAGCACTCTTGAAATAATGACAATTGGAGGAAAAAAGGAACACATTCTTGACAAAATTGAGAACTTATTTCGATTATTTATTTTATTTTTTTTTATATAATAGTTTTCCAAAGTTTTTTTTTTTTTTTTTTTTTTTGGTATTCTTTTACTTCGTTGAAATATCTGACTTAGTGATTTTTTTTTTTTTTTTTTTTTTTTGAATGGCTTGCATTTATAATTATTATTATTATGAATATTATTTGACCTTAGAGTCCACAAATCCCAACAAAAATAATTACCTATGACCAGCCATTAAATGCACGCCAATCTCGAGAGTTTATGGAGTTTCCTCGAGTGATTATTAAGTTGAACCGGACAAAATAATAACAGTATGGTTTCTAGATATGTATTTAATACGGCAGTTGTATAGATGACAAATTGAACCAAATTAATAGCAAATATAGCACAGTTGCAAACTAATTACAAATATAGCAAAATTAATTGTACAAGACCAAAAAACTGTTGTCAGATTCTATCCGTGTCTACCATTGATAAACTCTGATTATTCAAAGTACTGACTGTGATTAATCAAATTCTATCAATGATAGTCACTGATATATTTTGATTAATCAGAGTTTATCAGCGATAGACACGGATAGACTCTGAATAATCGGAGTCATCAGTAGACTGATAGATTCTGATTAATCAGAGTCTATCCCTGATAAACTCTGATAATTGAAGTCTATCAGATAAATTATAATTAACCATAATCTATCAGTGTCTATCAATAATATACTCCGATAGATTTTGCTATATTTGCATTTTTTTACATTGTGTTATATTTGCTATTAATTTGGTCCAATCTGCCACCCATTGCAAATTTTCTATTTAATATGCACACACTTATATATTATAGGCTAAATTATAAAAAATGGCCCTGAACTATGGGATTTGTTTAAAAAATGCCCCTGAACTTTCAAAATTTTCAAAAATACCCCTGAACTTTGAAGAATGTTTCAAAAATACCCTTGCTGTTAATTTTGGATGGAAACCGTTAAAGTTTGAGTTTAAAAAATACCCTTGAACTTTCAAAAAATTTTAAAAAATACCCTTATTGAAAAATGATTCTTCTTTTTTCCTCCTCTCTCACCGTAAATTTTTTCTCCATGAAAATTAATGCAAAACTTTGCTTATAAAGGTTGTGTGCAACTCACCAAATAAAAAAAGACATTGAAATCAAGTTTTCTCTTTTAAAAAGCGTAAAGAAGATAAGTGTGAGAAAACAACATATATATGTATATATATTATTTCATTTTTTGCTGTTCTTTGTTTGTGTATCTTAATGGTAAGACGAAGAAATATTTATAAGACGGTGAGTTTGGTCCAATTTATAAGATTAATCAATCAAAAGTTTTATATATGATTTTGTTCTTATTGATATTTAAGAATTGTTAGAATCCTTATATAACAATAGTTTCATTTATTTTTCGTAATAGGAATATAGAGAAAGCTAGGAAATAATATTGAAAAGACTACCAACACATGTAGAATTTCAATAACAAAACAAAAGTTATCTTGAAGATTCGATACGAAAATCTAGTCAAGTGCTTTGGATGTGTTGAAAGAGAAAGAAAGCTACTAGATTATGAATACATGACAAATAAGTAAAGTTTCTCATTAATTTTTGGAAGAAGAGTTAATTTACGGTGGGAGAAGGAAAAAAAAAGAGAAGTATTTTTCAATAAGGGTATTTTTGAATTATTTTTGAAAGTTCAAGGGTATTTTTTAAACTCAAACTTTAACGGTTTCCCTTCAAAATTAACGGCAAGGGTATTTTTGAAACATTTTTCAAAGTTCAGGGGCATTTTTGAAACAAACGCCATAGTTCAGAGGTATTTTTTATAATTTAGCCTATATTATACCCCCAAATTATTGAAGAGATTCTACAATAACAGGCTGCATTAAGGTCCAAACTCTACGTGAGCATTTAAAAATCATTTTAAAATTTTTTATTTTGTGCAGGTCAATCACAATGTAGTTAAAGGCTTAAAGCAAAGGGGAATTCAAAAAAATAAAATAAAATAATTTGGGGAATAAAGGAGCTTTCTTCTGAAACAGGGGAATAAAGGAATTTGAATAATGCAGTACTTTAAATTTTTATTGCAGTAAAATTTGATAGTTTTAACTTTTAATACACGAAAAATAAAAGATATTTCTATCCAGAAAAAAAAGAAAGAAAGAAAGAAAATATATTAATGCAGTACTTCGAATAAGTGTGTATATATTATATATACATATACATATACAATATGTGTGGGACGGGTCTTTTTCTCTTAAAAAAAAAAAGTGGAGTGGGAGATTTGAAATTTTGACCTATTGACCGATTATACAAGTTTTATGTCAGTTGATCTATACGGATGACAATACTTAGGTTTAAATCCTATTTTGGTCCCTAAACTTTAAAGATTATTCTATTTTGGTCCTTCAACTTTCAAAATGTTCAGTTTAGTCCCTGAACTTTCAAGTTTGTTCCATATTGGTCCCTAAACTTTTAAAATGTATATTTTAGTCCCTAAACTTTCAAAAAATGATTATTTTAATCCTTATTTTTATTTCAATTTTAACAAATTAATGACATAGCTTCGAGTATGTGTATTAGATTGTTAATATGAGCATGATTTCAAGTCAAATAAATTAGAGACAAACATTAGGAAAAGCAAATTTGAAGTATAAAAGTAACATAACAAGGACCATAATGATTATTTTTTAAAAGTATAAGGACTAAAATAGACATTTTGAAAGTTCAGGGACTAGAATAGAACAAATGTGAAAGTTCAAGGACCAAAATGAACGTTTTGAAAGTTTAAGGACTTAAATAGAACAAACTTAAAAGTTCAGGGACTAAAATGAGATTTAAACCCAATACTTATCTTGTTCCTCCACCACACGTAATAAAACGTGGAAAGCAATAAAGTTGATCACCTCTAATAATTACAAATAGTTAGATTTAAATATTGTTTTAGTTCTTATAGCTTTGATCTTGGTTCATTTTTGTTCTTGTACTTCCCAAACATCGATTTTGGTTATGTAGGTGCCAACGCAAGCTTAGCTCAGTGGTAATTGGCATGTAACCTCGACCACGAGGTCAGAGGTTCGAATCCCCTACCCCAAATGTTGACGTACTAAAAAAAATTTGGTTATGTAGGTCCCGTTTGATAACCATTTGATTTTTGAAAATTATGCTTGTTTTCATCCAATTTTCCCTACAATGGTTTTCATTTTTTGTTATGGACACACTTGAGTTCCTAGTCAAATTAAAAAAAAAAAAAAGTTTGTGAAAACTACTTTTTATAGTTTTCAAAATTTAAATTGGTTGTCGAAAACAAGAGAATGAGTTAACACAAAACAAATAAACTTAGAGGTAAAAGTAGTGTTTTTAAGCTTAATTTTCAAAAACAAAAAACAAAAAACCAAGTGGTTATCAAACGAGCTGTACTTTTTGACTTTAGTTCATTTTGACTCCTATATACTTACTCTTTAAAAGTGGCTAATTCGTCCTTTTATTTTCATTTTTTCCTCGTAATTTTAGCACGACACCTTACTAGAATTCTTGGAATGTAGTATGTATAAAAAAGTTTCCATTATGTATAAAATTTATGCTCAAATCTTGCAATCAGGACTAAATTTGCCACTTTTTACAAGTACATGGATCACAACGGACAATAATAAGTTTATTGTTAATTTTTCTTAAAAAAAAATTAGTCCCTATTAACTTTCATTCTATAATTTTTTTTTTTTTTGAAATTATTTCATTCTATAAATTTTATAGGAATATATTCGAAGGGTGTCTTGTATGAAAATTATTTAGCTTATATTGGGACCAATTTTAAGATTTATTGGAAATACACCTAAAATTGAACATTCCAAATTATTTATTTATTTTTTTAAATGTATATATTGGCACAGAGTCACAGACCTGACCTTCTTATCCGTATAGAAACAGAGAGCCCAGTTCTGAAAAGAAACACAACGAACTTCACAGAACTATGCTTCCTTCCAATCTTCTTTCTTCTGCTGCAAATTTGTTTTTGCTTCCATCAACGTCATGCTCGTCCTCTAAACATGGTTCTCTCTCTACTGTATATCTTTTGTAGTATTGTTATCTCATATTTCAATTATTGGAAACAGTTTCTGATCATTCATAGTTAATTCTTGCCGAAATTGTATGTTGATTTTACGTTAATCGCAAATGCATTTTGAAGCTAAGTGGATGAGCTCAAATTCATCTACTACGCGTCAGGGTTTTGGATTTCGAGGAATCAAACTCGAACAAAACGGAGACGGACGACAATGAGTGTCGGAATCGAGGCCGGAAATTCAGTCGCGGCTTCTCAGGAGGGGAGGAGGCTTTATCTCGGGATGGATTTTGGTACCTCTGGAGCAAGATTTTCGCTCATTGACAAGGAAGGGGCTGTTTGTGCGGAAGGGAAGAGGGAGTATCCGCTCTATAAGGTACGTGAGTACAGAAGTTACGAATCATGATGATTGTTTGAAGTTTTGTTTATATTTGTTGGGTTATCAGGTGAATTTTTGTTTTCAATTAACTGATGGATGAACTAAACCCAGCATATATAATGATATTTAATGGAGGTTCGCGTAAATTGGTTGATGCGTTTTTCAAAGTTATTTGGTGGGGAAGGAACATCAATGCGATTACAGTAAAATGTGATCAATTAAAAATGGGAATCAACCATTGACAATCACGAGTTAACTATTTGGATTTTGGACAAGTGAAGATTGCTTCATAAGAGGACATGATCGATGTGAGATTTCCCGTTTCCTCTATGGCTATGGAGTTGAATGTCTCACGGCTTTACTGCATAGACCAAAATTAAGTTGGGTTCTTCAATGATATTTAGAAAAATTCACAGAATCGCAAAAGGATTCTCAGGTTCAGATCCCCGTAACGCCATTTTACGAACTACTAACTTTCCTTAATATTGTGAAGTAGATAGTTTGTTTTGAACTCGGTGAATATGGGGAGTATTCTTTTTCAATAGATAATAATTAATAAAGAAACAGTTCCTGATACTGCTAGGAAAATTTTGCTTTGATTATGACTGTACTGGTTGACACTGTTAGTTTGTAACAAGTATGTTAAAGAAGGAATCATGTAGTGTAAATTCATATCATTGTAACACGAACACAGTAACTGGGAATGATGCTACTTTACTATTGTCTAGAAAGAGCGATGCAACAATCGATTGGGCAAGATCGTGGAAAACAACTCTGTTTTCACTGCTTGAAGATGTTCCAAATCATTATCGTCATTTGGTGGCATCTATTTCTATTGATGGCACATCTGCAACTACCATAATTGTTGACAGGTCAACATGCTTTAGAAATTTCTGCCCTTCATTAGACTTTGTCCCTTCCATGTAAAG
This sequence comes from Luffa aegyptiaca, assembly GCA_017139565.1. Lineage (NCBI taxonomy): Eukaryota > Viridiplantae > Streptophyta > Magnoliopsida > Cucurbitales > Cucurbitaceae > Luffa > Luffa aegyptiaca. The sequence goes on from CM029401.1 coordinate 37,849,256, forward strand.
TCTGTATTTGAAGCAGCGTATACTTGCACAGCAACACAGGACATCCGTTGTCAAGGCCATTCTTGTACAATGAGAGTTGTCCTGATGCCTTACCATTGGTGAAGTCTATTGCTCCAGTGAACCACACAGTCTGCTCTGCTTCATCTACTTTATGCAAGCTGGTTTCATGGTGGAACAGTGCTGACTTGAACAAAGAATCTGCCACATTGTTACATCAAGCAGATTGGTTGTCGTGGTTTCTACATGGAAAGCTTGGGGTTTCAGATTATAATAATGCCCTGAAGGTGCTCTTCACAAGTTTTTTGCACTCGAGTGTATCTTATGTTTTCCTGATCAGTTTAGAATAGCCAATAGCTAATTAAGCATATCTCTCTGCATCACAGGTTGGCTATGATCCCGAAGTTGACGCTTACCCACCCTGGCTTCTTGCTCAACCATATGCTCAACTTTTACCTAACGTCAAAGCTCCTGGAACTTCTATTGGATATTTGAAAGAGGACATTAGATCACAATTTGGTAATTTCTCCATTTTTAACTACCAAGAAAGAAGCAACTTGAGCTGCCAAAATGCAACTGCATGTTTTTTTGTCAGGTATCGTTGATGAAAAGTTTGCCTCCAGAAATCAAACAAGTATTAGAACTTTCCCATATGTAGGGGAGAAGAATTTTTAGTGGAAGAACACCTTGTCAAGTAAAGACTGATTCTATAACAATTGAAAATATAAAAAATGTAATGATTATATAATAACATATAAAAATTTTAAATTTTTTATGTTTAATTGTTATTCACATATAAAAATTTAACTTTTTGAAGCGTATGTTGCATCTCATATCTATGAATAATTACATTTAAATCTCTCATCTGAGTTCCTCCAGTGATAGGTTTTGCAAGTATTAAGCGAGTTGACATTTAACAAGAATGTTTGTGCAGGCTTTCCAAATGATTGCATTGCATGCACAGGAACCACAGACAGTATTGCTGCATTTCTTGCAGCACGTGCAACATTGCCAGGGCAAGCTGTAAGGATGCTATACGTCTTTCTTTTTCGTTGGAGTGGATATATTATTTTCCTAATGTTTCTGTCATGCACTTAGGAAAAGGGGTTTCCTGACTTACTTACCTTGCTAGATACAGAAGCTAGAAATACGCAGGTTTATGACCGTAGTATTTTCATATTTGTGATATACATCAAAAGAAACATGATGGATCACTTGGAAAAAGAAAGTGGAATATATTCTAGGAGTAAGTTCACAGCAATCTCCCACAGGACCCTGTACACCTTACTGCGTGGACTTGAATTTGAAACGTCCATGTTTCCATCCCTTAATTATTCTATTTAAAGAAACAAGAAGTTTCTAAGTAATTAGCTACTGAGTTTTGATTATGAGTTATTAACTGTAAAAATGAACAAACAAGAATTACAATTTAAAGAAACAGCAAGATTTTGATGAATTCCTGTCCTAATCCTAGTTTCTCGTTGGATGATTCATTTCAAGATGAAGATTCGGTGGGAACTTTCGTTCAAAGTGTTTTTGGGTTCAAATTCTTAAAAGAAGGGTGAATAAAAACTCTAAAAAGAGTCCCTGCCCTAAAACTTTTATCATGTGGGCTTGACAGTTAGCTTGCTGCCTTCATTCTTTGTTTAGTGCCCAATACTGGCTCCATTTTACCCCTTGGTTTTGGTTGCTTTCAGTTTCATTTATCCATTATTCTCTGCCTTCTCAGTCATATCTGTACTAAATGCTGTTCAGGTCACTTCCTTGGGCTCCACGCTTGCAATCAAACTATTGAGCAACAATAGAATTGATGATGCACGTTTTGGAGTGTACAGTCACCGACTTGACAATACGTGGCTTGTGGGAGGTGCCTCAAACACAGGAGGAGCCGTTCTTAGACAAATCTTTACTGACGAGCAATTAGAAGAATTGAGCAAACAAATCAATCCCATGAAAAGTTCTCCTCTAGATTACTATCCTTTGACTTCAATTGGAGAGAGATTTCCGGAGGCAGACCCACAAATGGCTCCCAGGTTTCATCCTTCTGCTTCCTTTAAAGAATTAACAAGTCATTATTCTGGTTGCAGAGTTCACATCTTCGTCTGAGAGTTGTGTCTTTAATTAGAACGTTTCTTTTACTGTTCTTAAAGTGAGACAAACATCATTCATAAGTAACTGCAACTTTGCTATTTTCTTTGTTTTTATCTGCAGATTACATCCACGGCCCGAAAATGATGTCGAATATTTGCATGGAATTCTGGAATCTATTGCGCGTATCGAGGTACGGGAAAAAGACACCATGCTTTTAGGTTCAAACTGTGAAACTTAAGTGCAAAGAAAAGAAATTGACTCATAAGCCATAACCATTTGACTAGAAGCCTAAAAATTGGTCTGTTTTATACATTTAGGCAAAGGCTTATAGGTTATTGAAGGATCTAGGAGCAACTCAGGTTGAAGAAGTGTTCACAGCTGGAGGTGGATCCAAAAATGAGAAATGGACGAAGATCCGAGAGAGAGTTCTTGGTTTGCCTGTGAGTCGAGCAAGTCAGACCGAGGCTGCGTATGGAGCTGCTCTATTGGCATTAAGAGGTGCCCAATGAGCCATTCAATGAGTGCATTGTACATTGTTGAAGCCAAAATGTTGAGGGAATCTTATATTTGGTTGACAAGAAATATCATTTATCAATTTGTAAAGTGCATCTACTTTTTCTTATTTTCTTGTAAGTTAGAAGTTGTCTATGAAAGCTTTGCAAAGAAAATGTCAAAATATTTGGTTGACAAGAAATTGTTTTAAGAATTTTTACTATTTAGATCACAGAATTTGAAAACAGTGTTCAAAAAACACATCTCCAAAGACATATTCATTGAATTATGCTTAGTAATAGAAAATGGAAACTAAGAAGCATTTATTACCGTCTCAACACATCAATCCTTCAATCGCCTACTTTTGCAATTCTTGAACTAAATTTGAAAAAAAAAATTAAAAAAAATCCTAAGGACCGAATTGAAATTTTCAAAATGATGAGGATCAAAATTGCAATTGCACATTTTGAAAAGGACGCACAAATCCAAAAATTTCAAGAACGGTTGGGATGAAGGGCGCGAAAGCAACCAAACAGAGAGCAAAACGCTTGCAGAGCGATCAAGAACAGAATCCAAGCGGCCGCCATTAGAGCAAGCAAAGGCCAAGAACTGTAAACATATTCCTTCACAAATCTTCCCATTTTCACTCTCCACAATCCATCGTAATAATCATTCACTTCTTCAATCACCTTATCCAACTCCGAAACTCTGCTCAATCTGATCGATTTGCTCATCCCGTTCCACATCGCAGCAGCCTCTTCGTCGCTCTTCAAATGGTTCAGAATCACCCCTCCTTCTCTCAGCAATCTCACGTCCTCATCGGAATCCACGATTCCGTTCATCAATTCCGTGTATCGTGTGAAAACCAGCGGCCCCGATCCGCTCGACGCTTCGTATGCAACTAGGTTTCTCAGCGTCGCTTGCGTGTTTAGATCTTGCCTCGCCGTTGGAAGGTACAGCGTTGCGGTTTTGGCGTCGAAGGTGATCGATGAGATTCCGCCATGGGAGGGCGAGAAGCGGATTCCAGCTTTGGAGAGCTCGGAAACTGAAGGTATTGTTATTTCCTCCGTTAATGGCGGCCTGTTCGCGTTCCGGTTTGAGTTGGGGTTTTGAGATTCTGTTTCTTTGGCTTCTTGTTGCTCTCTGAAGAAGAGAATCTCGGCGGCTTGTTTTAATATTGCGAATGCAGGGATCGTGGAGAGGATCGTCCATGGCATTCGAGCGATCGTCTTCACAGGTTGGGATTGGACTGCTCGCTTTGTGAAACGAATTAGGCATTTGATTGATTCCGAGAGGAATTGCTTGGATGTGCTTGCAAATTTTTTTCTGTAACTCGAAATTTGGGGAGATTGTTCGATTTCGTTAGGGATTTCGATGATTTCTGATGATTCCTTCGATTTGGGAGTGATCATTTGGTATAAGAAGTCGAGCAAATGAGCGCAATCTGAAATCTGAATCTCTGGAATTTCGTCCATGATGTTGAATGGAGAAAGCTCTGTGAACAATCCGACCAACATGGAGAGCAAAATCTCATCGGATTGTTCAGAGGATTCGGATTGGAATTCCATCATCTTCCTCAATACGAATAACGGAATCTGATTTTCGAGCATGATTATGTCTCTCAAAACGGCGTTATGCGCCGGCTTCGTCCCAGCGTAATCCATCAAATGCGACATTCTCGAAGAAACTCGCCGGAGAATCTTCAAATTTCCGACGTAGACATGGAGGAACTCGAGCAAGAAAGAGGCGTCAATGGCCATCATCCAGGCTAGAGTTTCGCCATTAAGATCCAACCAACCATGGTAACACCCTCGAATCTTCTCCTCGATTTTCGTTAATTCCTCGACCAGACCATGGAATTGGAGGTTTCTAGGGCTGAATTTCTTAGCTCTTTTTGCAGCAGAGAGCTTGAATCTCTCCATCTCATGGAGCTCCGGCCGCCAACAATGGTACGGACCAAACGCAACCAGTTGCGGAGTGTAGGAATCTGGATCAGACGCCATTAGCGATTTAGGGACCTTGAAGATTGCTACAGGAACCCCATCGTCACCGTCACCGTCGTCGAGTTCTTCATCGAGGGTTCGACGAATTCGGGTGACCCACTTGAGCTCGTCGAAGGTGGAAGAGGAAGAACTGGACGCCATTATTGTCGAGTACAGAGAGGAAGTGTTGTTCCATGATGGGTGAAGAAGGTTTGTTTTCTGTTATGGGTTTTTGCGGCATTAAAGTGGAGAGGAAGTTTGCAGAAGAGATTAATTAAGAGAAAGATCAGAAACAGATTGAACAGTTTCGATTTAAGGATGATGATGCGTTTCTGAGGATGTATGTAACCGAAGTTTGAAGAAGATGAGTGAATGGGCTGGAGAAGGATACAAAATCGTAACCCAGTGGAAAATTCTGACAGGGCTACTATGGTAAATGACAAATTAGAGTAACTATTGAGGTTCTGAAACTAAACTCGTTACATTTAAATCTCTCATCTGAGTTCCTCCAGTGATAGGTTTTGCAAGTATTAAGCGAGTTGACATTTAACAAGAATGTTTGTGCAGGCTTTCCAAACGAATTAACAAATGGCTCCCAGGTTTCATCCTTCTGCTTCCTTTAAAGAATTAACAAGTCATTATTCTGGTTGCAGAGTTCACATCTTCGTCTGACTTTAAATAGAACGTTTCTTTTACTGTTCTTAAAGTGAGACAAACATCATTCATCAGTAACTGCAACTTTGCTATTTTCTTTGTTTTTATCTGCAGATTACATCCACGGCCAGAAAATGATGTCGAATATTTGCATGGAATTCTGGAATCTTTTGCGCGTATCGAGGTAAGGGAAAAAGACACCATGCTCTTAGGTTCAAACTGTGAAACTTAAGTGCAAAGAAAAGAAATTGACTCATAAGCCATAACCATTTGACTAGAAGCCTAAAAATTGGTCTGTTTTATACATTTAGGCAAAGGCTTATAGGTTATTGAAGGATGTAGGAGCAACTCAGGTTGAAGAAGTGTTCACAGCTGGAGGTGGATCCAAAAATGAGAAATGGACGAAGATCCGAGAGAGAGTTCTTGGTTTGCCTGTGAGTCGAGCAAGTCAGACCGAGGCTGCATATGGAGCTGCTCTATTGGCATTAAGAGGTGCCCAATTAGCCATTCAATGAGTGCATTGTACATTGTTGAAGCCAAAATGTTGAGGGAATCTTATATTTGGTTGACAAGAAATATCATTTATCAATTTGTATAGTGCATCTGCTTTTTCTTATTTTCTTGTAAGTTAGAAGTTGTCAATATGAAAGCTTTGCAAAGAAAATGTCAAAATATGGGAGTTATAAAATCTAGAGTTGTTTTGTTCTAAGAATTAAAATAGGAGTTAATAAATCCGTGGGACCCACAATAAAGTGTTGGAATAGGAGTTAATAAGTTTGTGCGACTCACAATAGAGTGTTGTAATTAGTTAATAAATTCGTAGATCCCACAATTGGTTGTTATATGTCCTTGACCAATAACTCCACCCAACTCATACTTCATAACTCCTTACCTCAACCACCTCCTTAATAGTCTAATCCATTTTTAGCTTATTATTTAATTGCAAATATCATTTTTTTCTTTTAAAAAATGAAATTCAAACCTAGAGTTAGGGGTGTTCACGGGTTGGGTTGGATTGGGTTGGAGGGGTTTTTTGGACCAACCCGAATTTTCGGGTTGGTCGGGTTCGCTACCCGAATGAACCGAGTGATGGTAGTAACCCAACCCAACCCAACCCTTCTATTTTCGGGTTGGGTTGGGTTGGGTTGTCGGGTTGTCTATTTTTTTTTATTTCTTAATTATTTAAAATTAATTTTTCTTTTGATCAGAAAAAATAAAAAGCATTCAGCTACAGATCAGAAAAGAAAAAAAAACGGAAATTGAAAACAAAAAATATATTAAAAAAAAAAAAGAGAAAAAAGAAAAAAGAAAATTAAGCCTCCAACAGAAATCCATTAACAACTGCTCAAAACCTAGAGAAAAAAATGGTCTTCTCTTGTTACAAGAATACTCCATTCATGCTGTGAGTACTACCAGCAACGAGAACAGAAAAAAAATGGAAATGGAAAAAAAAAATATATGAAACAGATTACAGATCTGCGACAGCGACGGACCTCGACGGCGACGGACTGAAGGAAACGGAATGAAGGAAAAGGAAATGGAAGAAAACGGCGACGGACTGAAGGAAACGACGAAGGACCTCGACGGCGACAGCGGCAACAACACGAGGAAGAGGAACGCCACGGAAGGAAAAGGAAATGGAACCTCGACACGAGTTCAACGACGGCGGCGGACCTCGATGGCGACTGAGAAGACGGAAGGCTTAAGAGAACTGAAGAGTCAAGAGAGAGTTGTAGGGGAGACTGAGAATTGAGAAGATCGAAGACGAGAGAAGGAGGGAACATAACAGGGAAGAGGCGTGCGGCTAGGAGGGACTTAGGGTTTTTTTCATATGGTTTATGTTTATTATATATATATATATTAAAAAAAAAAAAAAAGTAAAATTCGGTTCGGTTCGGGTTGAACCGAACCAAAAAAATTGCAACCCGCGAACCGAACCGAAAATTCGGTTTATTGAAATTTTAACCCAACCCAAACCGAAAAAAAATCTAACCCAACCCAACCCTTACGGTTTGGGTTGGGTAGTCCGGGTTCGTCGGGTTGTCGGGTTTTTTGAACACCCCTACCTAGAGGAGCCAAAAGAGCAATATTGATGTTTTACCCAATGCATTCCAATGTTCTAGACCAATTCACTCCAATGAACACAACCACAACTTTGATCAATTTTATACCTGAACTTTAATAAATGTCGCAACCTTTACTAACTTAATAAATGTTACAATTTTTACTTACTAATAGACTTTCTTTTGGAAAATCATAAAATTGAAATGGATGAAATTGAAAATTTATGGTAAGAAACAATCCAACATACCATGTTTGGGATATAAATTCATCTTTTCACCTAATCTTTTCTCTTTATATTATATTATGGGCCCAAATTAAGATTTTCCCTACAAATGAATTATCAAGTGCATACTTCCAGGAAAAGGAAAATTATTATATGATGTATTTAGCATATATAATTTCAATGTGGTCTTGCAATATACACTGCTAATCAAACAAATATTGTAATGCCATGGTAAACGAATTCATGAATTATGACAAAAAAAATGACCTAAAGGCAACATTCTCTATTATAAACAGCAGATATCAAAGTTGCTCTGCTTTCTGTTTTAGCTTCATCCAGGTGCAGAACCTTCAAAACCTGCTGGTGAAATCGTATGCTTCTTCTGTAACACTGTTTTCAGCTGCCTGCACGACCTTTTGTTTTCGATCCATTCCTTCATCAAACTCGGATCACAGAGACGACGAAAAGGTATCTAAGTATGTCCACTGCAAGCTCACATTGACTGTAAACTATGCAGCTTTTTGCTTTTCTAGTTTATAATGGCTTAAATCACTGGAGTAAAGCATTCCATCAGGAGAGAGGACACGCCGAAGAGCACTAAGAAACCGAGCCTAAGGAGAAAGCGATTCTCGAAAGTGAGAAGAGCAGCTATCTGCACATAAGCAAATTAGGGGATGTCTTATTCTTACCCATTGAAATCCGACGAGGGCGTACCAGCAACCTGTCAAACCATAGCCCCTACTGCTAATAACCTGGAAGCAGTAGCAGAGTTAAAGCATAAAGGAAGGGCAGGGTGGGAGAAATTGTGAAACCATGAAGAATGAGATTAAGGTTTGGAGATAACATTACCAGCAAAACAAGGGCACCAAGAGAAAGGCATACACTCATTGACAAACTAATAAATTTAAGGTCTCGGCCAGCCTGCGAGAATGAAGAATTCAAAGTCAATTCCCTGTAAGAAAACTTCAAGGGAAGTTCTCTTCACTGATTACAGCACACAGAAGTTTGATCAAAGAAGACAATGTTACTGAAGTGCCACAAAACAATGAGCTAACAACAGAGAACGTTTCAGTCACAAAACTTGGTGTTTTCCATTTTTTTTCCACCCCTCAAGTAAAATGTAAAGATTTCTGAGTAGTATACATTTGAGAAAGAATAGCTTTGTGAATGCAAATATGAACAGAGGCCAAAAGATGGGGAATTGCATCCATGGACCAAATCAACCTGAATGTTTACATTTCTCGTTGAATTAAAGATGAACCCAGTTCCACACAATAAAGAATTCCTGTGGTATTTCACCTCCATAATGCGAGTAACATCTCGCAACTATTCATCATGACTATCGAGATAATTGCTGTTAATAATACATCAGAAGAGGTGGAAAGCATGATCATCTGGATAAAGGGCCTTGACATGATATAGAAAAGGGGAAGGAATGATTTACCAGACTTGGGATATGAATCTGCATGTAGAAATATCAGTTGCAACTTACAAGAGAAGATTTTATTTGTGCATTATCTTTTTTATGCTATAAGGAACATAAGTGAACGTACAATCAAGTTGAAAAAACTTCAGCAAAATCCTTAAGGTGAGCAAACATACCAATAATGTCCCTTCTAAGCTATGAGTTGGGGGTGTTATGACTAGCGCCAAAAAATATGGAATCAACACTTTATGCATCTGCATGTACAAATAAATAGATAATTCAGATATTTTAAATGCAAATTAACTATCCTTAACAAATACCCAGAGGTATTTTTATGGTCATAATCAATGTACAAAAATATGAACCCGTGCTAAGTTTCTAATGAAATGGTGATTGAACAACAACCTTTATTTTTATTTTGTTATACTTGAACAAATACATTAGCGGTTAGACGACGTTTGAAAGACTTTGAATGGCCTCTAAGTGTCCATTAGTTAAAAATGGAAATCTAAGAGTAGTTTCAGCCTATTAATAATACACCACAACTTGCTCATGGCAAAACTTTTGAAACAGAGAAATGTAGACTTCAAATACTTATAACTTATCTTGTGCCTCTCATGCAATGCATCATGTATTATTTGTATTTGTCATTGGGGGGGGGGGGGGGGTGTTGAGTGAGGGTATAGAAATCAAGAACTGACCTCCTGAATAATCTTCTCTTCAGGTGTGAAAAGATTGGGGAACAACCAAGGAACTGATGTTCCGATAGTCCCTAATACCAAACCAAATATAGCTCCTATAATCAAGAGTGACTTGAGCAGCATCCGAGCCTACACAATATAAAAGGATTTCCACAATAATTCAATGACTATCCATAAAGAATAGGTTTTACAACCATTAACTACCCACCCCTGGTTAAGAACCAATGGAAAGGGATTTCTAAGATTTATGAATATCCATGCAAAGAAGTTCCTAAGATTTATGAACATCCATGACAATGCAAGGAATCTTTTTCAAGATACATGAAATTGGTGTAACTACTATACTTCTATAGTACCATGCAACCAAAATTCTCAAAAAAGATGAATGATTAACCATTAGAAATTGAAGTTCTTACCTTATCCAAACTACGATTCACTCCATTTAGCAACCCAGGCATAAACGATTGAGCAGTTTGAGAAAGAGGTTCGCCCCATACGGTACACATACAAAATGTTTGAATCATGACCTGAAGTGCAAGGCAAGCCATAGATTTGATATGACCATAGACTTCAATGGAGAAGAAAGAGGCATACTTGCACAGCAAGTTAAAAAAGAAAAGAACTATGTAACTTAACCTGATGAGCAGCCATGGTGTTTGTGCCCATAGACGTAGCATAATAGATGAGGAGAGAATAAAAAACCACCTAAACGATAAATGATAATAATCTTAGACATGTTACTCAAACGAAAATGGATGAATGTAAAGGGTTTTATAAAATAGAACCTTTGACATCATTGTTATAAATACGGGAGCAGCAAGTCCAAGTATTGATAAAAATTCACTAGGCGATGGAATGGATAGAGAATATCCACTGTATCCTTTCTCGTTCAGTGTTTCTATCATCATATAAGCTGCAATAACCTAATAACCATACAGGAGAAAAATGAGATCGGTTTTGAGGTAGGTGTGAACAAGTATAAATGCAGTGAACTTAGGCACATTAACATAAACAGAAAGAAGCATACCTGTGATGCCATAGTTGCCCATGCAGCACCAGCAATACCATAGCCTAAAAACATGCATAGGACCACATCACCTATGCCATTTACAATGCTTGCAACTGCCAAAGCCTTCAGAGGTCCCCAGGAATCTTTCATGCCAAGACTAAAGCAAGAATGAAAATGGAAGTTAATAAATTAGGAGAATTATCAAGCAACTGGTGGAGTTATTCTGAAAGTTTTCACAAATGATGTTTTATATTGTTTCACTCTTAGCACCTCATCTGAAAGTTCATGAAATATTTTTCAATGCTGTGTACAATGTATTGCATTTGCCCCAGTTTAGCAGTCTTGAGCTTATTTTCCTTTTACTTGTACTTATCCAATTGTTATTAGTGTAAACAAAATTGGAAGACATCTTTATGGAATCATAGAGTTAATATGCCAACAGCAACCATCAAAACAAACAGTGAGAATTGCGGGCCATGTCAGAAGAGTAGATGAAGCATTGGCATGGATCTAGTAATAGGAACCTTGCACTCTGAGCAACCCATCCAGTGAGAATTGCGGGCCATGCCAAACCTCGAATCTACCAATGAAAAGGATTCTGTTCAACTTAAAGTTATTGAACCAATTATCATAATGGAAGTGTTTGAACATTTACACTGTATGAAGCTATAAAAATGAAATATATCACATATGAAGCTATAAAAGACAATCTTCAATCACAACTTTTCAAATTAAATAAAAAGTTAATTTCTTGTTATTTACTTATTTTTTTAAAAAAAGCTAAAAGACAAACCTGAATATACGTGTTAGCTGCAGGTATGATGTCTGCATTTTTTGCCCCCACAAAAGCTGAAATTTACAATAACATTTTGGTAAATGGTAATGGTACTCCTACTTTTAACAGATGACAAAGTTCTAGTTGTCTATGTGGCAAAGGACTTAAAAGAATAGTCAATAAAACTGATGAATGTAATGAGTCCTTAATTTAACTAAGCAATAATGTCGAAGTTTAGTACCAGTTAGCGCCACCGAACCCAATAGTTTGGTAACTAAGAGCATCAAGAAACCAGATATCAACCCAACAAACAGCAATACAGATATGTGATGCTGCACTTCGTTTTTATCCTGCAACAACCCTTCTGGTCAAGCAATGCATCAGAGTTATTCCAGAATCTGTAATAGAAAGTCCGTCGATTATGGGTCAAACCTGTTTGGCAAGGGCAGTGGCTACCATATTTGAAGTTGCGATACTAAGAAACATGAACACATAGCTCGTATAATCACATAAAACTGTCGCTGGGCCTGCCAGTCAAAGTTACAAACAAATGAAGTTCAGAAGCTTAGAATTCACAATCTCCGCCACCAGATAGAAACCAATGGGTAAAGAAAATCTGGGAAATCGACATTTAACATAGTTTTTAGATTTCCAAATAAGTAACCAGCTCAAATTATCGTTACTAGTTGAATTCACCCCGTAGAGTGGAAGTAAGAACCTGTTGTTTTCTCAATCCATAAGCAGAATTCAAGTCAAACCTTCCAATCTATTAACTTCTTACTCTTCACACGAATCACGAAGATACAAAAGAACAAAAAATTCACGAGAATACCCAAAGCAGCAAGCTCAACGGCGCTCCCCTGGCCAATAACCGCAGTGTCAATGAGACTCATCAACGGTCCACAAATCCACAATCCAATGGCAGGCCCAGTAAACGTTACAATCTCCTTCATCTGACTCAACAACCCTTGGCTCCCTAATTCTTCTTTTTCAGTCCCCAGTAACTGTTCATTTTCTTGAACTTCAATGCCAATTTCGCGCTCAATCTCGAAGCTGCCGACTTCCCGCCCTCGACCCTGGTGAGGAACCGCGAATCGACGGCTGACCCGCGACGACAAATCGGCCAATAAAGGGGAGGAAGAGGGACGAAAGCAAATGGAGGGGCAGGAGAAAGATTGATGGGTGAAGGGGAAGGAAGGGCGAGAGAGAGGTCTGAGAACATTGGGGTTATGGAATTGAGCAGGGATTGAAGAAGGACGGTGGAGGATTTTGAAAGGCATTTTTGGCGGCTGAGAATTGAAAGGAGCGAACTTAGGCTCCGAAACTCAGAGAGAGGAAACTTAGGTAACAGTCATGAGGAAGGCGAAGAGAGGAGGCGAATGGTCCGCCATGGGTGTGTCAAGCTGTGGCTTCCGTGAGAATGGAAATTTCAAAGAGGTGATGCCACGTGGACGATTCCCGGCCGTTCTTTGGTTGTTTGTGTCTATTTAGGGTCGTTTGGCCCGTGGGTTGGTTATAATAGCGGGGCTATTATGACACACGAGTGGTTGGGGCATTAACAAAAATAATGGGTGAAGTGAGTTATTTTTAACCCGTGCTACAGTAACCACCCTTCAACTCACCCGATTACTCAATCCATTTTCTAGTGTAACACTCCCATCTTTTCCATGTGACTCCTTGACTTTTCTAGTGACGACCGAGAGACGATCACAGTCGACTTTTCGGCCACTTTTTCGACAACCGTTTTTTTTAACAAAAAAAAAAAAGAAAAGAAAACAAGAAGTAGAAGAAAAGAAATGAAAAAAGAGGAAAAAAATTTTCGATCGCCGGAAAAGTCGGAAAATTTCTAGGGAGTTAGATATTAGGTTGTCTTTATACATATATAAATATGGAGTTTTATTACATAATTACTTTTGATAATGAAGTATATGAATGTTTACCTTCATCGTACCATATTTTTCATTCCAAATTATACTTATCGTATTCAAGTTTACTGTGATAATAATAATTTTAAAAAAATACTACTCAAGTTTTTTTTTATGTGATTTCTGAAGGTAATAAAAGTCCCCACGCAGCGGAAGCGCATCGATTGGACCTTACGCCGTATATTAATTAACATTAAAATACCGTTACGAAAACTCAAACAAACTTTAAACACTCTTTACAGTTGCTGGAAAATCAGTTTAAACATGCTTAAAAATAAATCTAAATTTATTTTCATGCTTTTCTAAAGAAAAGGGGAAGAACCGTTACAAACCTCCGTTGTAGACTTGACCGTTCGTCGCCAACGATGCTCCAACGAACAAAACGCAGCAGCCTCCTTTGTCTTGTGATCGCTGGAAAATTCTTCTTGAATGACACAATAACCACAGAGGTTACACCGGTATGACTCTAGGTCTAGGAGGCAAAAGACTTGTGGGAGTCTTTCTCTAAGAGGGAGGCTAGAGAGAATTCTAGGTCTTGTCTTGAGAGTCTAAGAGCAAGAGCAAAGTGTCAAGTGTCCTAGACCAATTAGGTCTAGTGTTCTATTTATAGAAGAGAGGCCATGAATAAAATATTCAATTAAATCAATCTTTTCCAAAATTGATTCAATCTTATTCCTTAATTAATCAATCATGATCAATCAATTCCATAATTGATTAATCTTTTCCACAAATGACTAATTACTTCCATAAGTGATTAGATCATTTCCATAAATGATTAATCACTTCCTTAAGTGATTAATTATTTCCATAACTGATTAATTCCCGGTTAATGAATTCTTTAATTAATTAACCACCAATTAAATATCACATATTTAATTTTCGGCCTACAATTAATTAATTTGCCCAAACACATTTTAGGCCTTAAATTAATTCATTATTTGAACTCTTTCAAACTTCCATAAATTTATATTTGAATTTCTTCAAATATTAATTTCTCTCATAATAATATATCAATATATATTATATTTGTTTCCCTTAGTAAATTGAACATTTTCAATTTACATTTATTACTTAGTTGCCTCAAATTACTTTATGAGCTACCAGTGGGACCTAATGGACCTGCAGATCAGAAGCTCCAACGATGTGAGATTAATTGGTCAAACTCATTAACCACATTAATCAATATTCGTTAACTGTGTGTTCATTCCACTATAGACTCACAGTTGCACTCTTCTCACTGCAGACATATTTTCTGTGTCCACGGATATAGACCAATATCGACTAGTTAGTCCTTCACGAGTGTCCGTAACACCAGCTGGGTCAAATTACCGTTTTACCCCTGGGTTACCTCTATTTCCTTAAGTACCAATTCTCCTCTAATGAACAACCTGTTTGTGGTCCAACCATCAAACAGAAAACCCTCTCGTGCCATTGAGAGGGTAGGGCCCTTTGTTCAAGACTCGGAGTAACCACTTAAGGGAACACTCATCTGCTTCCCTAAAGTCGGGAAGGAGTGAATTCCATCTTGTACGATTATGTTCCCAGCTCCCCATTCGGTCTTGTCCCCAAAGTGGTAGGCTTATTGAGTCGGCGTATTGGCCACTCTCACCCATACAAATCAAAGGACAATCTCTCATGAGCAGGAGTCCATAATCAACTCAGGATTAAGACTAAGTTGTCTAGGTCGTCCTAGTGAAATAGAAAACCAACTAGTTAACGGTGTTATAACCGGTGGTTACTATTTCGCAGTCCGGTCTTATGCAAACTCATTGCATAGGATACCCCCACTCGCATGTCTCCTACACGAACGCGTTGGATCGCAGCGTTTGTATCAAATACAAAGTGGGCCGTATCCATAGTGTCACCAGGATAAGGCACCCAGTCTTATCCCTATACTATAGACCCTTTAGGCTGTTTCTTGAACAATGATCCCATATGTCGCTACATATAGTTCAAGACTCATATTACAGCCTTGGATGTCTAGTTTATTGGATTAGGGTTATTATTAGGCAAAGACAAATATAAAATAACTAATAACAATTAATGAAAAATATATCAATATTATTTCATTAATATCCGGTCAACGGTTACATTCACTATCTACGAGTTTTAGGGCATAAAACCCAACAATTTCTATTTTATTTGATTCTTTTGATAATGAAGGTAAAATGAGTTTTCAATAAGCATTTACCATTTTTATATTGAAAATACAAAAATGAAACAAATATGGTTTTTCTATATGAAATCATAAAATGACTTATTTTGTGAAAAAACCATGACTCTAAAACAAAGAAAATCAACATTTACCCTAGGTTATTTTTGTTTCCTTTTAAGTTAAACACATAATTTAACCCCTACACCCAAAACCTTATTTTTTTTTTTACAACTAAACCCAAACATTTTTTTTTATTGATATTTGCAAAATATGATATTTGACGTACAAAGTTGTATGAGGAAAATAAACAAAAAAGTTAGGAAATAGAAAACAATCAGCTTGAACCTTTGATTCAGAACCCCAAGTTAAACAGATCAACACTCCAAACACAAACTATTTTAACCTAGACTAAAATAATCTGCATCCCAAACACAAACTATTTTATGCCAAACTAAAATAATCTGCACCCCAAACACAGACTATTTTATCCTAGACTATAATAATTTGTACCACAAACACAAATTATTATAACCCCAGACTATTTTATCCTAGACTATAATAATTTGTACCACAAACACAAATTATTATAACCCCAGACTATTATAATCCCTAGAATATTATAACCCCCAACTATTATAACCAACTCAGCCCCCCAAACAACCCCTTAGTCTACGGGTTAAAGATATCGGTAATAGCACTCTATCACTCTTACAAATCTATCAACCATCGAAGTCTATCATCAATAGACTTCAATCACAATTATAGTTAGCGATTTTCATACGGATGACCTTCTAAAATAGGCGGAAATGATAAATGTCCTACATTTTCAATTCAAGGATATATGCCCTTTTGTTTGCGTCAGCATCCTTGTAAAATTACCATTTTACTCTCTACTCTAACTTTGCTCTCTCTCGCTACTCTCGCTCTAGCTTCTCGCTCTCTCTCCAATTTCTCTCTCCAATCTCTCACTCTCTCTCCAATCTCGCTCTTGCTCCAACCTCTCGCTCCAATTTCTCTCTCCAGTCTCGAAATCTCGCTCTCGCTCTTAAACGCATGTTTTCATATAGAGAGTAAAATAGTAATTTTGCTAGAATGATGACGTAAGCAAAAGGACAGATATCCTTAAATTGAAAAGGTAGGACACTTTTCATTTTGGCCTCTCCAAATGGGTCATCCACACAATTGTTTCATTATAGTTATTGTTGATAACTACGGACTACATGCATTGTGAGTAAAATCTATTGGTGATAAAAATTTATCACAATTGCAATTATTATTGATAGACTATCTTTTACTAGCATGTAGTCTATCAGTGATAGTAGTCCATCACCAATAGACTACATGCATTGTGATTGTAGTCTACCAATGATAGACATATATCGCTGACAGACTTCAACTTCAATTAAAATGCATGTAATTTATCACTAATAGACTTCAATTAGAATACATGTAATCTATTAATGATAGTAGTGATATAACAATGTTTGTTATTGCATTACGCTTCTTCTAGTTGGATTCAATTTTGTTTAGTTGCTTCTTCTAATTTGTTTGGTTGCATTATGCTTCTTCTAATATGTTTGGATGCTCGTTGTATTATTGATATTTAGCTAATATTCCAACATTGTAAGTGAAATCTTTAACTAACATAAGTCTATCATTGATATACTTCGATCACAATTGCAATTATTGTTGATAGATAATCAATGATAAGAGTCTATCACTGATAGACTATGATACGAAATTAAAAGCATCAAGAAAGCTCTTATACCAAATGACATACTCAATCCTGCCACAAGTGACTTTGGTAACCTTTGTATGAACAAGCACCTCCTAAACACACAAGACAACACCTAGTACACAAACAAAAACCACTCGAGAAAAAAAAAAAGACTAATTTTGATGATCAAGCCTTTTGGAAAGGAAAACTCATTCACAATCCAAATAAAAACACTCCACAAATTTGATGACCAGTCAAACTTCAATGTTTCTAAGGAACATGAAAACCTAAGCTAGGATGCAACATGTTCTTGGTTTGAAGCAAAGAGAGGAAAATCTCTTCATTTTCATTTCACCAAAATGTCTAACCCCTTACGATTACAAATCAAGGATTTCAATAGTCTATTAGTACCTTTTGGACATAAACTTATAATTTAACGATATAAAATTTAAGAGTTTAACATTTCTTTTATTTCTTTTTTCAAAATAAAATAAAAATAAATAAATAAAATTCATTTTATTCCTATTTAAGTTTCAATTTTGTTATATTTTAGTTCAAAAACTTTCAAAAGTGTCTATTGTAGTCTATCAAACCTATTCCATTTTAATTCCTAAATGGTTAAAATATCTCTTTTTGCCTCCATTCAAGAAAATATATATTTTTGTTATACAAATTAATACTACAGTTTCGAGTAAGTGTATTAAGATGTTAATATAAATATGATTTTAGGTCATACAGATTTAGATGGTGATTGGACAAGCACATATTATACAGACAAATATTATATCGATAATCAAAATTGTTATTCTTTAAACATTGAACCGTTGAAGGATTAAAATAGACCTCTTGAAAGTTTAAGAATCAAAATAGAACCAAATTAAACCATCAAGAACCAAAATGAAAATTTTAAAAAGTTAAAAGATCAAAATAAAAATAAACTTAACATTGTAGGGACTAAAACCAGATTTAAACCTAAATTTAGCAGAAATTTTTACTGAGTATAAATTTAATATGAAAATTATAAGTTTTACAAAAGTTATAATTCTTATTGTTTACAAATATAGCATAAATTTGACCCTCTTTTCTTTCAACGGTTTTGCAAGATACAATCTGCCAACCATACAAATAATATATCAAATCATGAATTATGACACAAAATACTAACGGCTTCATAGTAGATATAGCCAAAGATAAAGCTGCTCAGCTTTCTGTTTCAGCTTCATCCAAGCAGCAGAACCTTCAAACTTGCTGGTGAAATCATATGCTTCTTTGTATAACACTGTTTCAAGCTGGGCAGCTCAACCGTTTGGTTTTGATCCATTCCTTTATCAAACTCGAAAGACAACGACGACATCAAAAAGGCATCGAATAATGTCTACTGCAAGCTCACATGGATTGTCACCTATGAAGCTTTCTGCTCCACCAGTTTATAATGGCTTAAATCGCTGGAGTAAAGCACTCCCTTGGGAGAGAGGACACGCCGAAGAGCGTTAAGAAACCGAGCCTATATAAGAGAGAGTTATTGTAGAAAGTGAGAAGAGCCGCTATATGCACTTAAAGAAAGTAGAGATGTCTTGTTTTTACCCATTGAAAACCAACGAGGGCACACCAGCAGCCCGCCAAACCAAAACCCCTATTGCTTATAACCTGGGAGCAAGCAGTAAAGGTAATGCACAAAGAGAAGAAGAAAGGTATGTTTGGTTTAACTTTTCAAGTGTTTAATTTTGAAAATAAATCATTTTGAAAAAATTTCTAGTGTTTGGCAACCATTAAAAATGACTTATTAGAAAATGAGATTGATAAATAAACCATTTTGAGAGAAACACTTGAAACCAACTTTTTAAAAATGACTTTTTAAGTAAACAATAACTTGTGTATAAAAACATTTGTGAGGAAATGCAACCAAACAGATTAGTGTTTAAATTCTAACAATTTTTATACAAAATGTTTTTTAAAAAATGCATTCTTGAAAAACATTTAAATTAAAATGTATTCCAAACGGACCCGAAATAAGGTGGGAGGAAGGTTGAGAGATAAAACATTACCAGCAATAGAAGGGCACCAAAAGAAAGGCATCCACACATTGACAAACTAATAAATTTTAGGTCTCGTCCAGCCTGCAAGAATTAAACTTCAGAAGCTGGGGAAAGTTTGATGATTTCAGCACAAAACTGAATGATCAAGACAGACAAATGTTACTCAAGTACACGAAAACAATGAGCCAATGACAGAACATTTCAATCACAAAACTAGGTATTCTTCATTTCTTTTAGTTGCACGCAAGAAAGAATTAGGGTGGAATTTTACCTCCCTAATGAGTAAAACCAAACAACATCTTTTTAAAATGAAAAACTGTACTTTCATGGAGGAAAACTCAAAACATACCAAGGACATAAAGAAAACAGCCCCACAAAAGGAGCCAACTACCAAAAAGGGGATCCAATCTAACAAAAATGAGACATAAAGGTATAACTACAAAAATTCTTAACCACTAAGGCTCAAAGAGATGTGAAATCTCTAAGGGCCAAACCTCCTCTAAGCCTCTAAAAAATATTGTTCCTCTCAAGCACAAACACCCGCAAGCCATAGAAAATGACCCTTAGCTCAAAAGGGAAAATGAAGAAGAAACTCATCCAACATAAAGTTGCACTCATCTGACCGAGCAAAACAAACATTCAGCATCTGAGAAAATCCACCACACAACCATTCGTTACAACCGTTAAGATAACTGTTGTCTTATAAATACATCAAAAGAAAGGTGGAGAGCATGATAAAGGCTTTGATATTTAGAAAAAGGGAGAAGGGTTTTTTTAGTAGTTCAGAGGAAGAAGGATTTACCAAAATCATGGATAAACATCCTACATTTTTTATAATCTTTCTTATGCCATAGGGAACACAAGTGAACGTAGGGATGTTATTTTTTTCCTATGGGCATGGGGCCCTGCAAGGACGCACCCCTAATAGGGTGGGGAATAAGAACAAAATTTTTCCCATTGGCTAAACAGAGATAGGTGAGGTTCCCCATCCTCGTTCCCATCCCAGTCCCAACCTGATTTATTATATATATAAGAAACCTTAAATTTAAACTTTCATGAAATATTATTTAGTATTCATTGGAAAGTTTTTTTTATATGGGGATTTCTCATTGGAAATTAACCATTTAAATGAAATTTTTTCAAAAGAATTTATTTTATTTAATCAAGATTACAAATATAATAATAAATGAGAAATAATTTCCTTTGGAGAATCCCCACCTCAGTTCCCATGAAATTACATAGGGAATTTCGCAGGGACGGAGATGGGAAAATCATCCCCATTCCTGCCTCACCTCATGAACATCCCTAGGTGAACATACAACACAGTAGCAAATGCTTCAGCAAAATCTTTAAGGAGAGCAAACATACCAATAATGTCCCTTCTAAGCTAAGCGTCGCGGGCATTATGACTAGCGCCAAGAAATATGGAATCAACACTTTATGCATCTGCATGTACAGATAATTAAGATATTTAATCTACCAACAATTATCCTTATAACTAAAAATAGAATCAACATCTTATGCATCTACAATGCAACACATCATGTATTATTTATCAAGATAAAATGAAGGGAGACAAAAAAAAAAAAAAAAAGAATAGAATGATATGGGAACAATAGTGGCTCATATTCCAAATGTCAGGGTATAAATATCAAGAACCAACCTCCTGAATAATCTTCTCTTCGGGTGTAAAGAGATTGGGGAACAGCCAAGGAACTGATGTTCCGATAGTCCCTAATACCAAACCAAAGATAGCTCCTATGATCAAGAGTGACTTGAGTAGCATGCGAGCCTACACAACATAAAAGGGTTTAAGCAATAAATTCAATGAAAATCCATACAGATCAGGTTCTAACTTCTACGTTGAACTCAAAAAAATAAAAATAAAAAATAAGGCTCTAACTTCTACGGCCACAAAATACCCACTATGTTAACGAGTATCGATGCAAGGAAGTTTTTAAGATTTATAGATGTCCATAACAGCGTAAGGAATCTTTTTCAAGTTAAATGAAATTGGTGTGACTACTCTAGTATCGTGCAACAAAAATTCCCCCCCCAAAAAAAAAGTTGATAGTATATCACTAGAAATTGGAGTTCTCACCTTATCCAAACTACGATTCATTCCATTTATCAACCCAGGCATAAATGACTGAGCAGTTTGAGAAAGAGGTTCACCCAATATGCTACACATGTAGAATATTTGACTCATGACCTGAAGTGCATGGCAAGCCATCAATTTGACATGACCATTAACTTCCAATAGAAAAGAAAGAGGCATACTTGCATAGGAAGATAAAAATGAAAAGAACTATGTAAGGTAACCTGATGAGCAGCCATGGTGTATGTGCCTACGGACGTAACATAATAGACGAGGAGAGAATAAAAAACCACCTAAAAGATAATAATCATCTTAGACATGTTACTCGAATGAAAACGGATGAATATAAAGATTTTTATAAAATAAAACCTTTGACATTAATGTTATAAACACGGGAGCAGCAAGTCCAAGTATTGACAAAAATTCACCAGGCGAGGGAACAGATAGAGAATATCCATTGTATCCTTTCTGGTTTAGTGTTTCTATCATCATATAAGCTGCAATAACCTAAAAACCATATAGGAGAAAAATGAGATTGGTTTGGAGGTGTGAAGAAGTACAAATGCAGTGAAATTAGGCACATTAACATATACAGAAAGAAGCATACCTGTGATGCCATAGTTGCCCATGCAGCACCAGCAATACCATATCCTAAAAACATGCATAGAACCACATCACCTATGCCATTGACAATACTCGCAACTGCCAAAGCCTTCAAAGGTCCCCAGGAATCTTTCATGCCAAGACTACAGCAAATATGAAAATGGAAGTTAATAAATAGACCAAAAAAAATGTAGATGGAGCATTTGCATGGATCTAGTAATAGAATTAGGAACCTTGCACTCTGAGCAACCCATCCAGTGAGAATTGCGGGCCATGCCAAACCTCGAATCTACCAACGAAAAGGATTCTGTTCAACTTAAAGTCATTGAACCTATTATCATAATGGAAGTGTCTGAACATCGAAAGAAGAAATCAAGGAAGCATGTCAACGTATCAGTATGCTGTGGTCACATTCTTGATGAAAGCTCTGGTTGCCACCTGGAAGTGATTATATATTCACTATCTATGCAAGAAACAGCACTTGTATCACCAGTTCACCACATCCATAGGTACAATAGACTATATGATTCTAGATATTAACGGCTTTCGTTATCCTGACATAACTTTATGCATCAAAATAACAGTTATGATTATTACGTTACATGCTAATAAGCCAATAATATGTTTTAGTCTCTAATATTCCGCTATTTTATTGTTAAATCACCAATCAAATATTCCCAATATCTCCTATTAGTACTCTCACACACTCCCCATTGAGGAGGATATAATATTAAAGGGATTTGAACATTTGACTGAACCTCCTACTCTAATACTGTATCAAATCACCAATCGTCAAAAGCTCAAGATGATGGGTTACAGTAAATTTAATTATATCAATACTTTAACATTTTTTCAACTTCGTCTCTATTGTTAAAAAGGTTTCAATTTAGTCCGCTATGTTTTAACATTTTCTTACTTTAGTCCATCACCGTTGGTAATTTTTAAAATTAGCTAATGATAAACATACCTAACATAACACTGGTAAATTTGTGAAAATTTAGAAGAGGAAAAAAGTCAAAAAGAAAACTGTCTAATTCCTCCTCCAAATTTGAAGAAATTGATAAAAATTTTGAGTTTTTATCTATTAGATGAGGGGCTAAATTGACCAATTGTAACATTCACCAATGATGAAGGACTAAATCAAAAATGTCAATACATAAGTGACTAAATTGAATTTTGGTCAAATTACAAGTTTAGTTCCTAGACTTCAGAGTTGTATCAATTTGATCCCTGAATTTTAAAAAAATGTTTAATATGTCCCTGAACTTTCAATTTTGTGTTTGATAGGTCCTTAAACTATAAAAATATCTAATAGGTCCCTCAACTTTCAATTTTATGTCTAATAATAGGTCCTTGGCATATTCGAGATTTTTAAAAATTAACCAATCTATTAAATTAAAAAAAAAAATTGAATTTTATGCCTATTGGGACCTTAAACTTCCAATTTTGTATCAAGTAGGCTTGTGAATTTTAAAAAATGTCGAATAGGTCAAGGACTTATTAAACACAAAATTGTAAGTTGAGGGACCTAATGCACATAAAAATGAAAGTTTAAGGACTTCCTGGATACTTTTTAAAGTTCAGGGATCTAGTGGACACAAAATTGAAAGCTTGAGGACCTATTTTGACACTCTTTAAAGTTTAAGGACCAAATTGACACAACCTTAAAAGTTCAAGGACTAAACTTGTAATTGAAACTTGAATTTTTTTAAACAATATGGACTAAATTGAACAAATATGCAAACATTAAAGATTAAAACATATATTTAGCCGGAGCTTTTGTTTTCATAACCCAATATCATAAGCCCCTATCCCCACTAATACAGGCCCTGCACCCACTCCAAGGCATAGATCCGAGAGACATCAGGGAGTTTTCTTATTAAGCTCACCCAAAGTTCAAAAAAGCAACCTTTGGGTAGGTGTTACTAAAAGACTGTGTATTTCGCTATTACATGATGAAAGATCTTAACATGTTTACATTGCGCCTGTGATGTGAATAGCTTACTTGGTTAATGAGTTTTAAGAGGACAAGTCTGTCGGTGGATTTTTTTTCTCTTCCTAATACGTGGTGACTGGTGAGCATTGAACTGATTCGAGTTTTAACTTTTAAGAAATATTTAACAACTTTTTTACTACTACAAAAAGAATGGTTATAATAGTAATGAAGACAAGCTTATTTTAAGTTCAAACTGGTGTTGGTTTGGAGGAACCGGTCGGCTAAACAATCAGACATCATTTTATCTGTTCTTTTAACAATGTTGAGCTAAGTCAGTTGGTGGGATATTCTTAAACTGATAATGGCGGGCTCGGGGCTATCCTTGAATATGTGAAAGACCTCTATGATTGGGATTAATGTAGATTTACCTAAGACGACCATCTAGGCCAATTCCCTAGGCTGTCAAGCGGATTCTCTGAACATTAATTATCTTGGCTTCCCCTGGGAGGAAACTACCACAGAAAAGTTTTTTGGGAGCCACTAATTGAGAGATTTAAACGCAAACTAGACATTTGGAGAAAATTCCTCATTTCCAAAGGGGGAAGAGTCACCCTAGCTCAATCGGTCCTCAATAGCCTTCCCCTCTATTTGTTCTCTTTGCTTAAGGCCCCCAAGTCCACTATAAAGACCATGGAAAAAATTGTTAGAGACTTGTTTGGAGTGGGGGCTTCTATAAACTAGGTGCTAATTTGGTTAAATGAGAATGGTCCTCTTTGTCGATTCACCATGGTGGTCTGGGGGTGGGATCTCTGGCTCAAAGAAATTTCTTCCTCATGACAAAATGGCTATGGAGGTTCACACAAGAGAAAAACTCTTTGTGGAGGGAAATTATTGTCAGTATATATGGTGTCTCTACCGATGGTTGGAAAACTAATCAATTTAGAGGAAAAAAAGGGAACAAGATCTGGGTGGATATAGCAGCTAATTACCCCACTTTTGAGCAGTTTACTAAGTTCATTGTCAGCAGCGGGAAGAGCATTAAGTTTTGGGAAGATAGATGGTGCGACAACCAGACCCTTCAATACCTCTTCCCAGATTTATTCTTGATATCAAATAGGAAAGAGGCGTTCATTGCAGATGGCTGGGATGATAATCATCAATCCTGGAATTTGGCTTTTAGAAGAGGTCTTTTCGACAAAGAGTTAAGTAGCTGGATGACTTTGGTGGAAAAGCTTAATGATATTAATCTGGGGAATGACCACGACTCGATATGTTGGACTCTTGAAGGACCGGGTAAGTACTCGGCAAAATCCATGTTCCAAAAGATGACTAAATCCTCTTCAAAAATCAGTCAATCTATTAGCAACTTGATCTGGAAACTTTTTTTTGTGGTCTCTAGCTTACCGAAGCCTAAATACTATGAAAAGCTCCAAAAGAAATTCAAAAGCTGGAATTTACCCCCCTCAGCTTGCAGACTCTCTCTTCAATCAGATGAACACTTAGACCACTTATTTATTCATTGTGGCTTTGTGAGGAAAGTGTGGAATTTTGTGGCTGGTCTGTTGGGGATCTATTTTTGTTTGCCCAAGAGAATTGACGACTGGATGAGTGAAGGGCTTGCCGCGTGGAATTTGAAGAGGAAGGCCAAGGTTATGGCTAGTTGTGCTTTTAGGGCTACCTTATGGCTTTCGTGGAAGGAAAGGAACACTGAAACCTTTGAAGATAAGTCTATTAGCTTCGAATTTTGTTGTCATAATGTTCAAAATACAACATCTTAGTGGATATCTTTACACAAAAATTCTTTTTGTAATTACAGTTTGCTAACGATTATTAAAGATTGGCAAGCTTTTTTTTTTTTTTTTTTTTTTATTTATTTTTATTTTTATGGAAAAACCAGCTTTCATTGAGAAAAAAATGAAAGAATACAAGGGCAAACAAAAAAACAACAAGCCCACAAAAGGGAGTCTGGAGGGGCTCCAATCCAATAAGATAAGACCTAAAGGATAATTACAAAATAAACGCGTAACTGAGGCCCAAAGGAAAGCATGGAATCTCGATAAAGACCATACATCACCCGGGCTTCTAACTATCCCCCTAAAATCCCTGTTATTTCTCTCTCCCCATAAGGTCCATATGAGTGCACACATGCCGGCCTGCCATAAAAATCTTCCTTTGCCATGGTGGGTCGGATTGAGGAGAAACTCTTCGATCAACACTCTCAGATATGGGTAGCTAATCTGTTGTTGTCCAAACGCATCAAAGAAAAGGTCCCAACTGGAGCGGGCAAAATCACAGCTCCAAAGAATATGATCTAAATCTTCCTCAGCCTTCTGACGAAGGCTGCAACAAAAGGGGCCAAATAAAGGGGTATTCCTTCTCATGAGCCTATCAAAGGTATTAACCCTACCATGGAGGACTTGCCAAATAAAAAACCTCACCTTCTTCGGCACTTTCACCTTCCACAAGAGAGAAAAGACAGACTCGCTATTGGGAGGAGGATTCAACAAAGAAGTGAAGTAGGATTTACATGAGAACCAGACAGAAGGATCAGGACTCCAACAACGAAAGTCTCTCATTCCCAACCTAAAATCAAACTCCTCAATCAAGGAAAGAAGAGTCATGACATCCGTCGTTTCCCTATCGGACAAATCACGACAGAACCCAAACGAGAAGGAGGGGGAGCTCCCTGAATGGAACAAAACATCAGCCGCTGAACGGTTTTTCATAGAGGACAACTGAAAGAGGCGAGGGAAGGTAAGATTAGCAAACTCTTTTGTATTAGCTCGAGGGCGATCTCCACCCTCAACCCTTAGGCTGTCAGCTTCTTTTGTGATTAATATATATCCTTGATGTTTCTTATCAAAAGAAAAAACAATGTTGAGCTAAGTCTTTTAAGTTTTCTGGTTGCATCACACTGTCACAAGCAATCATTCTCATGTAACAAGAGAAAAGGAAACATAAAGAGTCGTTAATGAAAATCCAATACAGCGTATATATAACAAGACTCAGTAAAAGTAATGCGTCCAATTCGTATAAAACTGAACAAGCTGAAATTTCTACTGAAAATTGTGAAAGTAGTGTTCTGAGAGCAGGAGAGACATACAACAAAAAAGAAATATATCACATATGAAATATAAGACAAACTTCTATCTTTTCTTTCATATATATATATATATATATATTAAAAAATGCTAAACGACAAACCTGCATATACGTGTTCGCTGCAGGTATGATGTCTGCATTTTTCGTCCCCACAAAAGCTGAAAATTTACAATAACATCTTGTTAACGGTATCCCTCCTACTTCTAACAGATGACAAGTTCTAGCTGTCTATGTGGCGAAGAACTTAAAAAGAATAGTGATAAAACTGATGAATGTAATGAGTCCTTCATTTATCTAAGCAAAAATGTAGAAGTTCAGTACCAGTTAACGCCACTGAACCCAATAGTTTGGTCATTAAGAGCATCAAGAAACCAGATATCAACCCAACAAATAGCAATACGGATATGTGATGCTGCACTTCGTTTTTGTCCTGCAACAACCCTTCTGGTTAAGAAATGCAGCACAATTATTCCATATCTGTAATAGAAAGTCCTTGGATTATGGGTCAAACCTGTTTGGCAAGGGCCGTGGCTACCATATTTGAAGTTGCGATACTGAGAAACATGAACACGTAGCTCGTATAATCACATAAAACTGTCGCTGGGCCTGCCAGTGCCAGCCAAAAGTTACAAACAGATGAAGTTAAGAAAATCAATACTCACAGTCGCCACTAGAGAGAATTCCAAGTTAGAAGACCATATGGATAAATAAAATCTGGAAAAATGGCATGTAACGTCGTTTTTAGATTTCGAAATAAGTAATTGGCTCAACTTAAGAAACTGAAGTTCGTTGCAAGTTGAATTCGAGTATCCGATCCAATAGAATGGAAGTAAGAACTCATTGTCTTCTCGATCCATTAGCAAGATTGAAGTAAAAGCTTCCAATCAGTTAACTTCTTACTCTTCACAGCAATCAAAATGAAGCAAAAGTAAAAGAAATTCACGAGAATACCTAAAGCGGCAAGCTCAACGGCGCTCCCCTGGCCAATAACTGCAGTGTCAATGAGACTCATCAATGGTCCACAGATCCACAATCCAATGGCAGGTCCAGTAAACGTAACAATCTCCTTGATCTGACTCAACAACCCTTGGCTCCCCAATTCTTCTCTTCCAGTCCCCAATAACTGCTCATTTTCCTGTACTTCATTGTCAGGTTCGTTCTCAATCTCGAGGCAACTGACTTCCCGCTCATGATCATCGTGAGGAACCGCGAATCGGCGGCTAATCCGCGATACATTGACGGATAAAGGGGAGGAAGATGAAGGAAAGCGAGTGGTGGGGCAGGAGAGAGATTGGTGGGTGAAGGGAAAGGAAGGACGAGAGAATGGACTGAGAAATTTGGGGTTATAGATTTGAGAAGTGATTGAAGAAGAACAATGGAGGATTTTGAAAGGCATTTTTGGCGCCTGAAAATTGAACGGAGCGAGAGAGAGCGAAAGATCCGCCATGGGAGTGTGCTTGTCTGAAGAACGAAGATGGAATATTCAAAGAGGTGAAGCCACGTGTATGATTTTTGGTCGATCGTTTCTTAACATTATGAATTTTGGATTAAAAACACTGTTCGATCCTTATTTTTATATATATTGAAATTCTATTTAATTCATCGATATATATTAAGGGGAGCGATGCGCACCATGGGTCTCTACTGCTTGCTCCAATCAAATCTAATTGCTCTGTATTTTGGAGGGACTTTGTTTGGGCCAGAGAGCTTTTACAATGCGGTTTGCGTAAATGAATAGGGAATAACAAAGAAACCTATTTATTTAAAGACCCATGGATTCCTAAAGAGAGCACTTTCAAACCAATCCCACTTGCAGGGACCACGATCCGAAGGATGTTACTGTTGTTGAATTCATAACTCCATTGATGGGCTGGATTGTCATATACCCACACGAAATAATTTCGCTGATCGAATCGTATGGCTTGCAAACCATCTTCAAGAGGGTGATTTTGAGAAAGCATGCATCGCGTTCTGGGCTATTTGGAACGACAGAAATGGCTATATTCACAATATGGAGGTTATGCCTTGGCAACGACGCTGTGAGTGGATCTATGAATATTGGGAAGAAACGAATGGCATAGAGAAAGGTACTTTTCGGCCTATAGTGCATCAAAACGGGCCTCCTAGGC
This sequence comes from Luffa aegyptiaca, assembly GCA_017139565.1. Taxonomy (NCBI): domain Eukaryota; kingdom Viridiplantae; phylum Streptophyta; class Magnoliopsida; order Cucurbitales; family Cucurbitaceae; genus Luffa; species Luffa aegyptiaca. The sequence continues at coordinate 37,878,371 of CM029401.1, forward strand.
TGCATGCGGGCGATGTAGTTCTTCATACAGATGGGGCCGTCAACCCACATGTGAGGGGAGTGGGATATGGAGCGGTTATTATTGGAGCTGACGACAACTTATGTGGTGCGCTGGAATTTTTCGATCCCATCTCGCATACTCCACTTGCTGTCGAAGTCAATGCCTTGATTCAGGGCCTTCGCCTGCTTCAACGCATGCACATTACTCGTGCTACAGTGTGCTCGGATTCTGTCAACGCGATTATATCTCATGTGCATCACTGGATTCTACAAATTCGTGGGATGACGGATTCTTTCGATACTCTATCTTTCAATTATGTGTCAAGGCAATGTAATAGGAAAACAGATTACCTAGTTAGGGAGGCGTTAGCTCATCAGAGATCAATGCTTTGGATTGGGGATTTTCCCCGGACATTGATATCGATAAGCAACTTTTCTCCTTGCAAATGTAAGGTCTCTTGTATCTGTTCAACGTAATGAAATTTCTCAAGATTATTTCAAAAAAAAAAAAAAAAAAAAAGAAGGGGCAGTTGCAAGAATAGCAAAAAATAATATGGAATTTGCAACCATGTCATCAGTTTTTTAATGTTGCAAATATAGCAAAAAAACGTGGGCCCGCCTAAGCATTAAAGTTGAAAAGTCAAAAAAACCCCTAAAACACGCTGGAATTTTAAAAAGTATATCAATGGTGTTATTGATATACTGTATATCAGGTACATCATTCATTTATTTAGTGTTCTGATATACTAGATATTGGGTATATCAATCAACTGATATACTAAATATAAAGTATATCAGATGTATATTTTGTGAATATAATATACTTCATTTATGAAGTATACACATGAGCTTTTTTTAGATATCTTTGATATACTTCATCAATAAAGAATTAGAAATATTAGTTTTATTTGGACACAATATGTGTGGTAGGGGATTTAAACCTCTAACGTCTTGGTTGAATGTGTATATCTTATGCTAGTTGAGTTATGCTCATGTTTGGCAAATATGTCATCAATATATTATACATCATCTTAATAATATACTACCGATACACTAATGATATACTTTAAATTACATTTTTAGTGACTACTAATACACTAATGATATACTTAAAATTGCATCTTATTGATATACTTATAACAAATTTTGCATTCCATGACCTTCATAATACACCAAAAATTAAAAATATATATCAGTGGTTTTTTTCTTAATAACAAGTCTATCATTGATGTATTTAGCTACTCCTAATCAGGTATATCAATGTTATTAACTATTTTAGTATAAAAAAATGAGGTAAGTTAAAAAAAAAAAAACGAATGAGGTATATCAATGGTATATCAACATTCATAACAGGACATTTCATTTTAAAAGATGTAAATAACACAACATAATTCAATAAAGAGAAAAGAAATCATAACAAATATAAGTAAAGAAAGTAACATATTAAGTATATCATTGATATATCAACATTTAATCAAGTATATCAAATGTTATGCTTATCCTATCAAGTATATATTAGGTATATCATTGTATTCATTCAAGTATATCAAATTTGGTATATTAGTTAACTGATATACATTATATTTCATATATCAGTAAATATAAAGTATATCAGATATACTACTAATATACCTATTGATATACCAACAAGGGTAAAACTGGAATAATAAAAAAAACGGAAATCAGATTTTTAAAATTTTGCTATGTTTGCAAACCTAAAAAATCATAGCTAGATTTGCAAATATCCTAATATTTTTTGCTACCCATTGCAATTTCCCAAAAAAGAATGAGTTGATAATAGTTTAGACTCAATAATAATTTAGTCCTGAATTTTAACTTAACTCCTATCATGTGAAAAAAAATTAAAAAAAAAATAACTTCTCACATTTTGATCGATAGTACATGTCAATTATCGTTGAAATATATTCGCTTTGGCATATAAAATCTTATTAAGATTTAATAGATTTTTTTACATGTATAGATGAATGACTCAAACCAAATTTGTTTATGGATTATAACTTAAATTGTTACATAATAAAATTTGATATTTCATTTTGATGAGATTTTTTATAATATAAACTAAACCATACAGATTTCAGTGTACCAAAATCAAATGGTTACATACTAACATTAGGGGATTCAATTGTTGCTCTAAGGAGGAGGACAAAAAATGTTATTAACCTAAAATTTCAATTTCCTTTTTCTTTTTTAGGGTTAAAATTTCAACTACATTTGTTAATTTTCATATTTTAATCTTAATGAACTCATGTCATTAACATTATGGTAGTTTTACTTAAATACAATGATTCAACGCGAGACAACACAATAGAACAAGCAAGCATATTAGGCAACATAAGAGCACATAAGTAAATAATAATAATAAGTCAACATGAGTATAGTTTAACTTACATAAAACTTGATTTTTCAAAAAAAAAAAAAAAACTTATAAATAATGGACCATTAAACCATTAAACCATGTTCATGTTGACACACAATTATATACCATTCCCTTCACACAAAAAGGAAATTATAAATAATGGACCTTCCTTGAGATCAAGGGGGACCATGGTCCCCAAAATTATGGTTTTCACTCTAATTTTAGCAAACTTCTTCCCTATTTATTCTTTAAAAAAAAAAAAAAAAAACACAAACCAAACCTTATCCCCTATTAAATTATAAAACTTGTTTGACAAATGGATTCAAGAGAAAAATTAAGCAGAGTAAATTTAGAGATATGAAAGAAAATATTTAGACAGAAAGTATTAGTTAGACCCCATAAACAATATTAGTCAGAGAAAAATTAAAAAAAAAAAAAGTTACAGGGAAAAATATATATTTTAGATCGAAAAATTAAACAAAAAGAGAAATTTGCGAGGGATAGAAATAATAATAATTATAAAAAAAAAAAAAAAGAAGAAGAAAAATTGTAGCGAGAGAAAAATTAGGGAGATTTTTTTTTTCAAAATAAAAGTTAGAAATATGTTTATTAGAGAGAGAAAAGTTATGGAGAAATTTGTATAAATAATAGATAAGTTATAGAGGAAAAAAGTTTTGAGATAGAAAATTTTAGGGAAAAGAAAAACATTTGATGTTTAGAGAGAGAAGTTGGAGAGATAAGTTAGAAGAGAAATAGAAATGAAAGTTAAATAAAGATAAACATTTTAGAGAGAGAAAAAAAAAAGGTATAGATGAATTTTTAAGAAAGAGAAAGAGAAGTAAAAAAATTATATTGAGATCAAAATTTTATAGAGGGAGATAAATTTTGTAGATAGAAATGTAGAAAAAGGAATTTGTTGAAGAGATGTGTGTAAAAGAGGGAAAATATGAGCATTAAAAGAAAAATTAGTTTTTGAAAAACATAAATATGTTTTTAAAAATGTTAAATTATAAAAAATATACTGAACTATGAGGTTGGCTTCAATTATACCTCTAAACTTTCAAAAGTTTCATTTTAGTCCTTAAAGTTTGAAGTTTGTTTAAAAAACGACCCTGGAAGAAAATTTTCGTTAAATTCATTGATGAAAAATGACGTGTTTGCATAAGTAGTATTGCTTATGTGAATAAATTTGAACACATAAGTAGAAAAAAAAAAACAATAAAAACACATGCAAACAAACTGGAATTAGAGTGGTTTCCCTCCTACTTTTCTCGGTTATAAACTTATATTATACTTTGATGTATCACCAAACTATATAGTAATCGGCCTGTTTAAAGGTCATTGAATTATTATCTATTGTGGTGCTGGTGCATTTATAAGAATACTAGTTCAATTATCAAATAAGAGCAAATTTTTGGGGGTTTGATTGAATGTTATGTACTGTGTATATAAATTGGTAGTTTGTTTTATGATTTTTTTTAAAACCTATTTTGAGTCTCAAATTCTTATAAATGAAACTCAACATTGATAAAATAATGAGTACACGTATTTCAATCAAAATAAGTAATGTATTTTGTGTATTTATAGTATGGTCTTCTAAAAAAAATGTTTTTTTATTGAAGAAAAAAAACATTTAAATTTTGAAAAGCATTGATATAATGTTTTTTTACTATAAATAAAACCCTCAAACAATTATTTTATTTCATCATCACCTTTCCTGGGTTCGCTCTAATTTGTTGAATGATACAAAAATTATTGTGCTGAAGTTTATGGTAACATTAAAGACAATATCAAAGTCAAAGCGAGCTTAGTTCAGCGGACGTAATTGGCATGTACTCTCGACCAAAAGGTCAGAGGTTCGAATTCCCCACTTTCAAATGTTGATGTACTCAAAAAAAAAAAAAAAAAAATAGAGACAATATCAAACTTTCAAACTTATAAAAAAGGTTATTATTAAATATCTTGATTTTTTTTTTCCTTTTTTAGAATACAATACAAATATAAGAACGAAAGTGTTTAATTTAAAAAAAATTATAGTGTTTGGTAACCACTAAAAATGACTTATTAAAAAATGATATTGAGAAATAAATCATATTTGAAAGCAAAATTTTTTTTTTAAAAAATTAAATATATAATAGTTTATGTATAAAAACACTTACGATGAAATGTAACCAAACATATATGAGTGGTTAAATTTTAAACATTTTTTTTATACAAAATGTTTTAAAAAGAATATATTCTTAAAAAAAAAAAAAAAAAAACTTAAACTATAAAGTATTCCAAACGAGCCCTTAATTAGTTAAGTTATGCTTAAATTAATATCTTTCTCATTTTCAAAGCCTATGTTGATTGTGTATATCTCTCTCCTAGCCTCGATCTCTTTTCTTTATTTGGCCTCTTGTACTCTCAATTTAATCTCCATTCTTTTCTCATTATAATTGATTCAAGTAATAATAGTTGAGTGTCAACATGAGTTTAACACAATTGATAAGATACCAATTACAATCATGTAAAACTGATGATTCGATCTCTTACTTGTTGAACTAAAAACAATCTAGCAATAGTCAATAAAAAGTGAAAATTTCATTTATCGAATTTTCAAATCATCTTTGGTTAAAACTTAAGAGTGGTATTTATTATTTACAAGTGCATATTATATTAAAAAAATTACATATTTTATTCAACCTCAGAATTGGGGTATTGACTAACTAATAAATTATTAAAAATTTGAAATACTCCTGGCAGGAAAGCACCTATTTTATATGATTGTTATATATATATATATATTAATAACCATAAAAAGCAGAGCCTTTTTGGTAAAAAAAAAAAAAAAAGAAAGAAGTTTTCTTTTTCAATTTTTTTACGGGACAAAATACACTTTTGGTCCCTGGTTTGAGGTTGATGTCTATTTTTGGTCTCCGATGGTTCAAAAGATACACTTTAGTCACTGAGGTTTGGAAAATAATTTTAAATGGTCCCTGAGTTAATTTGAATGTTAGTTGACTAACGGACAAATGACGTACATGACACATTGAAGTGGCAAATTTTAAATGAGGTGGAAAATTTTTATTATTTTATATTAATTTTTTTAGATTACATGAGTTTTCACCATCTTCATCTCCATTTTCTCTCTCTCTAAAACGTCCATTCCCCAAATCTCTCTCTTCCAAATTTCACTCTCTCCATCCCTTTTAATATGCATTCAATCCCTTGTTGTCTCAGTTACACTCTTTTACAAGTGATTGTGATTTGGTTAGTTGGAAGTTGAAAGACTTATTGGTATACATTTTATTAACATACTTCGCCAGCTCAACTCCTTGAGGAATTGGATTGGAATTTCAATGAATTCGTTCGGTTTATATCATTTCGATCCATTAGGTCCCGTTTGATAACCATTTGGTTTTTTGTTTTTGGTTTTTAAGCTTATAAACACCACTTCCAACTCTAAGTTTCCTTGGCTTTTCACCTACCTTCTTCCCATGTTTTCAAAAACCAAGTTAATTTTTTGAAACTAAAAAAAGTAGTTTTCAAAAAACTGTTTTTGTGTTTTAGAATATGGTTAGGAATTCAAGTGTGTCTTTAACAAAAATGAAAACCATGGTGAAGAAATTTAAAGAAAACAAGTCTAATTTTAAAAAAAAAAAAATCGTTATCAAACAGGGTCTTAATGATTGATTTTGTCGATTCAAGTTTCTAAAACATGGAGGAGATGAGAGTGAATGAGCATGGAGAGGATGTTTTACAGAGAGATTTGGGGAGGAGAGAGAGCAATTTGGAAGAGAGAGAGATTTGGCAAGGAGAGAGAAATTTGGAAGAGAGAGAGATTTGGGAAGGAGAGAGATTTGTGGAGAATGGACGTCTTAGAGAGTGGAAAAATGGGGGATGAAGATGGTGATTTGGTGAAGAAAAAAAAAAAAGAAAAATCGTGTAATCTAAAAAAATTAATATAAAATAATAAAAATTGTCGATCTCATTTAAAATTTGTCACCTCAACATGCCACATCATTTTTTCCGTTAGTCAACTAACTGTCAAATTAATTCAGGGACCATTTAAAACTATTTTCCAAACATCGGGAACTAAAGTATATCTTTTAAAACCTAAGGACCAAATAAACATAAACCTCACACCTCAGACCAAAAGTGCATTTTGACCTATTTTATATTAATTGCAACGACTAATTAAAATAAAAAATAATGAAATTCAAGGTAGAACTGTAGCATTGGGACGACTTGGCGAAATTCACGTGGATTAAGGTTAAGGGCCACGTTTGGAGTTGGACAACGTGATCAGATTTTTCGTACTAATAAACGCGTTTTTTTTCTCTTTAATTATTAAGTATTAATTTTAAAGAAAAAATACACTTTTAGTCCTTGAGGTTTGAGTTAGGTTTCATTTTGGTCCTGAATTTTCAAACTCAACAATTTAGTCCCTGGGGTGGTTTGGTTTTAGTTTCATTTTGGTCCTTCCATTCATTTTTTCCGTTAAAACTTAACAAAATGCTGACGTGACACATATTTTTTATTTAAAAATATATTTTTTAATTTTTAAAATAAAAATAATATTAAATTAATTGAAAATTTATTATTTTATTATTATCTTATTATTTCATTTCCCACTCCCCTTCTTCTTTTTCTTCTTCTTCTTGTCTTTCCCATATGCCACCATCGGCCACAGCTCCTCGCCGGTAACCGCCACCACCGGCGACTGCCCTCCGTCGCCGGAGTTTTTTTTTTTTTTGTTCTTTTCCTCTTTTTTTTTTCTTTACTTATGTCTCCCTCACCATCTCCTTCTCTCTCACTGTCTCTCACTGGCTATGCTATTGAAAAACCAAAAAGAAATTTTGAAGCCCAACAAAAGAAAACAAGGATGTATAGATAGTGGCGGCGAGGAACGGAGCGACGACGGGGCAGTGGTTGTTGAAATGGTTGCTGAACGCGCAGTGGTACAACGGGTTGCGGCTGCGAGCGACGACACAAGCATGGGTTCCGGATCTGGGCCAGTGGCGGATCCAGGATTTCATGTTAGGGGGGGCTATATATAAATAAGGAAAAATATCAACTTTTACCATGAAATTGCAAGGTGTTTCAATTTTTACCCTAACTTTCAACTTCATGAAATTGCACATTAAATTTGCACAAGTGTTACAGCTTTTACCTTAACTTTAAAAAGTGTTGTAATTTTTACCTAGATTTTCGTTAAAATTATTGTTGAAAAAGTATTATCATGTGTGTCCAATCAATTATAAAACATGTATTTGATATCACATTGATAGGATTATGATAAAAATGACATTATAGTTAATGTTTTTCCTAAAAATAATTTTGAACATATTGATATTAGTTTAATACTTTGACATTAAATTAGTTAAATTATAACTTTGGTTATTAAAATTTCAAGAGTATGTTTAGTAAGCCTTTAACTTTAAAAAGTTTCTAGTAAGTCTCAACTTTCAATTTTGTGTCTAATAAGCCCATAAATTGTCAATTCTGTTTCTAATAGATTCATTTTTTAAAATAAAAATTATAATAGGTTAAAGATCAATTAGGCAACAGGTTGAAAAGTGGAGATGAAACAAAATTTAATTAAGGTTTCTCTCTAATTCCAAAGTAATTGGAGAAAAAAAAAAAAACCAAGAAGAAAAAGGGTCAAAATAATTGAAAAAGAAAAAACACGCTATATAAAGTTAAAAAATCAGAAAAAAGAACAAGAAAAGACATTAAAAAAAACGAGCAAACACGTTAGGGTTAAAAAGAGGGAAAAGAAAAAAAAAACAAATAAACATTAAGATAAAAAAATGGAAAATAAAAAGAAAGAAGGAAAAAAAAAACAGAAAAAAACGAGAAAAGAAAAAGAAAAGACGTAAAAAAAAAAAAGCAAACACGGATTAAAAAAAGGGAAAAGAAAAAAGTTAAAAAAAAATAAACATAAAAACGTTAGGGTTAAAAAAAAACGGAAAAGGAAAAGAAAGGAAAAAATAAAGGAAAACACGAACACGAGAGGTCGAACTCGCGCGGAATCGAGCATCAGGGGGGGCTTGAACCACTGGGCTATACATATATATTTTTAAATTATTGTGACGTTTAATATACATTATATTTCGTCTGTAAGTTGAGGGGGGGCTCGAGCCCCCCCTGGGCCCTACGTAGGTCCGCCGCTGATCTGGGCTGTGAGCGACGAAGGGGCAGTGGGTTCAGGGGTTCCAGATCTGGAACAAAACCCAGATCTGGACCGTCGTGTTCTTCGACAGTAGTTTTTCGTCCGCCGCGTTCTTCGCTGTGTTTAGGGGTTTTTCGACCGTCGCGTCAGTGGGTTCATGGTTTTCAGAGGCGGGAGGCGGAGGCGGAGACGACGAAGGACTTGGCGGGATTTGAAGGGGCGAGTTCTTACGGACGCGAACCTCGACGACGTGGGTTTATGATTTGGCCGGAAACGGGAGCTCCTCCTCCCCTCTTTTTTAGTCCCTCGCCGGAAAACACACAGAGGAGGGGGGAAATGGGTTCGTTGGCGGTCGGAAAACATAGAGACGGTCCGAAAACACATAGACGAAGGGGAAGAAAAAAGGGAGAAAAAAAAGGCTCGCCGGTGGTCGGTGGTGGCCGGCGACGACGTCCGGCGATGGTACCGGCGTTGGTGGCTGCAACAAGAAGAAGAATAAAAAGAAGAAGAAGAAGGAGGGTGGGAGAAATAAATAAAGATAATATTAAAAATAATATAAAATAATATTATTTTTATTATTTTTATATATTTCTATTTTAGAAATTTCAGAAATAACTTTTTTAAATAAAAAAATTAATGCCAGGTGATAACTCTTAGAAATAAGAGTTATTAGCCATGATTTTGGGGCTTAAAGGCTTAGTTTTGCTTTGAGAATTTATTATTTGAGCTGGAATTAGTTGAATTTAATGTTATTAAGTGAGAATGCTGATTAGAGGCTTTGAGCTTTATTTTTCACGTTAATTTCGTATTTAAGCTGACTTGGAGCTCCAGTTTTTTGCATATTATGCTGTAGCTTGACCTGGCAGAGGCAGATTGGTGGCTGGAGCTGTCTCCAACGTGGAAAGCTTCATTTAATGAGGTGTCATGCCCAGCTGGTGCAAAAAGGCTATTTCCATCTCAAAGTGGGTATTCCATGTGGGCTTGGAGTGTCTAATCAGCCCTCATTCCCACGTTTTGAAGCTGGGTATTTAAAGAAAGTGACCCTAATTTGGAAAGTAAGTTGGAGAGGAAGGAGATTGACGATTGGGAGCTGATTTTGAGCACAAGAACAGAGGAAAAACAGAGGGGAGCTGCCGTGGAGTCCATATTCAGCTTGGGAGAGCTGGATTTGAGCTTGGGAGCTTCTTCTTTGGCCTTTTCTTCTTATCTTTTTAACTTCCCATTGGTATTGGTTGTGTAAGAAGCTGAAAAGTATGTTGAATATGAGTGGTTTCTGCTGTATTGAACTTATTTTCTCTTTGAACATGAACTAATCCTCTTTAGGTGAGGATTGGGGATCCTATATTGTAACAAGGGGTTGTTTATAGTTGAACCGTGCTATTTTCATCTTAAAGTAAAGTGTTCTTCGTTGTTTAAGC